>CAJHQP010000068.1:0-347004 GCA_905132765.1 Moricandia arvensis | reverse complement strand
CGTCCAGGAAGAGTAGAAAGGAACAAGAGGAGAGGCAAAACCTTCCTTGATTATAGAGACAGATCTACACAGTTTCGTATTCACCCATGTGACTTCTTCTTGCTTAAATCAAACCAGATCCTTCCTTTTGAATTCAAACTGAGTATCCTAAGGTTTCTGAAGCTTAGCACGTCCACAAGGTCCTCCCCAACTCATTACTTGCTTTGCAAGTGAGGTTAGGTCAAGATGGTAGCTTGTGGAGCAAGACTGTACAAATAAGCCCAAATGAATTTCTCTTGATGCACTTTTCTTTGATCATGGACTAACTCCTTTCCTCTGGTTATTCTCTTCTTGATTTTAAAACTTCCCCTCAAGCTTGACCATAGGAAAACCTTGGGAAAGCTTTGAACTGAGAGTACTTGCCTCATTAAAAACTTAAGTGTGGAAAACCTCATGGGATAAAACCAACACTTATGGAAAAGGAATGCAACTACTGTCATCCTAGAGATTGGCCAGTGGGTTTATGAGTCTTATGATCAAGTTTGGGGACTCATAAACCATGGATCATGGCCTTACTTTAATGGCAAGCAGGCCCGATGCCTTTCCTTGCTTCACACTCAAAACTGCTTGGGACTCTCCATTTTGGCTGGTTCTTTGTCTCCCCTCTCTTCTGGCATCCTGCCATCATCAAAGAGTTTGATCCACGACCAGATTCTTCTCTGGAGCTCCAGGTACCTGATTTAAACAACACACACACACACTTGCATCAATTCTCAATGGGAAAACCTATTCAAGCAAGAATAAGTATAGTTTTAGGTACTTCCCTTGCTTAAGAAGATGGACATTGGCTTCTAATACTAACACCCTTCCTCAAGTTTGACCTGAGAATGAGAGTATGTGGGTAAGCTGGGAAGATGAGAACTAATGATGATCACCAATGACTTAAGACCACATCCCTCTTGGCTTGAATTGTTGCCTTCTCTCTCGAGTGTACTTCCTGTCCATCCTCTTTGCATCAGGTAAGTCACTTCTGAGCAATCTCTCCACTGCTCCATTCATCATCTCAACCATATTGGGAGTTAATGGACACAATCAGTATCAAAAGTGTTGATGGGCAGTCGGCAATCTCCATGGTCAGGAATATGCATCTTATGTTGCCTCTGATCAACAATGGAAACCTGTCAAACCAACTCTAAGACAAACATTAGTAGACAACAAGAGATTCGAACATCGTTTTTGACCAAATTTGATCTTTAGAAATACATTTAGAACATGTACAACAATCAATGGACATATATCTTCATGATTATAACCTACCAACACTCTTTGAATCCTAGTCATCAAGACTAAGCATTTAGGCAATGATCACAATCGATTTCCTAAGGCAGAAGCAAGACAATTCTTTCAAGACAACTTAACCTCAATACAAAATAACAACCTTAGGCAGCTTCTAAACAAGATTGTGAGAATAGATATTTAAGTAACCAGAGAGTATAAGTAACCAATGAATAAGTAGAGAATAGAGAATGATGTAACCAGAGTATTAGTAGCCAGAGAATGAGAGAATGATGGTGAATAAGTAACTTGAGAATCAGAGAATGAGAGAAAAGAGAATGGACAATTTGCTCAAGAGTACTAATGGACAGAGTTTTCATATGTTTTCTTGAGTTTTGCGGAAGCATTAACAGCCAGGAGTATCCAATACTCATCAAGAGTTTGGTACTTTAGTAGCTATAACACAATGGACAGTTGAACAATTAATTTTATCCAGTGGTCTTAAACATGTGCCAATGGAATAACTTATTAATTGATGTTTTCCAGGGCTTGCAACACGAGAACCATCAGAATAACAGGTAGACAAGTATTTTATGTGGCTTAAAAAACAATGAAACCAATAGATCAAAACAGTTTGTCCACTGGTTAAAGAGATGCTCCATTAAGAGAGAGCTATTATCCAATGGATAAAGCATAATGGTAAAGCATTTCCGAACCCTTTCCCTTCGTCAATCTTTATTTCAAGATACTAACAAGTATTGACCAAGCATACTCTATATTAGAGTGGGAGAGAAAGGATTTATTCAAAGTAGAGAATAGAGGTGAGTTTGATCCCAAAGAAGAGGAACAAGTCTCTAATACCATGTTGGAATTCATGAGTGTTTGTCTCATGTAAAGAGATTATTCAGTCAACTTGCGACTGAATCCCCTTCAACAACACAACATGAACTCACCTTTCAAAGGAAGAGACAACCAACTTGTGATTGAATCCTCTCACACACACAACTTACAATATAACCAAGATCCTACAGAGTAAACTAGTTATAGGAAGGTGATAATCTCTTGTTTGAATATATCCTTTTAGAGTAGCACAAATTTTTTAATTTATGTACTTAAGATGAAGAGTATTTAGAATCAGTAAGCTAGAGTTTTAGATAAGGAGATAAAGAAGAGTTTAGAGTTAGTTTACAAGTAATAGACTGCCTTAAGAGAGAGATAGATAGATAGATAGATAGATAGATAGATAGAGAGAGAGAGAGAGAGAGAGAGAGAGAAAGAGAGAGAGAAAGAGAGAGAGAGAGAGAGAGAGAGAGAGAGAGAGAGAGTTAAGGCAGCCTCTAAATCATGACTCACTTGACCCTTACATTATGTCTATTGCTTAGATACAAGAGAGGGAGATAAGCCACAAAATTAGATGAGAGAAACTTGTAATTTTCTGGTTAGATGTTACAAGTGGGGGAGAAGCCTTTAAATAGGTAATACACATGATAAAACAATTACTAAAACAAGGAAACATATAAAAATAATTATATAGGCAATGAGAAGAGACCAAAGGGGATACAACCAAGATCTGGCTCGTCCAGGAAGAGTAGAAAGGAATAGGAGGAGAGGAACAACCTTCCTTGGTGATAGTGACAGGTTTACACAGCTCCTTACGCACCCATGTTACTTCTTCTTGCATAAATAAAACCAGATCCTTCCTTTTGAATTCAAAACTGAGTATCCTTAGGATTCTGGAGCTAAGCACGTCCACAAGGTTCTCCCCAATTCATTCCTTTCTTTGAAAGTCAGGTTAGGTCAAGATGGTAGCTTGTGGAGCAAGACTGTATAGATAACCCCAAATAAATCTCTCTTGATGCACTTATCTTTGATCATGGACTAACTCCTTTCCTCTGGTTATTTTCTTCTACATTTAACACTACCCGTCAAGCTTGACCATAGGAGATCCTTGGGCAAACTTGGAACTGAGAGTACTTGCCTCATTGAAAACTTAAGTGTGGAAAACCTCATGGGATAAAACCATCACTAAGGGAAAAAGAGTGCAACTACCCTCAACCTAGGGATTGGCCAGTGTTTTGATCAGTCTTATGATCAAATATAGGGACTCATAAACCCTGGATCTTGGCCTTACTTCAATGGCAAGCAGGCCCAATGTCTTTCCTTGCTTCACACTCTAAATTGATTGGAACTCATCATTTTAGCTGGTTCTATGTCTCCCCCCTTTCTTCTGGCATCCTGCCATCATCAAAGGGTTTGATCCACGACCAGAATCTTCTCTTGACCTCCAGGTACCTGATTCAAACAACACACACTGGCATCAATTTTCAAGAGGAAAACCGATTCAAATATAAGTATATTTTTAGGTACTTCCCTTGCTTAAGAAGATAGATATTGGCTTCTCATATTAACACCCCTCCTCAAGCTTGACCTGAGAATGAGAGTATGTGGGTAAGCTTGGAAGATGAGAGCCAATGATGATCACCAATGCTTTGATACCACAGCCATGTTGGCTTGAATTTTTGTCTTTTCTCTTGAGTGTACTTTTATCCACCCTCTTTGCATCAGGTAACTCAATTCTGAGAAATCTCTCCACTGCTCCATTCATCCTCTCAACCATATTGGGAGTTAATGGACACAATCAGTGTCAAAAGTGTTGATGGGCAGTCGGCAATCTCCATGGTCAGGAATATGCATCTTGTGCAGTCTCTGGTCAACAATGGAAACCTGTCAAACGAACTCCAAGACAAACATCAGTAGACAACAAGAGATTCGAACATCATTTTTGACCAAATTTGATCTTTAGAAATACATTTAGAACATGTACAGCAAGCAATGGACAGATATCTTCATGATTATAACCTACCAACACTCTCTGAATCCTTGTCATCAAGACTAAGCATTTAGGCAATGGTCACAATCAATTTTCTAAGGTAGAAGCAAGACAATTCTTTCAAGACAATTTAACAACTTAGGAAGATTCTAAACAAGATTGCGAGAATAGAACTAAGTAACCAGAGAATATAAGTAACCAATGAATAAGAAGAGAATAGAAAATCATCTAACCAGAGTATTAGTAGCCAGAGAATGAGAGAATTATGGTGAATAAGTAACCTCAGAATCAGAGAATGAGAGAAAAGAGAATCGAGAATTCGCTCAAAAGTTCTAATGTACAGAGTTTTGCTCTGTTTTCCTGAGTTTTGCGGAAGCATTAACAGCCAGGAGTATCCAATACTCATCAAGATTTTGGTACTTTAGTAGCTACAACACAATGGACCATTGAACAATTAACTTATCCACTGGTCTTAAACATGTGCCACTAGAATAACTTATTAACTGATGTTTTCCAGGGCTTGCAACAAGAGAACCTTCAGAAGAACACATAGAAAATTCTTTTATGTGGCTTAGTAAACAATGAAACCAGTGGATCAAAACAGTTTGTCTACTGATCAAACTAATGCTCCATTCATAAAGAGCTATTATCCAATGGATAAAGCATAATGGTAAAGCATTTTCAAACCCTTTACCTTCTTCAATTTTTATTTCAAGATACTAACAAGTATTGACCAAGCATACACTATATTAGAGTGAGAAAGAAAATATTTATTCAAAACATAGAGAATAAAGGTGAGTTTAATCTCAAAGAAGAGCACCAAAGCTCTATACCGTGTTTGGAAATCATGAGTGATTATCTCATGTAAAGGGAGTAATCAGTCAACTTGCGACTGAATCCCCTTCAAAAACACAACATGAATTCACCTTTCACAGGAAGATACAACCAACTTGTGATTGAATCCTCTCACACACACAACTTACAATATAACCAAGATCTTAGAGAGTAAACTAGTTTAGGAAGCTGATAATCTCTAGTTTGAATCTATCTTTCTAAAGTAACACAACACTTTAAATTTATGTACTTAAGATGAAGATGATTTAGAATCAGTAAGCTAGAGTTTAAGAGAAGGAGATAAAGAAAAGTTTAGAATGAGTACTACAAGTATTAGGCTGCCTTAAGAGAGAGACGGAGTTAAGGCAGCCTCTAAATCATGACTCACTTGACCCTTACATTATGAATACTTTTTAGAAACAAGTGAAGGGAGAGAAGCCACAAAATTAGATGAAAGAAACTTGTATATTTTCTGGTCAGATGTTACAAGTGAGGGAGAAACCTTTAAATAGGCAATACACATGATAAAACAATTACTAAAACAAGGAAACATAAACAAATAAGTATGTATGGAATGAAAAGAGGCCAAAAGGGATAAAGACAAGGTCTGGCTCGTCTAGGAAAAGTAGAAAGGAACAGGAGGAGAGGCACAACCTTCCTTGGTGATAGTTACAGGTCTACATAGCTCCTTATGGACCCATGTGACTTCTTCTTGCTTAAATCAACCCAGATCCTTCCTTTTGAATTCAAACTGAGTATCCTTAGGTTTCTGAAGCTTAGCACATCCACAAGGTCATCCCCAATTCACTCCTTGCTTTGCAAGTCAGGTTAGGTCAAGATGGTAGTTTGTGGAGCAAGACTGTACAGATAAGCCCAAATCAACTTCTCTTTATGCACTTGTCTTTGATCATGGACTAACTCCTTTCCTCTGGTTATTCTCTTCTTCATTTTAGCACCCCCTCAAGCTTGACCACTGGAGATCCTTGGGCAAGCTTGGAACTGAGAGTACTTGCCTCATTAAAAACTTAATTGTGGAAAACTTCATGAGATACTCATAAACCCTGGACCATGGCCTTACTACAATGACAAGCAGGCACAATGCCTTTCCTTGCTTCACACCCAAAACTGGTTGGAAATCTCCATGTGGTTGGTTCTTTGGCTCCTCTTTCTTCTGGAATCCTGCCATCATCAAAGGGTTTGATCCACGACTCTTCTAATGAACTTCATGTACCTGATTCAAACAATACACACGCATTTGCTTCAATTCTCAAGGGGAAAACCTATTCAAACAAGAATAAGTACAGTTTTAGGTACTTTCCTTGCTTAAGAAGATGGACATTGGCTTCTCATATTAACATCTCTCCTCAACCTTGACCTGAAAATGAGAGTATGTGATTAAGCTTGGAAGATAAGAGATGATCACCAATCCCTTGAGACCACAACCCTCTTGGCTTGAATTGTGGCATTTTCTCTTGAGTGTACTTCTCGTCCACCCTCTTGGCATAAGGTAAGTCCCTTCTTCATTTTTAAAAAAGCAAGGGCCTTGTGTAGTTCGCCTGTCCATAGGTTTCCGAGGCGGTGAATTCCTCGCTATGTAGCGCCTAGAGCGCCACTAGAGACTACTACCTCGAATGGATCTATACCAGCTAGTGTTTTCTGTTTTGAATCAGCGATCGGAGAATTTCTCTGATGTCTTTTTGTTGGGCTGATGTCACCGCTAGAGCTCAATGAAGGAAGAAATCGAAAGATTTGCATGGGACACTGGCGAAGATTCAAATGTTCTCTCTTCTCTCTTCTGTATAGGAGATAGGTTTGGAACCCTAAATCTAGAGAGTGAGAACGAAAGAACTGATGTGAAAAGAAGAACAAAAGAAATTTTGTTTTTCTATTTTTTCTGTAAGTCACGCGGGACTTGAAATTATTTAGCCCGCTTCATCAATTCATAGCGGTTTAACGTATATTAAGAGCTGTCAAACATTAAAATTGTTCAGGTGAAATTTTTTTCCGCGCTTAACATATTGATAGCATTTAGTAATATGCAAACGCTTTCTTAAAAACCATGGATTATGTTGATATCGTTCTTATTACTCTAGAGAAACTTTCTCTCTCAAATAAGAGATTGAATTGTATTATTTAGGATCAAATACAAATGGGAACGTGGGCACACAAAAAACTATAAATATTAAGATTAAGCTTGGCAATAATTATTAAAGCAGTAAATAGAGTAGTAAACAATATGATTAAGTTTTGTAATTTATATGGGAAATAGCTAGACATAGGGTTTCAAGTAATCAGAATTATGATTATAGATGCTAAGGGTGTGTGATGAACCGTCCTAGAACTCGAATGCAATAGTAATATATCTAGCTCTCGCTGCGAGTCTAATAAGATGACTACACCCTATGTTCCATCTGTCACATGCAAACAAGGAATGAGTGTCGATTGATGCTACAAAGTGTTGATCAATAATACGTTATAACATCCTAATCGATATGTTCACAAGATTAACTGAACCAGTTGTCGCAGATGCCTAACAAACTAGCTTAGCAAAATTATTATCAGGAGTTTAACCCACTCTCGCGGTTGTCAATTATCCTAATTTAAGAGTTCTAGTTAGCTACTTTTGAACGCAAACAGTTAGACCAATTCTGTTGAAGGATCCTTATAAATCACCCTAACAGTTCTATGTTTCAATAATTCATCTAAACCTTAAATCTAACAAGGTAACTACTCGGACATTATTAAACAAGACATAAAGATAAACTGAATGAATGCATAAATAGATAGAGTAAAAAATATTGGAGTTCCAATACAAAATCTCTGAAGGAGTTCTTGATATTCTCTCCAAAAACTATTAATAAAATCCCTAAGTATTATGGTGTGGAAATGATGTGTAAGGTGGTATATTGCCTATACAATGGCAAAACCTATAAACATTAGGTATAAAGTCGGCCAAGGGTATTCTGGTGATATATGGAATTTCTGGGCTTGAGTCGGTCTTAAATCAAGTTCAGCCCATCAACTCACGCGGGTGTCGAGTGACACCAAGGAAGAGGTGTCGATCAACACTTCTTCTAAATCTTGGTTCTGACTACTGATTCTTTGAACATCTACGAGTTTCCTCATCCTTAAGCTCTATAATGCATTATAATCTCCACATTGTTCCAAAACATACCTGGACTTGAAAAGACTCTAAAATAGACTCCATACACATATACAATAGACTCTAAAAAGACTTATACTATGGCTGAGAACTAGTAAATTCCATTATATATGAAATCCTCAAACTTATCATTTGCATGTCCTCAAGCAAAACATAAAATAGTCATGTGAAAGAGATTTGAAAACGCAGGGACTCTCACAATTTTAAACTTAATTTCATCACCTCTGCAATGTTGCAAGCCACATCGTATCAATGCCAACTTTAGAGATACCTCATGTACTCTACCTTAACGTAGCAACCATTACCATCCAGCCAACAACTTAGCTAATAATGCCTGACATAAACCTCTACTAACCTCATTTTTACATAAAAAGGTTCATGCTTTACCTTCAGAGTATTGATCAAAAGACACATGAAATCTTATTCAAAGAAGTATCTAAACACACATTGTCTTCTCTAATCTCTTTCTTCCCTCTTTCTCTCTTCTCTTAGTCTTTTGTCTTTCTTTCTTTTTTTCTTTTTTGATTTTTTATTTTTTATTTTTCCACCCCTCTGGAATCTTTTATTTTCTAGATATCATAGAGAGAGAGAGAGAAAGAGAGAGAGAGAGAGAGAGAGAGAGCGCAAGAGAGAGAGAGCGAAAGAGAGAGAGAGAGAGAGAGAGAGAGAGAGAGAGAGAGGGAGGGAGAGAGAGAGAGATCAAAAATACACACACTTTTACCTTCCAGACTTGAAGAGGAATCCAATCAACTGCCAAGCCCCAAGAAAAGCAAATTAAGTTGATTAGGTTGGAGGTCAACTTGGTTCCTTCTGATATTCTCAGCAAGTGTGGATGTTAATGGCAGGTGATCCACTTTGGTATTTCCATCTGATACAACCTGCAATCAGTAAATCTAAGAATAGTGCTAGAAAGCTGTTAGATAATAATTAAAATTGAAAGGTTCGTCATCCCCTTCTTGACCCTATAAAACTCAAATAAAATCATAAACTCAACATAAAAGACAATATCATTAACTACCTCCCCCAGACTTAAATAACATTGTCTCCAGTGTTATAAAGTCCAAGACTGGTGGGAAAATAAACCATAAGTAAAAATTTAACAAGGAAAAATGATATAACTGCATGCTGATATGAGTGTCGATCGACACTGTTAAGTGGCGGTTGATACTTGTTGCTACTCTCGTTCGAATTGATCAAGTTTTGGTCAATGCTTGTTGCATACTCGTCTTCCTTGGATCTTTTTTACCTGAAAGTAAATAAACAAACAAAATTAGTAGTAAATGTAAACAAACTGAATCTAAAACTAACTAATGGGCTGTTGGTGCGGCCTGGATAGACTGTTCTCCACAGATCACTTGAAGGGGATTGATAGAGGGTTGATCTAGAGGCTACTAGCACTCGGATCTATTGATAAACTTCTCTCCTTGGCGATGGGGATGCCTCAGAGATGTGTTGCTACTCAAAGACACATGATTACCTTGTATTGTCGTTTTATAGATCAGAAGGAATTCCTTCCTTTAGGTGACGATCAATGTCCCTTTAGCTGAACAGAGAAAGCAGTAGAGCAAGGCAAGCAAAGTGCTGAAAGTTTTCGAGTTTATTGAATTATTTGCAAGCTCCCTGCGGCGCTTGTTAAATAGAAAACAAAGTCTAACCCTAATCCTAAACCAAGTTGGTTTAGTCTAAACCTATTCCTAATTGGTATACTAACCCTAAACCCAATTGCAATTGGTTTACTCTGAATCGAAAATCCTAAATCTAATTGTCTTTGGTTTACTGGTTCAAATTAAGTACAAATTGAAATCATATTAAACCAACATGCTGGTTTATCTTCAGTCTTGATTGATTCCTCCTCTTGTCTCACGTGCTCAAACATAACTAGTAGAGCTTGTCTCTGAGATTTGGTCTTTGATCTTGTAATCGGTCCAGTTGAGAAGATCAAATCATCCTGAGCTGTATTCTGGTCCATCTCCTCTTCTCCACTCATCCAGTCGGCTACATAGGGATCTACTTGCTCCAGCTCGTCCATCAGCTTCTGTATCTTTCCCTGGTAAGGCTCCTCCTCTGGTTCTTTGGTTTCTTGGCAGTTGGTTTGGCTTGAGGTTGCATTTGATCCAATGGTGGTCGCACCAGCTGTCTCCCATGAAGCGCTTGTTTATAGTCTTTAGCTTGACGTTTTGGAGTTGTTGAGCTAGTATGGAGGTTATTGAATACTTGTTAGGAAACAAGTATCAACATCTTCCATGCTCATCTCGAACCAGGTGCCTACAAAGCTTTTGATAGTTTCTTCTCCTTTGGTTCTATGCCCTTGCTGCCTCTGGATAATATTATGTGTATAATCCACCTTCATCTCCAGTTCTTACATACATTTGCTAAACCATCCAATATTTTTGTTGAGAGGGAAATAGATTGCATCATTCTTGCGATTAAATTCATCTAACATCCTCTCTGGAGCTGTAGTAACTTTAGAAATCATCTCTTCAACCTGATCTCTCTTGTATGTCTCAGGTTATCGCCGATAAGGAGGGTTAGGAAGGACTCCAGGCATCTGAAAACATCCCTCATACTGTGGTAAACTCAAATAGCTGCCTTCCACACTGTCTGCAATCTCAAGCATTGTTTTATCTTCCCTTGACACATTGATGATCCTTCCATCCATAGCTTGTGCATTGCCCTCATCATCTCTGTAAACACTATACTTATTTTGTGCTACGACACGTATCTTTCTTCAATGAGGAGTGGGGGCTCTAACTAAGAAAGTTTCTCGGAACTCTGGACTCGTAGGATTGTTGACCAATGCTGGTTGGGTGTCAATCGACACTTCCTCGTCATCTTCATGCTCTGCACCACAATTAGAATATCAAACTGCCAAAAATCTGGGATCATCTTCTTTCTCAATGTAGGGTGTGTGTCCCTTGATCACTCAAAATGGTCATAGAATGCATTTTTGTCTATGAGTGTCAGACAGAACTTTTTTGTCTGCATGTCACAAACAGCTCCTACAGTAGCCATGAAAGCTCTCCCAAATACTAGAGAAGAATTCTAGTCTATCTGAATATCCATAACTTGAAAATCCAATGGAACAAAGGCATTTATGATTTGTACCTGAAGGTTTCTGACATTTCCTCTTGAACTCATCTTAGAGCATTCACAAAAGTGAATGAGTCACCAGAAGGTTCTATCTTCAGGTTCGGATGAGTAGCCATCGCCATAGACATGATATTGACGGAAGAACCTGTATCACATAGGGAATTCAGATAAATGTGACCTCCAATAATGCATGGAACTACAAACTTCCCTCGGTCACTTTTCTTCTTCAGTGTAATCTTATGATTCATCTTGTCTCTAATCTGAAAGAACATACGCTCGATGTCTCTTCTGTCTCTCTGCTTTCTCTGAAAAACATCCAGAGCCTGTAGGCCCAATAAGCATCATCGAATGGTACATCTCCAGGGATATCCAGCATCCTCTTTGTAAAAATTTCTATCTTCTTATCATTAGCATCTATCCTTAGATGCTTGGGAACCTTGACCTTTCTCTTCTTTCCAACAGGAATCTATCCCTCAATATCCTGCTCAATGATGATAGGCTTCAGTGCATCTTCAGGTCCCTGATTGGTGTCAACTGTTAGCTATGTTGATGTTTGAGATCGGTGTCCTGTTGCATTCAATTTTTGTGCATCAATACTTAGTAAACGCACTCGATATGTCATTGGTGGGTGTCAATTGACATCATTGTGGTGGCAATAGATTCTTGTCGTCTCACAAGTTCCTACGGATTAGACTAGGAGTGTCGAACGGTGCTTAGTTGTTGGTGTCGGACAACACCAGTGCGAGCTGCAAAAGACATGGAACTTTCGACTTGAAAATCCCTTCTTGGATCTTCTCATCCTTCACCACTTGCAAGAAGTTATCATTCATGATAGCACTCACATGGTGCTTCTGTCCAGCCTCACATTTTCCCTTAGTCAGCGTTTCATGTCTCTTCACTAGTCTGAACCACCTGAGTTTCCCGCTTCTTAACATGGGTGCTGAGAGATTCAAACTTATCATTTTAGGTTGGTGTATACATCATCTATCTTCCTATTGATATACACAGTCAACTGCTACTGCCCCCTCAATAACCTGATCAAGCATGCCTTCAATTTTGCTTCATCGAGTTGTTGATGCATGATTCTAGTAGGAAGAAGCTCCATAGTTCATGTTGTTGCTGTTGTTACTATAGGGTTTCTGGTACTAAAAACCTTGGTTGTGATTACTCCTTTGACCAATGCCATGGAATTTTTTGTTTCTACTCTGATTCCAAGACCTCTTATTCTGAAAACCAGTACCACTGAGGTAGTTCACATCCTCCTCATCAGTTTTATAATTCTCGACATCTACATCCTCCGCGAAGCTAACTTTTTTCTTGAGAAGCTTATGAACACTGTCCAGTTTTGCCTTAACTTCATCCATCTGATCTTTTCCCAAGCTGGTAACCGATTTATTCCTCTCAAAATCAGTGTTCTTGGTGCTATTACTAGACACTGCTTTCTCTATTAGTCTCACAACTTCTTCTGGATTCCTATTGTTGAAGTTTCCCTCACTATAAGTGTTTAGAGCCATCTAGTAAACCAAAGTGATGCCTCTGAAGAAGGTACGGAGAAGTTATACCTCGTTGTACCCATGGTGTGGAAAGTCTCTCTGATAGCACTTGAATTTGATCCAGGAGGTTCTGAAGATTTTGTTGGCTCCTGCGTGAATGTAGGAATCATGTTCCTCAAGTCTTCTGATCACGCATCATCAAATAAATTATGCAGGAATGCGTTTTTATGTCAATCCAGGATGTAAGAGATCCTGGTGGTAACTGATTAAGCCAGTATGAAGCATCTCCAACAAGTGAATACTTGAAGAGCTTGCAGAGAAGATAGTCCTCAGGGACTCCATTGGCTTTAATAGCAGATACTCGATCCTATTACCGCTCCAGATGGTCCATTGAATGCTCATGTGGGTGACCATGATAAGGTGTCACATTATATGGAAAGCATTCAAGATCAAAATTTTGCATTTATGTAGGATTTGCGATAGTTTTATTTTATTTATTTTGCAGCTTTTTTTTAAAAAACTATTTTATTAAATAAGTTTTTCTTTTTTTCAAAGGTTTCTTCTATTACTCAAAGACATGAGGTGGTATGGGAATCCAAACCGGAATAGAAAAACCAACATACATCAAACTACAGTAGAATGATCGAGCTATCCTAGCTAAACCATCAACAATTTAATTCAGACGTGGTATGTAGATCAGCTTGAAGTCCTTGTACCTCCTATTTAGTTCTGTGACCTCTCCTAGATTTGTTGAGAAACTTGGCAATTCTTGCGGGTTCTGAAACATCGCGATAACATTTTTGCAGTCTGTATTAAAGGTCTGACAGATGGTATGTTGCAGAATAGATTCCATTGCCCATATTACAGCCTCGAGTTCATAATATAAAGAGGACATATGATTCTCTTTATTCTTTAATCCCATAAGTTGTTCACCTCCTGACCCATCCTTCCATAATCACTAAACTGAGCCCCAGCACTCCATGATCCATCGACCAAACAAATATTACAGGCTTGGATATTTGTTTATTGGCTCACTGTGTTGGCAACAAAAGAGTTTGCCTCAAACCAAGCATGACATTCACTTTCAACGTGTTTAATCAGCTCTAGAGGGTTTCTTTAGATTCCCTTGAATAATTTATCATTTCAAGCTTTCCATAGGAACCCAATGATCCAAGGATTAGGGTCTTTATCAAGCTGAGGATTTTCAATGTTGTTTTTCCTCCAGAAGAGGCAATCCAAGTTAGTGTAAACACTCGTGGTTGGGAAAATTCCAGGACACAATGGTGTAGAGGCAAAAGCCCATACCTGCAAAGCAGGGGGCTTTCAAAATAACTTGATTAACGGACTCATCCGGTTCCCCACATCTAGGACAATGATTGTCGTAACGCAGATGGCGTCTTGTCAGATTCCCAGTAACAGCGATATATCCAGTTGCCATCTGCCATATCAAATGTTTAATTTTTGGAGGGGCCTTGATTTTCCATGCATGCACTTTTAACTTCGTAATAGTTGGCTTTAAGACCTCAGTGTGTCAGTGTTTATTTAAGATATTATGTGTTACCTAGTATCCCGATTTAACAGTGTTCATCCCATTCTTCGTATAACTCCATCAAAAATTATCATCCCGATTGGACTGGCTTATGGCCTCGCTCCAAATTAAAGATGTGTCTTCCGGGATAATAAGAGATCCCAGCAGATCAACATTCCAAGCTTTTGGGTCCCCTTGAATAAATTCATTGACCGTCATTCGCAAATCAATTCCATAGTGTAATGGGCGTGCTGGTCTAGATGGTATAGTGGGGATTCGGGGATCTTCCATACCCGGATTTGATGTCAAGAGTGTACCTTTGATGTATCCCAAGCCTCAAGAGAGGCCTGGCAGCCATCAAGCTCGTCCATGTATATGAGGGCGAGGATGTCCCAGTCGCTCGCAATGGCGTGCTTTGACTATAGTACTTTTCACGCATCACTCTTGCACACATTGATTCCGGGAACTGCATTTATCTCCATAATTGTTTCGCCAATAATGCCATATTAAGTTCATGAATCAATCTGAAACCAATACATCCTTCATCCTTGGGACAGCATAGTTTCTCCCATTTCTCCCAATGCATTCCTCTTTTAGGAGGATTAGAGCTCCACCAGAATCTTGCAATTGCGCTAGCTAAATTCTCACAAACTTCCAACGGCAATAGGAAACTGGACATCACATATGTCAGAAGCGCTAAGGCAATGGCCTCGACTAACACCTGTTTGCAGAACCCTATCAGTAAAATTTCATTACATTCTATCATAAGCCTTGCTCATATCCGTCTTTATTGCCATACGCTTATGTTTTCCCCCGGTTTCGTTTGCAATGCATGTAATATCTCTTGAGCAATCATGATATTATTAGTAATCTGACGTCCCGCTACAAAAGCAGATTGGGTTTCTGATATCTGATCTGGAAGGATCTTATTTAATCTCCGGCATATGACCTTTGAGACGACCTTACAGCTCACGTTGCATAGACTTCTTGGACGAAATTGAGGCATTTCTAAAGGTTTGTCCTTTTTGGAATGAGACAGATGTTTGTATCGTTTAGCCCTGGTGATACTTGTCCATTGAAGAGAAGTTTTAATTGACCATACGAGTCAGGTCTTCTTTGAAAATGTCCCAAAATTTATGATAGAAAAATGCGCTCATTCCATCTGATCCCGACGCCTTCTCAGGATGCATTGCAAGAAGGGAAAGTTTGACTTCCCATTCGGCTACATGTGCAACCAGATTACAATTCATTTCATTTGTGATCGTAGTCAAATTGTTCGTTATGGCGTCATCCATATCCGATGGGTTTGAGGTTTCAAACAGCGCTCGGAAGTAATTAGTTGCAACGGCAACTAGCCCTTCTTCATCCTCAACCACATATGCATGTGTATCTGTTAGTTTGGTGATTCTATTTTTCGCTCTTCTTTTCTTCGTTAGGTTATGGAAAATTTTTGAGTTTGAATCACCAACCTGAAGCCAAAGAACTCTAATTTTCTGTTTCCAGAACATCTCTTCAACCTTTAGAGCCTCAAATAACTATTTTAGAGCAGCTGACTTCTCTTCTGCGGATAATGTATCATCCCCATACATGACATCTACTCTCTTTTAGTTCCTCCACTTGCTTTTCAGAATTCATATCATTATGTAGTCTCCATTGACTCAGGGCCTTCATTCAACATGCAATGTGAGAATGCCAGCCTTCTTGGGCGACTGTACGAATTTCATCACTATCTAACCAGCGCCTATCAAAATTGAACTTTTTTGCTTTAAATGGTTTAGATAGAATTTTCGCTAGTACCGGACGATGATCCGATCCCCAAAGACGTAAGTAGCTCACAGTGAAATGTGAGAATTTCTCATGCCAAGATTCATTTCTTAACGCTCGGTCCAGTCTACACCTAACTGTGTTTTTTCCTCAATTTCCCACCCAAGAGAGCTTGTTACCAGAGCATGGAAATTCCATCATTCCACAATCACTTATCATTTGTTTACAAGAAAGGAAAGAGGATTCATATCGAACTCTTCCACCTTCTTTTTCTTCATGACAAGTAATTTCATTAAAATCTCCAATCATAAACCAAGGTCCATCTTTTATTGTTGCGAAGAGCGTAAGACGCTCCCAAACTAAATCGCTACGTTCTAAAACAGGACCACCATAAACAAATGTTATGTAGAAATTTATTCCATTAGTGATTGCAAATACATCGATCATTCGATTATTTGAAAATAAAATCCGAACTTGCAAAAAAATCCATAAAAAACAAAGCTAAACCACCGCTTTGGCCAAGTGACGCAACGGTAAACAATTTCTCGTAGCCTAGGTCAGCCCTAATATTTTGCAACAGCAGCTTTATATTCTTCGTTTCAGAAAAGAACAAGAGTCCTGGGCGATGCTTCTAATACATCTCCGTAAGGCATCGAACTGTGAGGTCGTTCCCAATCCCTTGACATTTCCAACTGATTACTTTCATTGATCCGGGTGTGGTGTATTTTTAGGATCCACCTTCCCTTTCTTAATTGCTTTAGACTCCAAAGTCACTTTTCTGGTAACCGTACGAACTCTTTTTTGTCCCCTTGCACGAGTTGTAGATCCACTTGCACCAGCTGTTGTCGTAGCTGTTGTCGTAGATCTTGTTCTTGGAGAACCTAGATGGAGCTCATCCATATTAGCTTCAAATAATGATTTAGCTAAAATTTGGGTTAATATCTTGTCTTCCTCACCCTTAACCATCGCAGTTTCAGCTTTACTCACGTCCTGGTTAGGACTCCCATGATTGATTTGATCGGCATTCAAATTTGATTCCGTTTGGTACCCCACCACCTCCATACTTCCTAATTTGTCGCCGAACAGATCATCATCTTCCATAACCATTAAATTCATTCCCACAGCTGCTTCAGACATTTCATTCTTACATGACTAATCCATTGCATTAAGCACGGCCGTTTGAGGCACATTCGATGGGGGAGCAGCCTGAACATCATTATTTCATGATCAAAAGCCAATGGCTTTAAACTTTCTTGAGCATAGCATAATGTAACATTCTGAGCACTGCTTGAGTTAATCTTTAATAAAGTTTGCTTCAACGTCTGCGACTGGGGTCTCAAAGGAATACCACTCACTGTCGTATGAGCAGTTTTTGAATGATTCATCATGGCTTTTCCATCCATCATATTGAGGTTGCTGCTTCTCTCTCCGTAAATGAATTTTCTCTCCACGAGAATCAGCACGGACATTAGCATATGGCTTAAACTGTTTTCCATTTCGTGCATCTGTATGAGCTCGTGAGGAGTAGCTTAATCTCTGTACCAGAGAAAGAGCTTGTCGTCCTCTCCCAATGCCTGATCGATCATTATATTCGTTCCGAGGAACAAAGTCAACTCTTTCCGTAAAACCACTAGAACTGCTAGTCCTTGAGCCTCATGTACCATCATCAAATCTTCTATTAGCCATCATCAAATAAGATGGTTGTGCTCTTGATATTGCGGCTCAGTTTTCAGAAGGTAAAACATAAGGCATCTTGATACAATCAGCTTCCTCATGTGACATAAGACCACACGTCTTGCAATGTTTAAAAAGCTGTTCATAGTGAATCTTTATCTTTAACTCCACACCCCCTTAGTTTGGAGTGTTCTGTAAAATTTCAGTGGCTTTCTCGAGTCAAGGGTAACTCTCAACTTTCCTTCAGTAGCATCCACTTGTTCTACTTGTCCAAGTCTGTCTCCAATGCTCTTCAAGTGTGGTTCTGTAGAAAGGTGAACGGGAATGCCTTGCAAGTGAATCCAAAAAGGAATCTGAGTTGGGTAATCTCCATAGATTATAGGTTTCCATCGAACAAGAGCCCCCATCCAATAATTAAAAGGAAATGGAGCTAGGCTTAACATTTGGTTAATATCTTCTTTTGTTTCAAAGTTGAGAATAAAGCGGCCATTGCCTAAATCACAAGACGAAATCCTCTTTGCCAAACCCCACTGCGATGGCATCTTCTCTAATAGCTTCTCCACACTATGTTTCTTCAGCATTAAGACATTCCCTATCAAAGATAATTTATGCTCTCGAGCTAAGTCCGCATTTGCATCATCACGCAGTGGTATATGTTCATCATCGTTCTCATAAAGGATCCCTTTACCCTTATCATTCATCATTGCTTATCAATCGAGATCAGATGTAGAAGATGGATCGTGATAAGAGGATAGAGAACAATGAAAGTAGATAGCATACGTAAGATCTGATCTTAGAAAACTCGACACTGCACCACCAATCATACATACGATCTGATCAAGTACAGACAAACGAAACAGAGACACGCAAGGCACGATTGCGTATCGACAAAGAAAGGAACAGATGTCCACTCACAGACACTAAAAACAAATCGCAGCAGCTTCACTGGGTTGGGACACATGTGATCTAGAATTCAATGTGTGTTGGGATCATGGAAGATCGTCATCTCGACAAAGAATTGGATCTAGAAAGCCGCCATCACCATGTTATCGCTTTGGAGCCGCCTTATATGAAAATAATAGGTTTAAGAATAATAAGTTTATATGTGTTTTGATGACAATATTTTTTTAGGATCTATATTTTACTGATAATAATATTATTCATTTTATTAATTTTAAAATAAAAAGCCAAAAACTAAAAACTAAAATCTAAAACAATCATTCTTGTTTTTCAAAAAACTAAAATCTACTACAAAATCAGAAACTAAAATCTGAAAACCAAAATCTAAAAACTAGCAAAGCAATCAACACTCAGCACCCATGTCTAGTTTATAATCAAACCACGACCCACCCGTTGATTCAAGTTCAAAATATGTTGGGCCTTTGCAGCCCAAAGAAAAATACTTAGTCATCATTATCTTTACTTCAATTCTGTTCTCGATTAAAGTTGAATGGTCTAAATGGTACACACAAAAAACACAAAGAAAAAAGTGAAGACTAAAAAATGTCTCTGAGGGCGATCGTAAAGGCGAAAAAGCAGTTTCTAGGAAAACTGTTTTTTCTCAGTTTTTTTGTTCAATTCAGACAGTTATTTCGTCATGGAACCTCAAACTATGGCGGTTTCTGTCTTCAGATCTTGGAAATTCCATCTCCGTAGTGGGTTTAGTGATCCATTATGATGCCATTATTCCCGTGAATCAAGGATTGTGGTCATATTATAAAAGAATCAAACGAAAAGAGAGTGGTACTTACATATTTCGCCAAACAACGCAAACTCTCTATTTTTTACGATTTGATTCGAATTTGGCTACAATGGCTGATAATCTCAGAAGAGCAATTCAGGATCTTACTTTGGGTATCAATGATGCACCGGTGGCTTTGCCAATTAAAGTGTGTAATGAAGCAGTTCGAGCAACACAATTCTCGTTGATGTGTTGACCTCTGATTCCGAGGAAACAAAATTTGCAAACCTTGGTCTCTGTGCTGCCTCGTATGTGAGGGTTATCCGGTGTAACTAACGGGAGGATCGTGGAGCGATCTCGCATCCAGTTTGTCTTTCCATCTGAAGAACTCTTGCAATCAGTGTTAAACAGATGTCCTTGGGCGTTTAATGACCGCATAGTGGTTACTCAAAGATGGACTCCTGGGATGGATGCTCTTATGCTAAACTCCATTCCTTTCTGGGTACAAATCAGGGGTATTCCTCTCCAGTATCTCACTGCCAACATGATTCGACACATTGGTGATACCTTGGGGTTAGTGGTTAAGGTGGACTTTGATCAAGAGGCTAATGTGGCGGTGGAGTTTGTTCGTCTTTTAATCAACTGGAACGTGGATCTCCCTCTCTGTTTCCAATGAAACTACCAGTTCTCTCCAAGAGTTAACACTGTTCTCAAGTTCAAATATGAGAGATTGAGGGGTTTCTGTGATGATTACGGAATGTTAACCCATGACACGGGGTGTTGCATTCAGAATGGCAGGATGAATCTAGAGGAAGGTCAAGATGATGATGTTGATGAAGATCAGGATGGTGGTAATAATGAAGAGATGCAGAAGGAAATGGAGCCAGAACATCAAATTCAACCTATTGTGGATCAGAGTCAAGGGAATGACCAGTCTGGTGGTGCTACATTGAGTACTGGTTCATTCTCTCATCTGCTGGCGAGTTTCTGGAGTACAACACCAATGGAGGTGGTCCGTGAGGAATATGAAAGAAGAATTGGTCCAGAAAGGACCTTGCGTAAGAGAAAGTTTGTGGAGGATCTTGTTGAAGCATGTTTTTCAGAAAAACAGAAAGGAAAAATGGTGGCTGAGGTAGGGGAGCAAGAGGAGTCTGATGAAGATGAAGATCACATTATATTGGCAATGGAAGATAGATGGAATCCTGCTCGTCCTCATAACCAGTACGGAAGTTTCTTCAGATCTGATGTTGACAGTAGCCCTGAGTTTGACCAGATTAGTGAGGCGAATGGAAGAGTTGTTATGACTGATAATCTGAAGAAGCGGGCCAGAGAAGAGGATGAAGTGGTTGAAAAACGTGTTGTTATGCAGAAGGGTCAGTTTTCGTCTATTAATGGACTGCAAAAGGTTCAGGAGGATTATGGGGAAGAGATTGAAAACTCTGGTTGGTCCTACTCAATTGACAAAGGTGCGGTGGGCCCGGTTCCACCTGTAATCCCATGAGAGTTCAGGTGTGGAACTGTAGGGGCTTGGGACAACGCCTCACAGTTCGACGTCTAAAGGAGATGCAAAGGATGTATCTCCCAGACTTGTTTTTCCTCATTGAAACTAAGCAGTCTAGCAATTATGTAAGGGATATAGGAGTCTCGCTTGGGTTTGATCAGATGCAGATTGTTCCTCCTGTAGGTTTAAGTGGAGGATTAGTAGTGTATTGGAAGAATCATGCTTCAGTTTCTTGTATTTCCTTTGATTCTCGTCTTGTAGATATGCAAGTTGAATATAAATCCTTTGTTTTCTACTTGTCATGTGTATATGGACACCCAGTTCCATATCGACACCAACTTTGGTAAAAATTACAGAGGATTGCGATCTTAAGGACTGGTCGTTGGATGATGTGTGGAGATTTTAATTAGATAATACACCAATCTGAGAAGAAAGGAGGAAGACTTCGTAATGATTCCAGTTTTCAAGAGTTTAAAACTATGATTGAAGTTTGTAACATGAAATATCTACCGAGCA
Organism: Moricandia arvensis; assembly: GCA_905132765.1. Classification (NCBI taxonomy): domain Eukaryota; kingdom Viridiplantae; phylum Streptophyta; class Magnoliopsida; order Brassicales; family Brassicaceae; genus Moricandia; species Moricandia arvensis. The sequence goes on along the minus strand of CAJHQP010000068.1, from coordinate 325,676 downwards.
AAGGAAACCCATTCAGTTGGGTTGGTAGAAGACGATCGAATATTATAGAGTGTTGTCTAGATAGAGCTATGGTTAACAATCAATGGAAGCAGTCTTATCCAATGTCAGAAACAGAATTTCTCGAAATTTCGGAATCAGATCATCGACCCATGATCATATCTATTGATTATACTTCTCAAAAAAAGGCTTTTTAGATATGATAAGCGATTGTTTGGGGATCAGAATTTTGTTGATACGATTTCTTCTTCTTGGGAAAGGACAAAAGACATGGAGATCTGGTTTCAGAAACTGGGTTTGTGTAGAGGATCAATGATTGCTTGGAAACGAAGAAACCAAACGAATGCAGCTATACGAATCAGAGAGATCCGAGAAACCATTGACAGAGATATGAGAGATCCTGCTGTCTCTACTGATCATGTGCATTTTTGCGACAGGAACTTAATAGAGATTATAGGGATGAAGAAGAATTTCGGAAGTTAAAGAGCAGGAATCACTGGCTTCGGTTGGGAGATCGTAACACGAGATTCTATCATGGTATTACAAAGAGCAGAGTTTCAAAGTCAAGTATAAAGAATATGATGGACAGTAACGGAGTAAGCCATACAAAGGATGAGGCAATTGCTGTTATTGCAGAAGATTACTTCCGAAAATTGTTTACCTCTTCATAGACTATCACGTTAGAGGAAGTCCTTCCATCTATGCAGACAAGGGTTTCTAGTGAGATGAACAGTCAATTAACAAGACCAGTTACTGATGAGGAGATTCATGATGCGGCTTTTCTTATAGGTACATACAAAGCTCCAGGGCCAGATGGATATACGGCCGCTTATAAACAGTTTTGGACAACAATAGGTCATGATGTCTGCATAATGGTCCGTAAACTTTTTGAAACTGGGATAATGGAACCATCAATGAATCATACTAATATTGTTTACTTCCCAAGTTTCCAGAAGCAAATACAATGGGAGACTTCAGGCCGATAAGTCTTTGCACAGTTGGGTATAAGATTATATCTAAAATCCTCTGTCTAAGGCTAAAAGAATGTTTGGGTCAAGTTATATCAGAATCTCAGGCAACTTGTGTTCCTAATCGGCATATTCCGGATAACATTCTGGTGGCTCATGAATTGATACATGCTCTAAAATCAAAGAAAGATTGTTCTCAGAAGTATGTCGCAATCAAAACGGATATTAGTAAGGCTTATGATCGGGTGGAGTGGAACTTTCTTGAGGAGTTTACGAGGAAGCTAGGTTTTGCTGATATATGGGTTCATTGGATAATGACTTGTGTAAGATCGGTCTCTTACTCAGTTTTAATCAATGGAAATCCTTATGGTCACTTTGCTCCAACTCGGGGGATTAGGCAAGGAGATTCTTTATCTCCATACCTTTTCCTTCTTTGTGCGGAGGTGTTGAGTCAGATGATGGATGCATCTCAGGCTCAAGGAAAGTTTTAGGGTATGAAGTTGGCCAGACAGTGTCATACTGTATCTCACTTATTGTTTGTCGATGATTCATTATTCTTCTGCAGAGCAACAGTGAATGATTGTCAGAGTATGGCTCACATCTTACAAGTTTATGAAAATGTCTCGGGTCAGAAGGTGAACCTTAATAAGTCTTCAGTGATTTTTGGGGCCCAAGTTCCGCAGCAACTTTGTCAGCAGCTGCAAGGAATCCTAAATATATCCTCAGTGGGTGGAGGAGGAAAATATTTTGGACTTCTAAAACAATTTGGTAGAAGTAAAGTTCAAGATTTTCAGTATGTTATTGACAACGTAAAGAATCAGCTTGGTTCTTGGTATAATCAATACCTCTCTCAAGCAGGTAAAGAAGTTCTCATTAAATCTATTCTTCACGCAAAACCGGTTTTCCCAATGAGCTGTTTTCTTTTACCAAAAACTGTGTGTGACGAGATAACTCTCTTCTATCGAAGTTTTGGTGGGGAAAGAACGCAGATAAACGCAAAATTTCTTGAAAATCGTGGAAAAGATTATGTCTGCCAAAGAAGGAAGGGGTATGGGATTTAGAGACCTACATAGCTTCAATAAAGCTCTGTTAGGTAAACAAGTTTGGCGTATCTTAGAAAATCCTCATAGTTTCTTAGCAAGACTTTATAGAGGTAGATATCATAATGCTACGACTTTCTTACAGTCGTCGGCATCGAAAACTGCTTCATTTGGATGGAAATCCATTCAATAAGGTAAAAATTTGATAGTAGAAGGGGCTAGAGTTCACATAGCTGATGGGACTCAAACAAATGTATGGACTGAGAAATGGATTCCAGTCGAGCCACCAAGGTATCTAGTTCGTCAAAATCAGGATCCTGAGCTTAAAGTGTCAGCTTAATTCATCAGAGTACAAGAGAATTGGATTATGGGAAGTTGGATGCTTTGTTTAGCACTCAGGATAGGAATGCGATCATTACTCTAAAGCTTTCAAGATATAATCAGGTTAATGAGTACATATGGCCATTTGTGCGATCTGGAAACTATACGGTAAAGTCTGCTTATTGGACTGCAACCCATCTGTTCTATGAAGGGGAGACTATAATTCCACCTGATGGTTGACTAGAATTAAAAAACAAGAATCTGGAAATTGAAAATTCTCCCCAAAATACAGCAATTTTTATGGAGAGTGATCTCATGGGCTATTTCTACAGCAACAAGAAAATGTTCTCGTGGTATTAATATTGACCCAACTTGTCAACGGTGTTGTATGGATGACGAGACCATTAATCACATATTATTCACATGTCCTCATGTTGTATCGATATGGAGATGTGCAAATAACCCTCTTGCAGATAATTTTTATGATCATTTGGAAAATAATCTCGGTTTAATGTTTACTCAATAGGATTCTACAGATTTGAGTGTTTCCTTCTGGATTCTCTGGCTAATTTGGAAGTCAAGGAACGAGTTTTTGATGGAGAAGCGAACTGTTCATCCTTTGGAAGATTCACGAAGGGCTTTGGAAGCTAATGCAGAATGGATGGCGAATGTGAATATGGAATCAGAAAGGAGTATGCAAACTACACAGTTAAGAAATTCATCGATGTGGGAGCCTCCACCAATGGGGTGGTTAAAGTGTAACTTCGATGCAAGATTTAGTCATGACCGAGAGTATACAAGCATAGGTTGGATTGTGCAAGATGATAAAAGTACACATATGGCTTCTGGAATGGCTAAAATATCAGGGGTTAACTCGAGTTTTGAAGCAGAGGCTAGAGCATTTCTATATGTGTTACAACAAGCATGAGTTTCAGGTTGGAGAAAAGTTTGGTTTGAAGGGGATTGCAGTGATCTTACAAACTTAGTTAATTCGCGACAGAAGGATATTTCGATTGGGAACTTGGGCTCTGACATAATCCACTGGACGTCATTATTACCGTTATGCTCGTTGGATCTTATTAATAGGGAAAGAAATCAAGCTGCTAATGTTCTGTTGTCCAAGAAGTGTCAATATTTTTCTTCTACTTCTTTAATATTCCACCGCTTTGGTTAAGAGATTATTTGTATTATCCATTTACAGTGTAACTTTCACATAATATAATCGTTGTTAAAGAAAAAAAAAATACTTTGTCTTCTTAAAGACGCGTGCGTTGACTCTTAGCCAATAATATGTATCCACGTGTTCTTTTCTTGCTCGTCTCTAGCAAATGGATAAAGGACAGAGTCGGCGGCTTTAGGGAACTCGTATCTGAATTTTTCTTCCATTATCACCATGGATGGAGAGGAGATGCTTGATTGGGAGCTCGTTCATGGCTCCGACGCCGATTCAACCACACCGGAGAAGGATTCAAGAAGCTCAAGTGTAATCGATGACGGTATGATTGTCTTTGATCATTTCTCTGCCGATCATCGTACAACTGAGCAAAGAATAGGATCTGGTGATTCTTCCCCGGTCGATTCCGGGTCGGAGTATCCGAATCTGATGGGTTTGGGTTTCGATCAGTTGGATGTTTATTATTCGGGTGATGCTGGTGTCAGAAACGAATTAGGGTTTATTGATGGTGAGGTCAAGGTAAGTGATTTTCAAGCTTCTGATGGGAATAACGTCGTGGGTGAGGCTATAGCCGATGAATCTCTTATTGAGGATGCAAGCAAGTGTTCCTCTGAAACTGACCATCTCCAAGTTGAGTGCCAAGTTGGTCTCGAAGAACATATCGTGGATGCAAGCCAGTATTGGTCTGAAACACACCATCTCCAGGAACATATTGAGGATTTGAGCAAGTGTTTGTCTGAGTCAGGGGTTAACAAACTAGTTTCTGGAGACTCTGGGATTGGGAGTGGTGAAGAGGAGATTATTTCTGATAGTGAAACAATTGAGGAAAGTGGAAGGGATGCTAGTGCAGATGTTGTGGCTGTAGAGTCTTCTGGTGATGAAAGTAAAAGTAGAGAGACCGTGTGGTGGAAGATGCCGTTTGTGCTTGTCAAGTACTATGCATTTAGGATTGGTCCTGTTTGGTCTGTCTCCATGGCTGCAGCTGTGATGGGTTTTGTTCTCTTGGGACGCAGACTCTATCATATGAAAAAGAAAGCTCAAAGGTTCCATCTTAAAGTTGCAATCGACGAGAAGGTACACTATATTAACACTGAAGTTGATTGGTTCAGAACTTTGGGGTTTCATTTTGTTTATGGGTAGCCTAGATTGATTTCTTTTAGGAGTATTTAAAGCAGTTTTTTTATGTTCAAAGGTTGTCCCGTCTTGGCTTTACTCAGTTATAGATTCTGTAGTTAATATGTTTCTTACTTACAATAGCCTATGCATCACCGTCACACCAAATACTGAGATTTGATATGATTGTTATAGCACACACATTTTATTTGCCTGTTCTTTCCTTCGACTGAGTTTTCTTCTACCATTATCATGTCTTTGGTTGTGTTTATGATTTTTGCAGAAGGTGTCGCGCGTGATGAGTCAGGCAGCTCGACTCAATGAAGCATTCACAGAGGTAAGAAGGGTCCCAGTGATCCGCCCTGCTCTGCCATCTCCTGGTGCATGGCCGGTTTTGAGCCTTAGGTGAGCGGCCGGTTATACAATGTCTCATAACGTTATGTACCAGAGGAGTAGAGAGACACGTACATGTGTGTACAGTGGCTCATCATGTTATGTACTAAAAGAATAAAGATTCATGGTGTTTGTGATGTTCCTATGCATAGTAGTAGTTCACCATTTAATGCGATCCCTTTCATTTGAGTTTCAAGATCGACCAAAGTAATTCATTTAAATTTCAAAGATTTTGATTAAATTGCATATTGCACTAATATTTGTAATCCCATAAACAAAGCAAATATCCCAAAACGAAGACTCGACTTATTTATACACTTAAGCCATGCTAGTTTCTTAATCTTACATTCTCAAATCACTTGTGAATCTTTCGGTCTCGAGTCTTTTAAGTTTCGGTAGAGTTCGGATCAGATGAAACGAGAGCAGTAACATATAGGTCAGTGTCAGCCGAGGCTTTGCTCTTGCTTCTACCACTTTGTGGTCTTCTCCTCCTTTGCCCATCCCCATCCACGTTTCTTGTACCTTGGGAATCACTAGGAGCAGCTTCATATAAGGTTACGGACTTGCCCCTTATGTGGAGATTAGCCATGACTTCCCCCTGAGCATCGCCATCTTCCTTGAGGATTTAGAGGACTTCTACCGCATGAGTCATAAGGGGCCTCCCTTTCGGGTTTTGACTTAAGCATTGGTATGCCAATTCGGCTACTTTCATCAACGCCTGATTGGTGTATTGCCCATCCATTCGAAGGTCTATGATCCTCAAAAACTTTTTGTTGTGATCCAATAGCGGTCGTGCCCACTCTACCAAGTTATGCTCCAGGAAAGGTCTGCGTTTGTCCATCGCCCTCTTTCCAAGGAGCATTTCAAGGAGAAGTACCCCATATCCATAAACATCACTTCTGGATGTCAAGTGTCCTAAGTTGAAGAATAAAAAAATTGACCCATTTACAAAGCAGTTGAATAACATTGTTATGATCATGTCAACATTAATATGACTGTGTTTAAAAGGGTCATTTTCAACGGTGGTAGACATAAACAGCTATGACTTCAGTAGGTGCTTGTAGAGAACTTATTTTACCAACCTGTCATTACATACTCAGGAGCAGCGTATCCGTAAGTGCCCATAACACGTGTTGACACATGCGTTTGATCTCCTCTGGGACCATCTTTTGCGAGTCCAAAGTCTGCGAGCTTAGCATTGTAACACTGCAGAAGCAATACACCATTCAGGGGTGAGATAGAAAGTAGAAAACCAGGTCATTGTAGCTTCACTGACAACTCTATACCTTTTTGAATACAAACAAACTACCTACCAAAGAAGAAGAAGTAGAATATCTATGTACTTCCAAAAGAAAAGGAGGTGATAAGCTGACTTCGTCCAGCAATATGTTGGCTGTCTTGAGATCCCGATATACGACGGAGCGTTCAGCACCATGAAGAAAAGCGAGACCCTTGGCTGCATCTAGGGTGATCTTAACTCTTTTCGACCATGTCAAAGTGCATCCAACTTCTGCAAGCATATAAACCAACAGAAGAAACATTTAGGTCAATAAACCGTTTATAGTATGGATCTGTTTGAACCATGCATATGCTCCTCTTCAAGAAACTAAGACTTCAGATGGTGAGAAGTTACTTCGGAAAAGATGTTTTTTTGAGGCTTCCCAAGACATGTACTCATAGACTAACAATCTGTGTTCATCTTCACAGCAGTAGCCAATGAGCTTGACCAAGTTGGGATGACTAAGCTGTCCTAAATAGTTAACTTCAGCCTGCAAAAAGAAGGAAAGAATCAAAGCAAGTCTAGAAGTAAGAAAAGAAGGAATTGAATACCAGCCACTCTCGATCTCCCTGAAAGCCTTCAGGATTAAGTTGTTTGATGGCAACTTTGGTGGAGTGAAAACCGGGCCTCACAGTTTCATCTATAACTCCTTTGTAGACAACACCAAAACCACCCTCACCAAGAATGTAATCAGGCCTGAATTGCTTCGTAGCCAATTTCATCTCTTGGTAGGTGAAAATATCGACATTTTCGTATCCAGGAGTTGTATAAAGATCTTTGATGTTTTTAGGAGGCAAAGGCAAGCCACCAACTGATGACTCTTTACATTCAGAATTCATTGCTGAATGTTTGCCTGAGTAAGGAATACAAAACATAACATCAGAGTATTACAAGCCAGCGAGAAAAATCATCAATTTATTTACAGAAACTCAGAATGATTGATCGAATATACCTGATGACTTCTTCTGATACTTTTGCTCTTCACCGCTAAAGAAAATTCCCATGAAATTGGAATGAAACTCTTCTTCGTTGTGTGCTATTCCATTGACGAACAAACACAAGACATATCCACGAAGAGAGAGACCCGATTTTCGGGAAACTTTGCCAATTAAAAATGGAGAATAGATGGTTTATGGGAGAGAAGAAAAGAAAAATGATAATTGTAAAAAGAGAATGAATGAATGAATGGTCCGCTGGAATTTGATAGACTAGCCGCCAAATAAGAAGATCCTCTTACCTATTCACGATGTTTTCCATCTCAACCATCGCCACGTCACAAGTCCGTTGACCGGTTGAATGACTAGGTATTAGACTAAACCCTTTCCAGATATAAAAGGCTCCACAACCAACAAAATTGTTTGATGTTTCGGCCTAATTTATAAGAATGCCCATTAGAAACACCAATATATTCCGACCAAGTCAACGGAGCGAAAGTAGTCAAGGGGGTTGGTGGGTAATGGCTGTAGATGCTTTCTACTGTCATTTTTGGTTTTCTTTTTCAATAGAGCAATTATACTTTAGTTTTAAAATATAAAGTTACATTAAAAAGTTAGGAAAAGAAATATGTTAGCGTTCAAAAGAAAACTTTCTTTAACAAGTGCTTTGAAAATAAATCCACCAAAAAAATTAAGATAAAGCAAAAAACTCACAATCTAGGGTTTGATTGGTTGAAATTGTGGATTTGTAATTTTTGCTCTAAGATTTATGTTTTCGTTTTTCAGTTATAGCTTTAATTTTTTTTTTGTTGTAGAGTTTTCTAAAGCACTGAATAAAAACTCTAGAGAAATTGACTTCTACACCTAATATATTTCTTTTTACAGTGTTTTGGTTGTACATTCAATTTTAAAGCATAAAACATGATTGCTTTAAAATAAGTCTGTAAAAATAAAAGTTGTTGTCAATAGTTTCTACAGCCTCTTCTAATCATGCACCTATTTTCTAAAGCAAAATAAATTAAAGCTACATTACCAACCAATCAACCCCAAGATCTCTCCCCCATATCTGGGGGACTTATGTAGACGTGAGAAACAAGTTAAAGAAAGAAACTAAAGTCAAGTGACTCCACACACTTGGGGGAAAAATGTCGAGGAGAGTATAAGAATCAATCAGAGTGTGTTACATAAAAACACATTTTTTTGTGGTTTAAAGTAACACAAAAGCACACTTATATTAAATAGAACACTAGAAACTTACTTTTTACAAATTACTAGAATTTCTGCGCTTTTTAAAGCATGTGATTCGTTTGTTAAACTTGTTATATTTGAGAATTTTATTTCTAATGATCTAAAACTAAAGTAAGATAATCTATTTTAACATGTTTGTATATAATTCATTTTAAGCCCCTTTAAACATTGATGATGTTTGTTTTAATATTCTAAAATAAAAATGAATTATATGTTCTTTCAAGTTATTTTTATTTGATAATTTTTTTATATATTTGGTTAAATAACCCGTAGAAAACTGAAATTTTGGAAATCACAACTCCAACTTGATTCATTATATACTAAAATCTAATTTTTGGACCTAATTATATTGTAATTTTAAATCGATTTTTTTATTTAAACTAAATTAAAGAAGTGGACTTATATTTGGACAACATTTATGGGTTGACAAATATGAATCAAAACTTGATTTTAAATGAAAAAGTGTATCACAACTCAAATCAAATGAAAAAGTAACTCAAAATGATAGTAAAATTACAAACATCCCCTCATGACTAAACAAAAAACAGTATTATAGTTTATTATTATAACCCTGCGAGTGAGAAGACTTTCAGAGAAGTATTCTCAGAAGACTTTCTGTAGATCTTAAAAATAATTTATAAAATTTATAAAAAAATATTTTGATTAATAAAAAGGTCCTAATACTATAATTATAGATATTTATAAATGATGTAAATTTAGATTTGCTAAAATTAAATAGTTTTCAACATAGATGAGTGAATGTAAGTTAGTTATGATATTTTTTGGTGTAGGGTTTGGTAACTATGTTATAGTATTGCATGTGTTTTTAGGGTTAGATTGTGGTATCTTAATTTTTTTTAAACTAAATTTGACCTATATGTGTTTAGTTTTGTATATATTAAAAGCTTTATAAGTTTATTTTAAGTTTAATAAAGTTTTTGTATGTGATTTAGTAATATATTTGATTTTAGGGTTTTGGAAGACTTAAATTTTTGAAGATATAATGCACTAGAAGACTTACTGGAAGACTTAACTACCATTTCCCACTTAAAGTTTTAGAAGAATTTTAGGTTTCCCGCATATTGTTAAGTCTTCCAATAAGTCTTTCATAAGTCTTCCAATAAGTCTTCCATAAGTCTTCCAATAAGTTTTCTATAAGTCTTCCAGTGGAAGTCTTAAGTCTTCCAGTGGAAGTCTTAAGTCTTCCATAATCTAATGTATTAGATCTTAAAAATAATTTAATAATTTCGTAAAAAAATATTTTGGTTGGGGAAAAATCCTAATAATCTAATTATAGACATTTAAGTAATATAAATTTAGATTTTAAAGTTTATCTAAGTTGTATGAAGTGTTTGTTTTTAATTAGTTAGTTATTTTGAGTTTAGAATATATGTGACTTAAGTCTTCCAATAAATAATGCACTAGAAGACTTAAGGTCTAGAAGACTTTCAAGTAAGTCTTCAAGGATGTATTCTATTAAAATACTTACTTGAAAGTTTGCTGAATCAAAAATATTTTAATTTTATTGGATTTTTTGTCTTTTTATATAAAGAAAAATTTACACATTACCTCTCTTCCTCTCAAATGGCTGCAAGAAAATGTAATTTTCTCATTCTAAAACTCTCAAACATCTCTCTATTCTCTTTGAACATAAAAAAACCAAACTTTATATCTATTTTTCATGTTTCTCACCTATTTATTTTGTTTTTACAGGTTTTTCATCACATGGTTCTCATCTTCTACTTCTTTAAAGGTAGATCTATAAATCATATTTTATCATTTGGTAACTTCTTATTGCTTAAAATTCTTAACTTTTGAAAACTCTCTTTGTTGTTTTAAGTTTTTACCTTATTTTTGAAGCTTTTCAATGTTTTGAAGTCAATTTAATGTTTTTGGATATACAAGTTTTTCAAATCTGAGACGACTTAGAAGACTTTCAAGTAAATCTTTCATAAAAAAAAAACTAAATTTTTTATTAATTTCTTATTTTTATTTCATGTCTTGCTCACTGATTTATTTTGTTTGGATATGTAGGTATTTCAGATCTGAGATGACTTGAAAGACTTTCATGGAAGGCTTTTCAGAAGTCTTCCAACAAATAATGCACTAGAAGATTTTCGCGGAAGTTTTCTAGGAGAATAGTAAATTTAAGGCGTAGAAGACTTTCAAGTAAGTCTTCCAGGAGGTATTCTATTAGAAGACTTTCAAGTAAGTCTTTCATAAAAAAACTAAACTTTATACTAATTTCTAATTTTTATCTCATGTCTTTTCTCACTGATTTATTTTGTTTGGATATGCAGGTTTTTCAGATTTGAGACGACTTGGAAGACTTTCATTGAAGTTTTCTCGTAAGTTTTCCAACAAATAATGCACTAGAAGACTTCCACAAAAGTCTTCTAACGGATTCTTCTCCCATGTTATGGAGCCCAAACTTGTTTTTGTAGAGGAATGATCTATAGTTTATGGTCGTTTTGTGATTTGTAAGCGTACTCTTTTAATTGTGAATTCTTTTGTAAATTTAAAGAGATGTTAATGAAAAAAATTATAAATATATTCATTTCTATAATATTATGTTGCCAAAAGTACTTGACATTATTAAAGTTCTTGACAATAATTCAATAGCAAAACACAATAACACAAAAAATTAGTCAAATTTACTACGGCTAAGGGAGAATACTTCTCAAGAAAACTTAGTAAATTCACCAAATATCAAATGTTACATAAATACTTAAATCTATTATGAGCATCAAGATCTATACTACTCTTCTAATGTCTTCTTGTTAGAAGACTTATAATTAAGTTTTATGGGAAGTCTTCTAACAAGAAGACGTTAGAATACTTTTCAAAAGACTTATAATTAAGTCTACTGGGAAGGCTTCTAATGTCTTATTGTTAGAAGACTTATAATTAAGTTTTATGGAAAGTCTTCTGACAAGAAGGCGTTGGAAGACTTTCCAGAAGACTTATAATTAAGTCTTCTAGGAAGTCTTCTATTGTCTTCTTGGTAGAAGACTTATAATTAAGTTTCATGGGAAGTCTTCTAACAAAAAGACGTTAGAAGACTTCCTAGAAAATTTAATTATAAGTCTTATGGGAAGTTTTCTAACAAAAAGACGTTAGAAGACTTCCCAAAACAATTAATTATAAGTCTTATGGGATGTCTTCTAATCTCTTCTTGTTAGAAGACTTATAATTAAGTTTTATGGGAAGTCTTCTAACAAGAAGACGTTAGAAGACTTCCCAGAAGACTTAATTAAGTCTTCTGGGAAGTCTTCTAAGGTCTTCTTGTTAGAAGATTTATAATAAACATATTTGATAACCTCTAAATTATCACCAATAAAGTTATGGATTTCATCGAGGACCCCAAATATTGTCTAAAACACATGAATTAACAATAAAATTTTAAAAATTCATTTTAAATTTGAAGAAAATGAAGGTTTATTATATATTGTCGTAGAAGGCTTCCCTGTAAATCTTCTATTCATGTCATTTTTGCAATTGAAAACATTGTCATTTATGTCATTCATGTCATTAATTTTAAATTTGAAGAAAATGAAGGTTTATTATACATTTTAAAAATTTATTTTAAATTTGAAGAAAATGAAGGTTTATTATATATTGTCGTAAAAGGCTACCCTGTAAATCTTCCATTCATGTCATTTATTATACATTGTCGTAGAAGGCTTCCCTGTAAGTCTTCCATTCATGAATCATTAGTTTGAATGGCTATATGATCCTTAAAAACTTTAGAATCAAAAATCTTAGATTTTTTGGATGAATATAGAGAGAAATTGAGAGAGATGTAGTTTTTGTGGATAAGATAAAAGATAGAATGAGTGAAAATCAATTTTTTGATTTATTAAGAGCTCCATATTGGTTGTTCATGGTTGTTGGGTGAACTGATGGCAATGGCATTTTCGTGAATAATTGATAAGGATGATAGAGTAAAATACAATTTTTGAAGACTTACTTAAAGTCTTCCGGTGGCATTTTTGTAAATAATGAAAACTTCTGGAATGAATAGAGTAAGTCAGAATTTCAGAAAAATAATTAGTTTTGTGTTTGACTTCAAGTTTTAAGTCATTTTTGCAAATTCCCCCCATCATATATAGTAATTATTATGTTTTTTCAGAGGATATTCTCTAACTAACTTCACATGAATTTTTCAAATTTGATAACTACCTTAAGTGATTAATAGTCATATTTATAGTTCATAGGAACATAGGGGGTGCGAAGAATATTCATGTTTTTTAGATATCAGTTGTATAAAATACTAATCATTTGAATGAGTTTCGGTGAAAAATTACACCAATATATTATAAGTGTAAATCATTCATGTCAGAAAATTATTAGATTTGTAGATTATTCTGAAAGATAGAAATAAAAAATTCTCGAGCAGCTAATCTTCTTTATATATGTAATTTTAGAATATCCCTTCTTTAGATTTTCCTATGAATAAAAGAAATTGAAGGATATTAAAATTTATATAATTATCTATACCATTAAAGCATAATCCCTCGTAGGATTCAGCTCTTGGTTTTTGGAGTTATTTACAAAGGCATGTCATTCCTTTTTTTGAAATATTTTAGAGAGAATTTCGAGTTTACCACTTTTGTTGTATCATTTTTTATTTTTACTTTCATTAAAAAGACTTTTTTTATAAATACCATTTTTTAAGAAGTCAAATTTTTTAAAATTAATTAAAATCCTAAATTTTACATTCCTAAACCCTACCCCACCCTATCCCCACCCCTCAACTATAAACCATAAGTCTTAGATTAATTAACCCGAGAGTTATAAGTGTGTTTTTTCCTCTTAAAAAATAAGGGTAAAAGTGATTAAAATAAAAGTGAAAAGTGGTAAAAGAAAATTGATATTTTTGACAATTTCCCAATATTTTATCTATTTTTGACAACTATTTAGTCAACCAATTGGAATCAAAATTCTTTTTATGATTAATTCTCTCGACCAATCACAAGTCTCATCTAACTCCTAATTTATAACTTTATACGGATGTGAGAGTGGGTTTTTATGTGATAAAGGAATATGAGCTTGTGGGTGAGAAAAGAAAGGAGATATCACTACATCTATGGTAACAAATATATTTTTTTTAATGCTAAACAATTTTCTTTACAAATCAAAACAAAACCATAAATGTTAATCAACTATTAGAATTTATTTTCGTTTAAACTCTAGCATATCCATTGCAAATTCGTTTTAGCCAGTTTTTTGAATAATTAGGTATTCATAATCAGTTACATATATTTAATTTTGCCGGTAATAAATAATTTAAACAAATATCACTTATTTTTGTAATAAAAACTAAGTAGTGTCTATTTTTCATAGTACATTTTCCTAACTAAGTGTTTTGCCCACACATACAGACTTATTATTCTTACGAATAATTATTAGTTTATGTCTTATTAATTAAAAAAATAGTATAATAAATTATTATATGTGTTTTCAAAAAGATTTAAATCCAACATCAAAATATTTATATATGATAAATTTTCATCAAATATATATTTTTTTGTAGGCAGCATATATATGTTTATTATTGTGTTACAAATTTAAAAGCACTCACATATTAGAAATATGTTTGAAAATGCTTTATAAAATTTTTTTGATTGATTAATATTTAATTATAAAATATTTTATATTTGAATTTTATATAATATAAAATACTATTTCCAGTTAACAAAATAATATATAAGAATTTTATTTAATATATTTTATACAAGTTTATCATATACATAATCATTTATCTATTATAGCACATAATCTACTATTAATATAAATTTTTTAACTAAATAATAAATATATATAAATTTGTTATGAGTATCACTCTAAATTTTAACGTGAGAGCTTAGAAGCTAAAACATTAATTTTTAAATATTAGTATAGATTCAAAGGAGTAACAAAATTGTAACTAAAGTTTCATATTTACAAGTTTTTATAGTTGTGTTTTTCTATGATTAGAACAAATATATGCATCTATGTATTTAAAAATAGAAAATATCATTTAAATAAAAATGTGAAATGAACAATATTAAAATATGAAATGAGAAATATTTTTTAGGATTACAATTTTAAATATAATAATTTAGAATAATGTTAAAAGTCAGTAAAATATTTTCTTTAAAATAATATCTTAATAATCTCTATAAATATAAAACTTTTTATAAATATCTAAAATCTATGATTATTTTTCAGATGTAAAAAATAAAAAAAAATTAAAATGTATCATGCTATCTTATATAAAAACACATAATCTTAAAATTAACAAATTTTGTAGAATTTTACAAGAAAACAAATCTCGCACTTTTAAATCACGGGTCAAAATCTAGTTGTCAACTTAAGTGGGGATATTTTTAAAACCATTAACTATGGTAAAGTTTCAGGATTATGTTGATCACTAATCAAAACTATAATTAAAGATCTTTATTTCCACTAAATAGTGAAAATATTCCCATGATAAATCAAAATAGTTTAAAAAAAATTATGGTTTTAAAAATATATCAAATATACCTTAATATAATATAACTGATAAAATGAATTATGTAATATATGAAATCCAAATATGTACTTTAAGCTTATAATATTTGGAGAAATAATATTAAGAACTGTTGTATTTTGTAATATTAAGTTTATAATATAAATGAAAATAGTATTTCTTAGAATAAAGGGTAAATATAGTATACGGATATTATTCCATATTTTTCACACCAATACTATAATATAAATTGGGCAAATCTCTCAAATAACACCTTTTGAAGTTTTTGTCACAAAAATAAACTTCAAAAACAAAAATGACCAAACTAGACTTTTTTATTTTTTAAAAATTAATATTTTTTATTTAATTTTTCAATTTTAAACCTCACCCCCAAAACCCCACCCCATAACTCTAAACCCTAAGTCTAGTTTAGTTAATCCAAGGGGTATAAACGTATATTTACCCCCAAAATCACACCCCAAAAAGGTTATTTTGTCATTTTTTCCCTTAAAGTTTATTTTTGTGACAAAAACTTTTTTAGGTCTATCTTAGGGTATTTCTCATATAAATTTATCATATGAAGAACACAACATAATGTTTAAATAGTTTAACTATTTAGACAACTAAATTATATAAAGTAACTTATAATGCATCAAATATATATATATATATATATATATATATATTATTGAAATGAAATTATAATGGTGGAACCAACAGTTAGAATATTAAATATTAAAATTAAATGGAAAGTATAGCTTACATAGAAATTATAATTATTATCATTCAAAAATATTGAAAGTATTAGTTACCATAAATTTAAGAAATATTCGGTTGTTTAGTTTGAATAAATAATATCTATATTAAAATTAAATGTCTGTGGCATGGCACTATACTTTCTCCAAAAGCCAAGGCATAATCATATGAGAAATTCTGCTTTAACAGTATAGATAGACAAAATTACCTTTTAGTTTTAGCTTATAATTCATTTATAGCCAGATTTTGAATATATTTAGAAGTTACTAGATAGTTTATAGAAAACGAATAGTAGGTAATGTTTAATCTTTTTTATTTATTCTACCATTATATATCTATATTTCCTCATATTTTATTATGTTTTATATATATATATATATATGTCAAATAAAGATTTTTATTTTTTCATATCCATATATTTATATGATTTTGATATTTAAATTTCTATTATATTTATGAATTTTAAATTATACTACTACCGGTGGACGCATGCAAGTGGATGCATGTGCGTGGATACAAGTGTGTGGATGTATGGACTCATATGTGTGGATGAGAGTGAGTGTAATCATTGGGTTGAGTTTTTTTGTGTAGATTCATGTATCTGGATTATGATATGTGTGTTTGTCATTCGGAAGATTGTGTTAAAAAAGTTTTGAGCAATCATCCATTGAAACTCATTCACATTGATATGAGATGCCAATGATCCATTGAGTACGTATCTACAAACAAGTATTCACAGTCCCTACGTGTGTTGATATGCATCAAGCAAATGTTCATATGTTGTAGTGGATGCATTTACATGGATTTGTAATTCATGACCGATAGCTGCGTACAATAGAAACAACTATACATTAGCTTTTAGTCAGTTGAACATAACCACATGATCAATCAAACATAATAACTGAAAAGAGAAGTAAATGAGTAGCTAATAGGTTTCAGGCAATTGCATACAAAACACAAAAAGTTGATCACTCCAAAGATAGATAAGAAAGGTAGATGTGGCTTGTATGGCTGCATGGTTGCGTAGTAGAGAGAGAAGTGGGTGGATGAGGGAAGTTTGAGTTTGTTGGTTGGATTAGTTGTTGATGGGTAAATTTTCGTTTAGTTCGTGGATGGGTTAGGATGTAGATGGGTGAAGCTTGATTAGATGTGCTGTGGATTGGATGGTTTTAACTCATCGCTAGATCAAAGTTACTAGTGATAATGTTCATGACATCTCTAATATATAAGACTTCTTGTCGTTCCTCAAGTATTCATTATCTATAGCTCTCAACAAAGCTTCTTGCGTCATTGACTTACTTCCTCTTATGTGCACATGAACGCCTCATCCTCATTTACAAACACATAGTAAGTACAACCAAAACGAAGTGTTAGGATCAAAAGTGTACTGATTAGGTGTTTTAGAGAGGACACAATTGAATAGTGATTCTAAGTGAACCAATCGAATATGATCATTTAATTCTTGAGTAAGAAAATGTCGTTTGCTTACCATCGATCGACAGTCATTCCCAGTTAGTACACGAAAATTGTGCACTTTGAGCTTAGCCATAGGATAAATATAACTTATAATATCTTTACTAACTGAATTCATGTTCTATGATTGTAAACCACTTGGCTTTTATACATTATAATTCACTACCTGAAAACCCTAGATCTAGCTATTTTTCTTACATGTTTACAAACCAATAATTTCCCTATTTACTTATTTGAAAGTCTTATTAATTGTGTAGCTTAACTAAGTTGATTACCAACACCCTCACCTCTTATTAGTACTGTTGCAAGCCAAATCAAATCATTTTCCAACTTTGGAAGGCACTTCCATGTACTTAGCCTTAGCTTAGCAACCTGACAATCTAGCACAACTTACCAGATACCGTCTGACATACCCCTCTATTAACCTCATTTCTAAGATAAATGTACAAGATCATCTTGGGAGTATCAATCACAGGACACATAGATTCTTACCCAATCATGTATCTGAAAACACATGCAGTATTCTCTGGTTCCTTTCCTCTCTCTCTTTTTAGTCTACACAGTCAATGTCTCCCTTCTTTGAAGGTTATCGTTTTTTTTTTAGTTGACTGAGATTTTTGTACATGCTTTCATTAATCAAGCTCTAATGGTTATAGCCACCAGCTCATGTTCACTTCTTTTTGACCTTTATCCCTTTATTTTCTTTAATAGTTTTTATATGATCTGAATGGGACAAAGAAGGGAACCAGAAACACACAGACTTTTACCTTCCATACCTGCAACATGAATCTGATCATGTGCATACCAAGCCTCAAGACAAGAGAATTGAATATATTATGGTGGAGCTCAGCTTTGGTTCCTTCAGACTTTCTCAGCAAGTGTGGAAGTTACTGGGAAAATCGATCCATTTTGGTGTGTCCATTAAGTACACCCTTCAGTCAATAACTCATAGAATGGTGCTGGAGTGTGGTTAGGCGATTAGTTCCAAGAAAAAGTTCATCATCCCTAGTGACTATGTTTTCACTCAATAAAAAATATACTAACACTCAAAGCAGAACACAATGTCAGTCCATACCTCTCCCAGACTTAAACAACACTGTCGCCAATGTTATACAGTATGGGATTGGTGAAATAAATTGTTAAACTCGAAACAAAAGCAAAGGAGACGCAAGTTATACCTAAGAACGGAGGTGTGTGTCGATCGACATTGATCAGGTGTTACCCGCTACTCGGGTAGAAGAGGGTGCCGTCTGACACCTTGTGAGAGTCGATCGACGCTGGCAACCGACTCATATTCCTCATTTTTTATGTCTCCGAACAGTGTTGCTCGATGCTGGTAAAAGTGCTGTTCAGCACTCTGTTTAGAGTGTTGTCGATCACTGGTTGGAGGGTGTCGTTCGCCATTAACCTCTTAGAATTACTGATCGCATGACTAAACTCTTTCTCTTGCTGATGCTGGAGCATCTGAAACACAATGGAAGACAATAAGTAAGCAAATAAAATAAATACATAGACTAAACTCTACACCTAGTCTAATGGTGAATCAATAAGTCCCCAAAAACGGCGCCTGATTTGATATACTCAAATTAACCTCAAGCAACTCCATCAAATAAGAGTGTCATCATAGTACTTAAATATCATATCCACATGGATTGGGGATCACACAATAGACTTATGGTTTCACGCTAAGCTAAGCCAGAATGTATAAAACAATAAAACAAAGCAACAAAAAGATAGGTTGGGAAACAAATAGATAAGCGTTAGATATATGGAAATCAAACAAGTGATTCAAAACTGCAATTAATAAGTACCAAGGGTTTGTTAAGAACAATTCTAAAACTTGAATGCAATAAGTAAGTTATCCAACTCTCGCTGAGATTACTATCATATGTCTAAATCCTCGAAAGCCAACTCTCATTGCGGATCCAAAAATTTCAAACAAGCACTAAGTTCCAGTTAGATATTGTTCAACAAACTCATAGACCAACTCTCGCTGCGAATAGATATATAGTCCAACATGACTCGGGTTCAAGTATTGATTACACTCTCGTGTCTCTTAATAATCCTATGATTCTAGGTTCAAGTTAGCTACAGTAGAAACTAGTATAAAGAACAATCCTGGTGTAGAATTCTGTGAATTACCAAGCAATCTTATTAATCAGCAATTCGACATTAAGCCCTAGAAATATTTAAATCTAACTGAGTGATTACTCATACATTAAAGCAATAACACAAATCATAGTCTGAATAGAATGCATAAAGAAGTCCACATCCGTTCAAAGAAGACTCCCAAATGAGTTCTTCTCTTCTCTCCGAATCTCAAAAGAAAACTTAAAAGAAAGTGTAGTCTAAACAGTGGCAGGAAATAGATAAGTATAGGTTAAACACGTGAAGGTTCTCTTTGCAAAATTGGGAAATTTCTGGGCCAGAACTGCAAATATTTTACTTTTTTTGGGTCGGCTGGCTCTGAAAGAGGGGGAGTCGCGTGAAACCCACAATGGTGTTGATCGACACCAACTGTAAATCGCGAATCAAAATTAACCTCTCGGGGTAGGCGTTTCTCCTTTAATTTTTAAATGGCTCCATAATCTTCTAATGCTCCAAAAAGTACATAGACCTGAAAATACCTTAAAACCGACTCAAAACATAATATAAAGACTCTATGAAAGAATTATACCATGGTATAAAACTGGTAAAAACCATGGTTGATAAATTCCCAAGAATCTTCCCTTGTTCTTGTAGTTGTTTGATGCACAGATTTTCATGGGTTGCAAGTGAAAATTGGTATATATCTCCCAATGAGGCTTGATTAAGTGTCATGTTTTTTAGAGATAACATATGTGAAGTCTCATTTCCAAGAGGTTATAGAAGAGAGTTCAAGTATGCTTTTTTGAGGTTGACATCGCCAATCCTATTAAGATCATAAAAACTCTTAGCATTCCTTCATAATGTCTATCCAAATATTTTTCTTAAAGGAAAAACACTTCATGCTGAGATACTCTTCTCTTGCATGTATGGTTAAGTGATCCCATGTTCCAAGAATATCATTTCGGATGTGGCCAATCCGCGCGTTAACTTTTGGTGAATGACATATTTCGAGTTCTCGATATTCTTGGCTTATCCACCAAAGTCTGAGGCGGCCATATCACTTCTATACCATTTTATCGATCACTATTGGAAGACTTGCTCCTGGATTGGGTAGTTATTTAGAAATACATGTGTTCATTTCATAGATCTTGTCTCTCCACTTTGATGGGGGGGGGGTATTACCAAAGGAGAAACATGCATGTGGTTCAGTGTGGAATTTTGGGTTTCACTCTAGCTGACTACTAGATCTTCGATGTTTTTGTATGTTGATATACCTTGTTATTTACCAGTTTTAGACCATCATTTGGACCCTATTTGGAGTCTACTATGTGTGTCTAGATTATGTGTTTAGAGTCTTTACAGGTCCAAATACGTTTTGGAGCATTATGGAGATCTTAAAGCTTATTAGAGTATTCAGAGGAAATATCCAGTAGCTGTTCATATTAAGCTAAGTACGACTCGAATTTTAGCCTGACCATCGATCGACGGAGCATCCTTGTTGTCGATCGACGGCCCACTCGAAAAGTATTGGCCAACCTCAAACCCTAGTCAAAAATAATTACGAGAATGCCCCTTGATGAGTTTTTACCTAGTTTATATGGGTTCTGTTATTGTTTTGGCAGAACACCACGCACGTTACATTTTTACAGCTTTTAGTTTTCTTGCATTGGGTTTTCAGTATTTTAGGGAATAAATTTTGAACTCATTCAGAGATTACAGAGATTTGTATTGGAACTCCATTTATTTTTCTATACATTATATTATTCAATTCATCATGTTTTCTTTGATCATGTATGGGTAATTCACCTGTTAGATTTAGGTTTTATAATGGTATTGATGAATTAGCCCCAAAGTAGGATTGATAGGATGAAGTAATATCAATATTTGGAATTGTGTTTAATGCAAGGATCGCCATTAGATTTATTTTCTAGATTTAGTCTAGGCTTTTCATTACTGCAAGTTAGTAATAATTTATTTTTCTTGTCTTTCAGGTGCATCCCAACAATACCAGAAGCAATAAGAACCAGTAATTACTCTTCTCAGATCCAGTTGTAATCGAACGCTCAATCCGTAAAAGATATGTCAAGCATTGATCGACAACAACACTAACTGTCGATCAACACTTCTTCACGACCAAAATCGATCGACAGCTCCAACACATCATCGAACGACGATAGTTCGCGAGTTCAGATGGTTGCGACTTTAGTTTTGGTCTGAGATGAGAAAGGAAATCTGTATGACCTTGAAGGTCAATTGCGTAATATAACATGTCAGAGAATTGATGATCATGGGACTGTAATCCCTGAACTAAAAGCAGACGCCGTAGTACCTCGACCTTAAGCTAATGCCCAAGCTGCTCAATGGACAATGACAGACTACAATTGTCAAGACCAGTTCTATGCTAACAGATTCGCTATTAGTCCTTCAATTTTCTAAAGGAACGACTTTGAGATCAAATCGTCCTTCTTCGCACTTGTTGCACAAACACCCTACCATGGATTGCAACATGAGAATTCAATGGATCATCTGGAACAGTTTGAGGATACTGTATTTGCTATTAAAGCCAATGGAGTCCTTAAAGGAGGAGGAAGAAGAAGAAGAAGAAGAAGAAGAAGAAGGAGAAGAAGAAGAAGAAGAAGAAGAAGAAGAAGAAGAAGAAGAAGAAGAAGAGAAGAAGAAGAAGAAGAAGAAGAAGAAGAAGAAGAAGAAGAAGAAGAAGAAGAAGAAGAAGAAGAAGAAGAAGAAGAAGAAGAAGAAGAAGAAGAAGAAGAAGAAGAAGAAGAAGAAGAAGAAGAAGAAGAAGAAGAAGAAGAAGAAGAAGAAGAAGAAGAAGAAGAAGAAGAAGAAGAAGAAGAAGAAGAAGAAGAAGAAGAAGAAGAAGAAGAAGAAGAAGAAGAAGAAGAAGAAGAAGAAGAAGAAGAAGAAGAAGAAGAAAGAAGAAGAAGAAGAAGAAGAAGAAGAAGAAGAAGAAGAAGAAGAAGAAGAAGAAGAAGAAGAAGAAGAAGAAGAAGAAGAAGAAGAAGAAGAAGAAGAAGAAGAAGAAGAAGAAGAAGAAGAAGAAGAAGAAGAAGAAGAAGAAGAAGAAGAAGAAGAAGAAGAAGAAGAAAGAAGAAGAAGAAGAAGAAGAAGAAGAAGAAGAAGAAGAAGAAGAAGAAAGAAGAAGAAGAAGAAGAAGAAGAAGAAGAAGAAGAAGAAGAAGAAGAAGAAGAAGAAGAAGAAGAAGAAGAAGAAGAAGAAGAAGAAGAAGAAGAAGAAGAAGAAGAAGAAGAAGAAGAAGAAGAAGAAGAAGAAGAAGAAGAAGAAGAAGAAGAAGAAGAAGAAGAAGAAGAAGAAGAAGAAGAAGAAGAAGAAGAAGAAGAAGAAGAAGAAGAAGAAGAAGAAGAAGAAGAAGAAGAAGAAGAAGAAGAAGAAGAAGAAGAAGAAGAAGAAGAAGAAGAAGAAGAAGAAGAAGAAAGAAGAAGAAGAAGAAGAAGAAGAAGAAGAAGAAAGAAGAAGAAGAAGAAGAAGAAGAAGAAGAAGAAGAAGAAGAAGAAGAAGAAGAAGAAGAAGAAGAAGAAGAAGAAGAAGAAGAAGAAGAAGAAGAAGAAGAAGAAGAAGAAGAAGAAGAAGAAGAAGAAGAAGAAGAAGAAGAAGAAGAAGAAGAAGAAGAAGAAGAAGAAGAAGAAGAAGAAGAAGAAGAAGAAGAAGAAGAAGAAGAAGAAGAAGAAGAAGAAGAAGAAGAAGAAGAAGAAGAAGAAGAAGAAGAAGAAGAAGAAGAAGAAGAAGAAGAAGAAGAAGAAGAAGAAGAAGAAGAAGAAGAAGAAGAAATCCACCTCATGTACCAAACCACCTTGATCTTTCCCAACGTAGCATCCACCTCATGTACCAAACCAAGCTTATCTCTTATGTTTTTCAGGTTAATTTCGTCCAAAGGTGTAGACGAAGACCAATGGGTTCAATCAGAAAAGAAATTATCGAAGGATAATCACCATTTACCACTGGAAGGAAGACAAATCACTAACAATATTATGATTGCACATGAGATGTTTCATACTCTCCGGACGAATCCAGGTGAATGAAAAAGAGGATGGCCATTAAGACGGGTATGAGCAAAGCGTATGATCAGATGGAATGAATATTTATCCAGAAAGTAATCGAAAAATGGGTTTCTCTGAGTCCTGAATCAAATGGATCATGCAGTGCATATCTTCGGTCAAATATCATGTCCTATTGAATGGCCAGCCAAGGGGGAATATTTTGCCTCATAGAGGACTGCGACAAGGAGATCCTTTGTCTCCTTTCATTTTCATCTTATGCACGGAAGCGTTCGTTAGCCTTCTTAATCACGCAAGGAAACAAGGAAAGATAATGGGGATGCGCGTAGCACATGCTAGCCCCTCAGTGTCTCTCTTGTTATTTGCTGATGACAGCCTTTTCTCCGGTAAGGCGGAGCCCCGTGAATGTTGTGAAGTAACGAAAGTAGTAAAGACATATGGGAAGGCATCATGGCAATGCATAAATTTTGAAAAGTCCTCACTCCTCTTTGAAAAGCGAGTCCCAGAAGACAAAAAGCAACAAATAAACAATACTTTAGGCATTGCTAATGAAGGAGGCATGGGAACCTATCTTGGCTTCCCGGAGGATATTAGTGGGTCAAAATGAAAGTTATTTGCTTTCCTTAAGGATAAGCTTGATCATAGAATTAATAGTTGGTCTAGTCAATGGTTGTCTAAGGGTGGAAAGGAAGTACTTAATAAAGAAATAACAATGGCACTCCCGACATATGTTATGTCGAGTTTCTTACTTCCTTTGGAAATATGCGAAAATTAGCAAGTGCCATAGCACACTACTGGTGGATTTCTAACCCGCCCAATCGAGGGATGCACTGGGCCAGATGGGAAAATTGTGTTGGCCAAAGGAGGAAAGGGGAATTTGATTTTGCCTGATACACAAATTTAATTTAGCTCTCCTTGCAAAAAAGTTGTGGTGTCTAATTCAATTCCCCAATTCTCTTCTTGCGAGAGTTCTTCGTGGAAGGTATCACTGTACATGCTCGATATTGAAATCTACTGGCTCTGTATCCCCCTCATATGGATGGACAAGCTTTATGGCAGCAAAGCAACTGTTTTTGCTGGGGATTCGATAGAATATACATTCTGGATAGTGCTTGGGAGGACCCATTTTTTCCTACAACTCCTGTGTGCCCTGTTACACCCGCTGGGACAGTGGTACACCCATGATTGACAGTGTCTTGTTTCATACATGGCACGCCAAAAGTTTGGAATGGGGGGGATGTTAGAGAAATTTGTGGCCGAAGAGGATATTCCTTTGATTAAAATCTTTGCCATTAGCCGATCACATAAGATATCTATAGCTGGAGCTATACTAAGAGCGGAGTGTATACTGTAAAATCTGGTTACTGGGTGGTAAGAAATATATTAAATCAGGCTCACGAGGTAAGGGTTTCTGAACCTAGTATAACTAAGCTACAAGCTCATGCATGGAAAATCAAAGCTCCACAGAAAATGAGGCGTTTAATTTGGAAAATGGTGTCGGGTTACATAGCGGTAACAAGTAATTTAACACATCGTCATATGCGATGCGATAACTATTGTCCAAGATGTTGGGAAGAAGGTGAATCTATTGATCACGCTTTATTTGAATGTCCACCTGTTATACATTCCCTATATCAAGTGTCTACACAAATTTGGACTATCTATTCTGAACAAAGAATGCAATTAAGGATCCGGTGCTAGACAGAGATCCATATCCTTGGATTATATAGTATCTCTGGAATGCCAGAAATGATAAGTTATTTAGAGGGATAACGAAAGATCCTTTTGAGCTGGTTAGATTTGATGAGAGTGAATGTAATGCATGGTTTGAGGAAAATTCAAATCCAGGGGATCTCATACCACAACAAATGCCTTAAATACAAGCCTTAAGCTTACAAAGTATTTGCCTGGTTGATGGGTCAGGTATGCAGGAGTCAATGTTTAGTGGGTGTGGATGGGTATATCTCGATGATAATGGGAAAGAACAGCTCTTGGGGTTGCAAATTTGTTAGATGTTTATCTCCACAACATTCAGAATTAGGTGCTCTAATTTGGGCAATGGAGAATATGACGCAATTTACCAACTGTCAGCTTTTCGGTACAAACTGCAAGGATGTATTTGCAATGATCAAGGATCCAGAAGCGTGGCCAAGTTTTTCAACAGAGCTTAAGGAGTTCGCAACCTTGCACGACAGGTTTTGTGATTTCAAGATCCTTCATATCCCCATGATTCACAACAAGCAGCAGATAAGCTAGCCAAAACGACCCGGGTTTTTCGTAGGAGTCTTACTTTTGTTGGTTGTTCTATACTGGTCTGGATTCCCAGGCTACCTCTAGTTTGAGTGATTGAACAACTTTTTCATGTAAAAAAGAGACTTAGACGACAGGACCTGAAAGACAAGATCATGGGACAAGTTCACTGCTCGCAACGGTCGTTATAGTGGGCAACCCAAAGATATATCAGAATTTGAAGAGGAACTGCCATGGCTAAGGATAAAAAAGGTCTCTTAATGGAGTTTCAATGTTGAGGCTTGTTTGTCGATAAAGGTGGGGTGTCAGTCCATAGAGGATTGCTTGCAAGGGTTACTTGTGACATAATGAAAATGGGACATGGTAACAATAAATTTTGTGTTGGGTCGCCAAAGACATGGAAATCAACCTATGTGGTGTACATGTGTGTTGAGTTGAGAAAGAAAGTTGGTTAATGAACTACTACTAGTTAATCCATGTAAGAAATTAGCTACGATCCGAGCAAATAGATATCCCTGTATAAGGATTGTATGAGTGACCATGTTGGACTCCTTATGATGGACCAAAGTGGGAGAGATCATGATCTACAGCCGAAGATGATACAGATAACCGCTTAGCAAATATAATTTTTGATGAGGAGTTTCTTTATGAAATGATAGAAGAGGTACATGACCATGAGAGGGTTAGGCCGACAAGAGTAGTAGTGATATGGATTTTTCAAGGTATCTAAGGATGAGAACGCTTTTGGAGAATCGATTGGAGATTTATGTTAAAGATTTTATGGTTATGGTACGTGGGGTCACTTGTGACTGTGGGACAATTGATGTGGTGGCATGTCAATTGGAATGCCACAAAGAATGTCATATTTCACAGTGGTTTGCATGTCGGTCTTTTACAAGGACTTATGTCGATTTTTCAAAAGCCAACAGTAGAGGTGTGTCGAAATGTATAGATAGTCAGAAGGAATGTTGAGTTTAGACCGCAAGGAAATGGTAGTTCTTGGCTAAAGACATGGATGGCCTCAGTTTGATAGGAAAGAGTTGAGATCCAAGAGTATTGAGTTAGTTATGAGAATCAATGGATGTGTCCGAGTTGTAATGTTTTGGTTTGGAGTTTTGGACACTTGTAATTCAGAGTCGAATTCCAAGTAAGGGGGGGGGAATTGTAAGATCCCCAACCCGGGCCCCAACTTCATTTATTTTTAGAAGGGAAAAGCCCGTTAGTCCTACGGTCCATTAGGTTAAACCTAGGATCCCTTCCTTTTTTTCTTATAAGTAGGAGTCTCCTTCTCCTTTTCTTCATCAGAGAAAACACAGCGAAGCTCTGCAGAGATCCCGAGCCGTTGCGCCGTTACCATGGAACCCTAGCCGCCGGCTAGTCTCCTCACTTGTTGTCATTTGCTTCTTCCGTTTTTCCTTTTCTTCGTTGTTAATTGGATCTGAGAAGTAAGTCTTCTACCCCTTCTTACTCCCCAACGATTTGTCACTGGGTGTGATAGATCTGATCCCTAACCCTTTATACCATCTTCTCTTGAGCATGAGAGTACATATCTGTGGTGGTGATGTAGCAATCTTCTGATTCTTCTCCTAGATCTGGATCCATGATGTCAAGTAAGGCCAAGGTGGGACCCGACCGAGAACTCTTATCGTGTCATGCAAGCTCTTAGGAGCAGTCCCTTGTTAATAAAGTCTAGGTGTAGTTAAGGTCTATTTGTTTTTGTATTGTTGCTGGATAAAACTGTGATCTAGTTGTTGGTAGTGTTGATGTAATCAGAACACCTAGATCTGTTATGTTATTAAGGATAAATCGGTTGTGTGTTGAGAATGAATGAGATGTGTGATATGAACGAAAGTGATGTGATAAGAATGGAAGTGATGTGAATGAAATCATGTAATAGTGTAAGGAGTATGGTTGTTGTGTGTGATGTGGCACCAAGAACGGGTCTGGATATGTGGGGACATGGCGAATGTGGAACGTGGTGTTTGGCCCCTGGTGGAATCGAGTCATGCCGAATCTGGTCATAAGTGACTATGGTACCGAAGAACGGACAGTGTCTGATTGAGCCAAAGAGGCAGTGACTGGGTAGTCACATAGGATGCTACGGATCATAGCCCGCATTGGCGCCCGTAGGAACTCGCAGTGAAGGGGGACTCGTAATGGCTTCTCTCAGGGACGTGCGGTAGGTCCTAGAGGTCTAGGTTGCTTGTTTGCTTGTCGCATGCTAGTCCTTATTAGCTTGTGACTGTGGTGATTGTTTTTATGTCCTGATATGAGTTCATAGGTTCCTTTAACTTACCTTCACCGAGTAATCCCAAATACTCACCCCTCTCTTTTGCAGGTACGAACGAGGAGGTCAAGGAAAAAGAGTTTGGTGGTGTCATCTTTTGGGTTTTAGTTTTCTTTAAGTTATTCTGAATTTAAAGACTATTACTTTCATGTTTCCGGTTTGGTTGAGTTAAGTTTATGTAAGACAATGGTTTATTGGAATAAAGAGATTTGTGACACAATGGAATGTGGTTGAGGTTTTGGTGTACGGTTTTGGGGACGCGGTCCTTACACTTTGCATTATATGTAGTATGGTTCCTGCCTAAGAGTAAGCATGTAAGCTTTTTTGGCAGGACTTTGCATTATATCTAGTATGCTCCCTAACCAAGAGTAAGCGTGTAAGCTTCTTTGTCAGCACTTTGCATTTTCTTACTATGTATCCTGCATGAAAGTAGGCTCTTGAGCTTTCATGCATGAGTACTATATTTGACTGCATATTATGGCTTGTGCTAGCCCGTTCCTGCGATTGTCAAATATTTTTCATAAGCCATATATGTGGGTTTCCACTTATACGCAAGATCATAGGGTCTAGTAGTTCCTTTTATAGATCTTTAGTAGTCGGAACCTGGGTTAGATTCTTTCATTTAAAAAATCTCTCTTCAGTATGATCTTTCCATTTTACACAGAGGCAGGGATTTTGATGGGTTTGAGCTGGGATTTCTCCAGGCAGAAATCCGAAGGCTGTCGTCCTGCTCGGAAGCAGAAGTTTTATCTTCCTCATTTATTTATTATCAAATGATTGCTCCTTATCTTTTGATTTCATGGGTGAATTCGGGAGATAACATGTGCACTTTGGTCAACCGAGGTCATTCCATCTTAGCAGGCTTATCATGAACATTAATGTCGCTTCCTTAGTGCATTTATCCGGATTTTTCTGGGTTGGACCACTTAGAAACTTGGGAGGGCAGATCTTGGTCTTAAATAGTCGAAGGATGATTGTTGCTCAATAAGCACTTCCATACTCAGAGGATGATGAGATCGATTAATCTCGAAGGATTTGTGATCTTATCATCGCATTTTAGTGGATGACGAGTTTTGTTTCTTGGTGTAAGGCCTTGATGGCACATAGCCTTCTGGTAGTGTGATTAAAAGTGGCGCACGGCCTGATCAGAGGAAGGAACCATTGATGTACTGCAGTGGGTACTTGATCTCCTTTCTTTTGTTGATGGTTCCTGGCCAGGACCAGGAATTCAGTGTAGTAGAATGCTACAATAGCCATACATCATTCTCCAGTTAATGAAGATCACATGTATTTGTAGGAATTTCTGTAGGTGATCAATTTCCCCACTAGGAAGAAGGAATTATTGACCTTGGATTCTCGTTACAATGATTAGTAATAGCCATCGTCTTTTTAGTGTAGAACCTTGGTGGCACATAGCCACATGTTTGCCAAATCCGAATAGCACATGGCCAGGCCAAGCAAGCGAAATTTCGATTTACTCTAGTGAGTATGTCATTTTTCTTGCTTATGTGCACCATGCTTAGATATTGGCTGGAGAATGATCTTCTGAAGTGCAGACAACCTGGTGAAGCAGTATTCTGCTGCTTGTTTTTGTATATCTTTCTGCTTAGTCTCTTGGGGACGTACCCTGAACCTAGGCGGGATAAGTTTTGTTTTAGGTAGCAGTCGAGTTAATACAATGCGTCTTCTACCTCCTTTTTCAGGTAGAATGAGACTCTTTGTTGAAGCGTGGAGGCTGAGTTTTCAATATATTACCCTGAAGTATTGAAGTATGTTGCATAGGAACTCGGAGTTTCTATTGATTCATCTTTGGGGTCCGGAATTTCGAAGGGCTTCGTGTCCAGAAAGATCTGCAGATATTTCTGTTCGGAACCCAGAGGTTCTAAGGTATTCCTTTTCATGATCCAGAGGTGAATTCTTATTTACTGTTTTAGACGTGGAGGCTGTATTGACTCAATGTGGCATCATACTCTATCCCTCGGAGGTTCACCACTCCCGACATCGATTGGATGTTGAGACATAGTTGATATTTCACTTGGTGCCTTTTAGTGTTGCGCTCAGAATGTCCTCATGCCCTACAAGACAACTTTCTGGTCGCCAAAACTCTGTGGGATGCTTGGTTCTTCAATCTCAGTTGTTCCTGGGTGATTTCAAGGCTTTCCATTCTGACGCTCCAAGTCTTGGATATATCTATTTGAGACCTAGAGATTTTGGAATTTATCCACTTGAAATCCGGAGGTTGTAGGATTTATCCTCTTGAAACCAAGAGGTAGTGGGTTTATCCTCTTCAAACCCAGAGGTTATGGGATGTTGATGAGCTCTTCTGCATACTTAGCCAATCGCCATTGTACCTCTGGCTTATAGAGTTATATTTTCCAAGATAGTGATACTACCACCACGATTGGATGAGTCTGGAAGTAAATTAATAACTTTGTGGCTGATAGAGAGCTAGGTTTTCTGGATGAGTATATCGGCTCTTTGTACTGATATAGTACACATGGTACTTCCTGCTTCTTCCTCTTCGCACTAGGATGGCACTCCCTGCATGCTCGTGTTCTGTCGGGTAGAGCAACATTATTTATCCACCCTTGGTATTGGATAGAAGGGGTTGGAATAATCTCGTATGGCTCCGAGGCCAAATTGGCCTAGAGGTATGAATGGACCCGGGTCTGGAGCCAGAGTCTGTTGTTTGGGTAGCTGAGTCGACGTGGCTAAGATGAATTTTCCTGCAGTGGATTAAGGTCTTTCACTTGTTAGATAGGAGTAGACGTGTCAGAGAAAAGGCTTTCTACGTAAGAGTGAGCGATGTTGCTTCATATGCAGGATTAGTGTGTTCTTTCCTTGGATTTACTCCTTTTGTAGGTGTCGTTTAGTGACTTATTCTGGTTTTTCTCTGCTCCTGCTTGGATGAGCAACTCTCAGTGTTTCGTGATGTCATTTGATGACCCATATGGCTGTTCTCTGCTCCTGCTTGGGTGAGCCAATCTTAGCCTCTCGGGATGTCATCTGATGACCCGTTATGGCTGTTCTCTAATCACTCTTGGGTGAGCAATCTCAGCGTTTCGTGATGTCATTTGATGACCTGTTATGGATGTTCTCTGCTCCCGCTTGGGTGAGCCACTATCATCTCTTTATGGATTTTGTTTAATGACTTGTTGTTTCATCTTTGGGTAAGTTGATGGGACTTGTTGATGCGTGTTGCCCCTTGGGTTAACACTTAACTTTTTTCCCCTGTTTTTCTCTTGGTTGTGTCTTCCTTAGAAGCTCATGAAAGTATGTGGCCTTGGGCCTGCTTCATTGGAAACTTGTAGTGGCACATATATGTGGTTTCCTTAGTGGAAATTCCTGGTTCCTAGAAACTTGTAGAGGCACGTGCCTTAGCTTCCTCGGGAACTTGTAAAGGTGCGCATCTTTTCTTCCGTTAGTAGTGTCTCAGATTACATTGCCAGGAAAAGCAGTCGTAAGGTGGCCGGAGCTTTCTTCTTGCCAAGTATAGTAATCACAGAGTTGTTGGAGTTTGATTCCCCGCAAAGTGAGAGGCCATCAACTCCATTTATTTTTTCTCTTTCTTGGCTTTCTTTCAGCATTGGACTGGATGTAGTCATTTTTCTTCTGCGGGGATAGCTGGAGCTGGCTGGGATTTCCTGCTGTAAGGTCAGAGTTTTTTCTTTTACGGGGAATCTTAGGAGGATCGGGTATTCTCCTGGGTTCTTTTGCTTTCAATGGAGTGAGGGAATTGATTGTCATTACATCTTGATGTAGAGTTAAGATTTTGTTTGTCTCCTTTGGTGGGAAAACATGATTGTGGAAGGAGGTGATGTCATGTCCCCAATCAAGGGTGAGATCACCGGGATGGACCATGGCGCAAGGACACGCACCAGTCAGGTCATGTGACCTAAAGACAAGCGTTCCATGGCCTAAAAGAAAGGTTAAGGGCTCCAGGACATTGAGACTTACCCAAATGTAGAAGGAAACAAGCTCAAAGGAGCTGGACAAGCCATCTGGTAGCTGGACGAGGCTGCGGGGAAGCTCGACCAGCTCGGAAAAAGCTCGACCAGCTAGGAGAAACTTGGAGGTAGCTCACTCAGTGTTTTTCAGCTAGCAGGAGCTGATGGACTAGCTCACTCAGCTGGAGCAGCTAGTTGTCAGCTCATCTCAGCTCGATGAAGTTAATGGATTATGGGAAAACTAACTCTAGCTCTGGAAATAGACCAAGGGATTTAGAAGGATTGAATAAGATGTAGATATCAAGCTGTACGAAGTGTATCACAGCTGGCTGATGCGAACAAGAAGCTCAACCAGCTAGACGGAGCTCACTTGGAGCTCAAGTAGAGTGTGTCATCTCCCTGAGCTGGATGGACTAGCTCACTCAGATGGGTCATATGGGGATCAGCTCAACTCGGCTAGACGGAGTGTTGGAAGCTCGGATCATTGGGTCGGGTCCTGGCAGTTACCGGGCCGGTTGGTTGGTCAATGATGGCTATGAACCGGTGGGCAGTTGGGATTGGACCAGAGGCTTGGGCAACCAGCATGGGCTTGTGTGTGATGTGTCTAGTGGCAGTTAGGCATGTCATGGACGTCTGGTAACTGCCCTAGGCGAATGGGTGTGATCTGGACCATTGATTAAATCAATGGCCAGAATTGATACCGAAGGGATGCAATGGTTAAGAAGTAACCACCCCTTCTTCTATATAAGGAAGGCAAGTACGTGACTTTTCAGAGATGCCAGAGCTTCTTACTACACCCTGAAACACAAATAAAACCAGAGAAAAACAGAGAGATGGTCGGATTCAATCATCCAAGACAGAGATGCATTTAAAGGAAACAAAGAGGCAGTTTTGGAGGGCAATGAAGAGAGGAGTTGAGGACGACCCTTTGATGAGTTTTGATTAATGTTTGGAACGCCCTAGGCTTCCTCTACATCCATAAAATACACGAAAATATCCAGTAAAGGATATGAAGGGCCGGAAAGCACTTCCAATGGTTGAGACAGCCTTGAAGGCAGATGTGTGTAGAAAGGCAGTTTCATGGGTATTGAAGGGGTAAGTGATGCACGACCCTTGGGTGGAGTTGAATCATGGATGAAAACATACCAGGCTTCCTATGTGTCTTGGGAACACAAGAAAATATCCAGGAGAGAAGGTAGAAGGCCGGACTTCACTCTCAATGACATGAACAGCCTTGAAGGCAATGCAGTGTAGAAAACAGTTTCATGGGAGTTCCATGGAAGGGAAGTTAAGAACGACCTTTGATAGAGTTTTATCATTGAATATCAGGTCCTAGGCTTCCTTTACAATCATATAATACACGAAAATGGCCAGGGAAGAAGAGAGATGATCAGAGTTCACTCTCAAAGGCCAAGGCAGCCTTATAGGTGTATAAGGTGGGGATTAAGCAACAACAAGGTTAAGTTTGATTTGGGAAAGGCAAGGCCGACTGGAATGGATTTCAGAGGCAAGGAGAAATAATTGGAAAGGGGCTTTAAGACTCCAGGACACACGTTCAAGGTAAAGGGTATGACCATAGAACAATGGGCCAAGATCATGGATCGGTTTGATCATGATTTTGGGGCGGTTTGTAATGGTTATATCCTATCTCTTCCTTGTCTATTTAAATTACTTTACATTCATTTTATACTCCATATTGACATGAGGAACAGCGTGGTTTAGTCTCGGAATTGGCTTGGTAAAAGGTCAAGGTAATGTTCTAAGTAACACCAAACATGAACATGGTTCATGGGGACTGCCCATGAACGGTTCTCATATGATCCGAATGGATTTGGTAGATTTCAATTATGGGAATCTCTTAGTGGTGATTTATCATGAATTATCATGAATTTTAATTAGTTTTTGGAGCAGGTTTGAAGGATGTCATTTTTGGGCCAGAGATTCATTCTAAGGACCGACACAAGCATTGAGCTGGTGTGGTTAATAAAGGAAGGCCGTGTGTTATCTGATCTTGGCAAGGATGGACGATCTGATCCATAGATGATGGATCAAGGTGTCTGATCTGATTGATCAAAGGATGCATCCGTTGTAAGAGCAAGACTGATCAGGTTCAATGGGACATGGTTCCATGGCCGGTTAGGTATATGTGAATACTCCTCAGGTCTGAGTCATGTGGGGTGGTTGGTTGATTGACTTAGGATCTGATGAGTATTGTTAGTCCAAGAGAGGGACTTGAAATCATGTTCTACAAAGCATAAGGATGATGGATGAGCTGAGAAGAGCCAGATACATGTCATTTACTATTGAAGACTTCCCAAAGGTTACTTGGTCAGTGGGGATGGTTGGTTGAATGACTAAGTACCCAAGGGGAGATGTTT
This sequence comes from Moricandia arvensis, assembly GCA_905132765.1. Classification (NCBI taxonomy): domain Eukaryota; kingdom Viridiplantae; phylum Streptophyta; class Magnoliopsida; order Brassicales; family Brassicaceae; genus Moricandia; species Moricandia arvensis. The sequence continues at coordinate 291,502 of CAJHQP010000068.1, read as the reverse complement.
ATGCAGGTATAAGAGAGTTGGAAGAGTTGGCAGGGAGATGGGCTCAGCTATCTTGTAGCTCGATCAGCTTGAAGAGAGTAGATGGAACCTCAGGTGAAGTGGTTCAGCTTAGCTATCTGGATGAGCTAGTTAAACAAGCTGAGGAAGCTGGCTTTAGGTCGGTTCTAGCTATCTAAGGTGAGTCGGCTCGATTATCTGAATGATCTAGCTAAGTCAGCTAAGAGGATGAGCTAACCAATTCAACTGGACCGATGAGCTAACAAGCTCCGTGGATGTGGCCAAGGTATGACTTAGCAAATACTTGGATAAAGTAGTATCTTGCTAGGATGCTGGTAGAACGGTTTAGGGGAATGGAACCTCAGAATTGTATGACTTGTACCATGTAAGGATCGATCTATAGCTGTAAGGTAGTTGAGTGAACTAACCAAGGCATAGACGATTATATTGGATAAGTGTTAGATTGGTTTTAGACCAATGGTTAACATAGTATAATCCGCTGCATATGAGTTGAACTGATATATGCTAGGGAATGACTAAGGTAGTCTTGAGCTAAGATCTAAGTTAGCCCTCGCCTATGGGCGATAACATAGATAAAGGGCGAAAAAGAGGTTCGGTCCAGAAGAGGACCGAGCGACGTGAGGCTTGACCGCAGCCTGGAAGGCCGGATCGGGTCTTACAAGTTGGTATCAGAGCATGCTTGATCCTGTTAAGGACAGTGCTCAAAGATGTTGATTTCCAAACCGATATTATTTCTGAAAACTAAGATGACTTGGAACCTTAGCTGCGGTGAGCCAAGTGAGAGTTGAGGCAAGATTGGGTTTCATGCTTGTAAACGGGAAAGTTCTAAGAAGAACCGGCTTAGCCAAGATATGATATCCAAGGGAAAGATCCTGAAACAGAAAGGTTGGTCGATCTAGTTATTTAGAAGTAATAAACAGATTGGACGAAGGGATGCAATGCAAGACATTTGTATGGACGACCTGGACAAGGGAGGTAACATGGACCAGAGAGTGGCTTAGGTTGAAATAAACGTGCAGCACTCTACTGAGGTTAAGTGTTTTTCCTTGGTGGCCGTTCCAAAACAAGTGAGCATATGTTATGTATCTTAGTGTGATGGGGATTGAGGTATACTATAAACACTCTTGTGAATGTTATAGGATGTTCATGGAAGTGTGACACTTTGGAGAATGGTATGGGACATTTTCCAAATGTGTTATCAAACTGAGATCCTACTCAACTAGGAGAGTGGACCAGGTTCGGTATTCAATCGAGTCCAGTGAAGGACCAGGGTACTCGAAAGAGTCCAAATTGGATCTAGTCCGGATGGACTATGATCTTGGTATTGATCACAGTCAGGGTAAGGCCTGCGGATCTTAGTATTGATCACAGACAGGGTAACGCCTGCGGATCTGGCTTGGAAAGAATCGGGCCACCTTAGACTTTCATCGGGGGAGGTGCAGTTTGGGAGTGGGTGTAGACCCTTGATCTGGTTCCAAGGTATAAAACCTGCCTCCAGTGTTGTAGTGGTTTCAGCAGTCTGGACGGAATGGATGCTAGAGAGAGGTTGTGAGGCTTACATAGCCACAATCGCCACTAAGGAGATGGTGAAGGGTGGTAACCTAGACGGGATGCCGCTGGTCAGTGAGTTTGAGGATGTGTTTCGGGCGCTGCAGGGAGTCCCCCCTGACAGGGCGGACTCGTTTCATAATAGAACTGGAACCAGGGACGGCCCCACTGTTTAAAAGTCCATACCGCATGGCTCTTGCCGAGATGGCCGAGCTAAGGACCAGGGTCGGTATACAATCGAGTCCAGTAAGGGACCAGGGTTGACGTACGCGATCGAGTCCATTTGGGATCTAGTCGGGACTGACTAGGATCGAAATATGACAAAGTCCAGTGATGGACAGACGTCAGGTTGAGACGATTTAGTCTAGTACGGACTAAGATCACAATATGGCCAAGTTGTGGTTTGTTTGGAAATACTACAAGTTGATATTACTTATAAGGAGGTTGATGGATCCTTGACTATGGTTGGGTAGCCAAGTAAGGATGCCATAAGCGAAAACCAGATGGACCACTTGATAAGATTTTTGGATAAATCTTTATCAAATGGGGGAGACTTGTTTGAAGGCTGATCAAGGACGGGATCGGTAAAATATAAATGAAGATGAAGGCTGAATACCAGAGTGGTATGGTCAGCTCATTAAGGAAGATACACTTGGACCGGATTCGAGGACAAATCTCTATTAAGTGGGGGAGACTTGTCATGTCCCTAATCCTGGGCAAGATCACCGGGACGGACCATGGCGCAAGGACACGAACCAGTCAGGTCATGTGACCTAAAGACAAGCGTTCCATGGCCTAAAAGAAAGGTTAAGGGCTCCAGGACATTGAGACTTAACCAAATGTATAAGGAAACAAGCTCAAAGGAGCTGGACAAGCCATCTGGTAGCTGGACGAGGCCGCGGGGAAGCTCGAACAGTTTGGGGCAGCTCGGAAGAAGCTCGACCAGATAGGAGAAACTTGGAGGTAGCTCACTCAGTGTTTCTCAGCTAGCAGGAGCTGATGGACTAGCTCACTCAGCTGGAGCAGCTAGTGGTCAGCTCAACTCAGCTCGATGAAGTGAATGGATTACGGGAAAACTAAATCTAGCTCTGGAAATAGACCAAGGGATTTAGAAGGATTGAATAAGATGAAGATATCAAGCTGTACAAAGTGCATCACAGCTGGGTGATGCGAACAAGAAGCTCAACCAGCTGGACGGAGCTCACTTGGAGCTCAAGTAGAGTGTGTCAGCTCCCTGAGCTAGATGGACTAGCTCACTCAGATGGCTCATCTGGGGATAAGCTCAACTCCGCTAGACGGAGTGTTGGAAGCTCGGGCCATTGGGTCGGGTCCGGGCAGTTACCGGGCCGGTTGGTTGGTCAATGATGGCTATGAACCGGTGGGCAGTTGGGATTGGACCAGGGGCTTGGGAAACCAGCTGGGCTTGTGTGTGACGTTTCTAGGGGCAGTTAGGCATGTCAGGGACGTCTGGTAACTGCCCTAGGCGAATGGGTGTGATCTGGACCATTGACTAAATCAATGGCCAGAATTGATACCGAAGGGATGCAATGGTTAATTAGTAACCACCCATTCTTCTATATAAGGAAGGCAAGTACGTGCCTTTGCAGAGATGCTAGGGCTTCTTACTACACCCTGAAACACAAATAAAACCAGAGAAAAACAGAGAGATGCTCAGATTCAATCATCCAAGACAGAGATGCATTTAAAGGCATCAAAGAGGCAGTTTTGGAGGGCAATGAAGAAAGGAGTTGAGGACGACCCTCTGATGAGTTTTTATTAATGTTTGGCACGCCCTAGGCTTCTAATACATCCATAAAATACACGAAAATAGCCAGGAGAGGATATGGAGGGCCGGAAAGGACTTCCAAAAGTTGAGACAGCCTTGAAGGCAGATGTGTATAGAAAGGCAGTTTCATGGGTATTGAAGGGGGGAAGTGATGCACGACCCGTGAAGGCAATGCAGTGTAGAACACAGTTTCATGGGAGTTCCATGGAAGAGAAGTTATGAACGACCTTTGATGGAGTTTGATCATTGAATATAAGGTCCTAGGCTTCCTCTACAATCATATAATACACGCAAATGGCCAGGGAAGAAGAGAGATGATCAGAGTTCACTCTCAAAGGCCAAGGCAGGCTTATAGGTCTATAAGGTGGGGATTAAGCGACAACAAGGTTAAGTTTGATTTGGGAAAGGCAAGGCCGACTTGAATGGATTTCAGAGGCAAGGAGAAAGAATTGGAAAGGGGCTTTAAGACTCAAGGACACACGTTCAAGGTAAAGGGTATGACCATAGAACAATGGGCCAAGATCATGGAGCGGTTTGATCATGATTTTGGGGCGGTTTGTAATGGTTATACCCTATCTCTTCCTTGTCTGTTTAAATACTTTACATTCATTTTATACTCCATATTGACATGAGGAACAGAGTGGTTTAGTCTCGGAAATTGGCTTGGTAAAGGGTCAAGGTAATGTTCTAAGTAACACTAAATATGAACATGGTTCATGGGGACTGCCCATGAACGGTTCTTATATGATCCGAATGGATTTGGTAGATTTCAATTATGGGAATCTCTTAGTGGTGATTTATCATGAATTATCATGAATTTTAATTAGTTTTTGGAGCAGGTTTGAAGGATGTCATTTTTGGGCCATAGTTCATTCTAAGGACCGACACAAGCATTGAGCTGGTGTGGTTAATCAAGGAAGGCCGTGTGTTATCTGATCTTGGCAAGGATGGACGACCTGATCTATAGATGATGGATCAAGGTGTCTGATCTGATTGATCAAAGGATGCATCGGTTGTAAGAGCAAGACTGATCAGGTTCAGTGGGACATGGTTCCATGGCCGGTTAGGTATGTGTGAAGACTCCTCAGGTCTGAGTCATGTGGGGTGGTTGGTTGAATGACTTAGGATCTGATGAGTATTGTTAGTCCAAGAGAGGGACTTGGAATCATGTTCTACAAAGCATAAGGATGATGCATGAGCTGAGAAGAGCCAGATGCATATCATTTACTATTGAAGACTTCCCAAAGGTTACTTGGTCAGTGGGGATGGTTGGTTGAATGACTAAGTACCCAAGGGGAGATGTTTATGCAGGTATAAGAGAGTTGGATGAGTTGGCAGGGAGCTAGGGTCATCTATCTTGTAGCTCGATCAGCTGGAAGAGAGTAGATGGAACCTCAGGTGAAGTGGTTCAGCTTAGCTAGCTGGATGAGCTAGTTAAACAAGCTGAGGCAGCTGGCCTTAGCTCGGTTATAGCTATCTGAGGTGAGTCGGCTCGATGATCTGGATGAGCTACCTAAGTCAGCTAAGAGGATGAGCTAACCAATTCAACTGGACAAATGAGCTAACAAGCTCTGTGGATGTGGCCAAGGTATGACTTAGCAAATACTTGGATAAAGTAGTATCTTGCTAGGATGCTGGTAGAAAGGTTTAGGGGAATGGAACATGAGAACTGTATGACTTGTACCATGTAAGGATCGATCTATAGTTGTAAGGTAGTTGAGTGAACTAACCAAGGCATAGACGATTAGATTGGACAAGTGTTAGATTGGTTTTAGACCAATGGTTAACATAGTATAATCCGCTGCATATGAGTTGAACTGATCTAAGCTAGGGAATGACTAAGGTAGTCTTGAGCTAAGATCTAAGTTATCCCTCGCCTATGGGCGATAACATAGATAAATGGCAAAAAAAATAGAGGTTCGGTCCGGAAGAGGGCCGAGCGACGTGAGGCTTGACTGCAGCCTGGAAGGCCGGATCGGGTCTTACAGGTGAAGCAGTAGTTGTGACTCTCCTGGCATTAGGGCAGGGTTCCTTCTGGTTTTGGTTGGTTCATGTCTTTTCCCAATAGCTCCATTAAGTAATTTTCCCTCAAAAGTTTATGAATTCTCATCTCCAGTGATATGTACTTATTTATTTTATGACTATGGTCATTGTCCTTTTATGTGACAATTCCTATGGAATTCGCTAACTACTTCAAAGGCGTTCTCTTCACCTAACTATTCAGCTGGTCTTGAATTGATCTACTACCTAGAAGCTAGAAATCAGAGAGTAAGGTGATTTTCAAGTTACCTCTTAGTGGTGGTATGGCATGCCCGCAGTATTCCTAGGAATTTTCTTCTGACAGTTCTTGCTTTTGGAATTCGTCGAAGTTGTAAATAAGGAAAACGGTGTTGTGTCCTGCTTGAGGACCTTGCATATATCTCATAGAGGGCTAGAGGTGTCAAATGGGCGGTCTATCCATGGGCTAGCCCAGTATATTTCATGTTGGGCGGGCTATGGACGCGCCTAATTAACAAATGGTCCAACTAGACAAAAGACTAATTGGTCCATGGTCCAATTGGGTAAAGACCAAATGGACAATGGGTGTCCATGGGCCTCTTAAAAACATACCTTTATGATTTTGACAAAAAACATAGTATACAAATTTAGTATAAAACACATTTTCAACGAAAAATCAAAATTTTACGAGATTGACAGAAAATGTGATTTTCCGATTTTGGCGGAAAAGCTTAGTTTCCTGGTTTTGTAGGGAAAATTTACCTTCTTAGTTTTGGCGGGAAAACTTAATTTATGGGTTTTGGCATAAAATGTGATTTCTCTGTTGTTGGCGGGAAAACATAATTTCTCGTCTTTAGCGAGAAAACGTAATTTTCGGTTTTGACAGGAAAATATGATTTCTTATTTTTGGCGGGAAAATGTGATTTCAAGTTTTTGGCTGGAAAACATGATTTCTCGTTTTTGGCGCAAAAACGTGATTTCTCAGTTTTGTAGGAAGACATATAATGTCTCTTCCGCCCATCACATTGTCTCGTAGTTTGAAACTACCCCTCCTTCTAGCGATAAACAGTTAGGGTATTTTTGTGTACGTGATCCATGCTCAGATCTACGGAATGATAGTGAGCAGGAGACATGTCGTTGTAGTGCATTCTCCTGCTTCAGTTGTTGATAACCCCAGAGATCTTGGTTAAGGAATACTGATATCGTGCAGGTTAAAGTTTGTGTTAAAGAAGGCAATCTATCAAATTAACCCGGCGAACTACTCTTGCCAAGAAAGGTCTAATTATAGTACTTAGGGATCAAATCCAAAGAGAGCGAGGGCACACAATAGATTTTTGTATTCCTAATGACTTAGCTAGGCAAGCTATAAAGAGGAGGTTTATTGTAAGTTTATCCGAAAAGGTGATTCTAACTAATTAAAGTTGATTCAAATATGGAAAACGATAGATCTAGGGTTTCATGAAAGTGAATTATAGTGGATAGGATGCATGTAATTATTAATATGTGTGGACATTAATTAACTAGTCTGACCCCTCTTGTCCCAACTCTTGTATGCAAACAGGAGAGTCGACCGTCGATTGACGGCTAAGGCTGAGTGTCGATCGACGCTAATGAGACAGGAATTTCGTCCGCTAGGTTAATTAAACCAGATCTCAAATGTGTCTAACAACCTAGCTCAATGGAATCATTTCAGGCACATAACCTACTCTCGTAGTTGTCCATGTCCTAAGTTTAGGTTTCTAGTTAGCTACTTTAGAACGGAAGAATTAAACAAAATTCAAAGATTGATATTTCTTCATCCTAGCAATCCTATTTTGAGGCTAATTCATCAATACCATTATAGACCCTAAATCTAACAGGAGAATTACCGAGACATAATCATAGAAAGCGTGATAGAATGAATAATATAATGCATAGAATATATAATGGGGTTCCAATACAAATCACTTAAATAGTTAAGATCTTCTCCCCTAAAGTACTAAGAAAACTAAATGCTGTAAATAATACTTTTGTGTAATCTATGTGTCTCTCTTCCTAAACAGTGGTAGAACCTTTATAAACTAGGTCAAAACCCATTCAGGGTATTCTCGTAATTTGTCTTGACTTGGGCTTGAAGTCGGCCAATACTTCTGCGAGTGGGCTGTCGATCGACATCAAGTATGCTATGTTCATGCTTGACTTCGACTCGTACTTAGCTGATCGTGAACAGCTACTAGATATCTCCTCTGAATTCTTTAACAAGCTCCATTATCTCCATAATTTTCCAAGATGTACCTTGACCTGAAAAGACTCTAAAACATAGTAGTAGACTCAAAATAGGGTCCAAATGATGGTCTGAAACTGGTAAATAACGAGGTATATCAACTCTCCCAGATTTAACATCTTGCTTGTCCTCAAGTAAAGTAAAGGTAGCCTGTGAAAGAGGTTTGAAAAGCGGAGACTCACATAATATGTAAGCATAACTATCACCCCTACTATATCGCAACCACATCGATAATGCTAATCAAATATAAACTTTTAAATGCCCTATACTAGTATAGCAATCTTATCCATTTTACCAGCAACTCAACAAATACTAATTTGACTCACTCCTCTACTGATCTCATTTCTTTGCATAAAAATAAAGTGCATGCTTTAGCTTGGGAGTATCCGATCAAAGAACACATGGACACAACTCCTGCAAATATGCATACACAAGTACAAAGTCTTTCCAGGTCCCTTTTTCTCTTTTTTCTCTCCGAATCTTTGAAGATTGACAAGGTGATTAACTATGAGGCTTACCTTTGGAGACCAAGTGAAGACATAAAGTGATTGGCGATGCACTGTTTGCGATCATAGCATCGCCATTTTCCAAGGTTCTACTGTCTGAAGGAGCAAGACCATCTAAAGACTCATCATCTAAGGCCCCATCCGTTGCTAAGCAGTACCATCTAAAGATTCATCACCTAAGGTAAAACTCTACACATAATTATCTATCTTTAACAGTCATCTATTGTGTTCTTATTGTGATGATCTGTATGATATTTTCACTTGTAGAGTGTAGCTAGCAGCTCAAACACAAGTGGTTCTCCTAAGAAGAACTGCTTCCTCTTAGACTGCTTTGGATCAGGTAAAATGGTTGTAGACGGCAAAGTTTTATCAAACAATCCAGAAGACAAAGTCCATTTTGTTCCATTGGGTCCAAATGCCAGCAAGGTACGGGTTGAGGTATATAAGATCGATGATGCTCGCAAATGGAGACCCGCCTAGGAGTTCCATATTGTTTCTGATGCATTGGGTATACTGTCTCTTGGCCTAATGATAAGATTGTTTATATGTGAACCAGTGACTTAGAATTGTCTTGGGTAGTAGAACTTCTTTGTTTATTTCAACACTTTGTTTGTGGTTTGGTTGTGTAAAACTTGATGGTTTAGCTATTAGAACTTGTGCTTTCGAGTATTGATGGTTTGGATAATGACATTGTGTTTATCTATTCATCAAAATATGGCAGAGCTAATAAGTACAACTATTACGTTGATTCAAATTATACTACAAAACTCAACTAAAATTACAGAAACAACAACAAAAGAGCAAAAATAATATCAAAATAGTGCTATATTTAAACAAATGATAGAAGATATTCTATGCTATTATAAGTATACAATTGCGTAACTAATAAACTGCTATCAAAATAAAACATTAAAATAGCATATGAAAAACACTATCTAAAGTGCAAAGAAAAGATTGTGGGGGCAGACACAGCGTTCACCATAACTTTATGCGAACTTGAAACAACGTTTTCCTTACCCTATATATGTGTCATTTTTTTATAGTGAAAGCCAAATGGTATGGTGGTTTCATCCCGGTGAGAATTTGATTGTGATCATGGGCGATTCAGTTAATGATTGGAAGGCACGGTTTGTAAAGAGCAGTGTGATATGATCATGGGTGAGATCATGTCTGGATAAGGATAAGGAACCGTGAATGGAGTAAAGGATCAAGGAAGTGGAAGTATGGATCCTATTATCATTTGCATGACTTGTCCATATGAGACGGTAGTTGGTTGCTATGAATCAACTGGAGTAATGGTGGGTCCTGAGTTGTCTTTAAGACTATCACGGCGAGATCATTGATCTGTCAATAAATGGGCAGTTACTGTGGGCGGGTACTAGGCTTATGAGATAACTGCTTCCACCCTAAGGGATATGTATGGAAAGCTAAAGATCTGAGTCATGTAAAGATCGGTTAGAGCACGGTCTGCATGACTTGTCTGTGTAAGTCATGCATCGGATAGGATGCATCCAGCTGAGACTGATGATTGGTGATTATGGCTGGGTAGAACAACAAGAATTGGTTACTAGACCGAATTGTCCATGGTCATGACGGTTTGAGTAAGGCTGGACTATCGATCATTGTCTAGGATGGTTAGACGGATGGTTCAATGAGTGGCCAGGCCAAGCGGTACAAGTGATCTATCAAATGGATGCAATCAAGTAAAACGTTATGCTTTGGTTCTGTTACCATGAAGAAGGCTAAACAATATCCTCGGTTGAAAGCTAAAAATTAGAGCAATAAAGAAGGCCGAGTATGGACTGATTAGGGTCAAGTATTGTCAGCCATTGCCCAGAGATAAAGGGTCGGCTGGTACTAACCTGATCAGAAGATGCATCGGTTGGAAGAAACAGGACGGATCGGCCTTGATGAGGATGATATCTTTCAAGCCGATCTAGTAGGATGTTGACCCGTTGACTCTAAGTCATGGGGGGGGGTGGTTGGTTGAATGTCTTAGGATTCTATGGGAATTGTCAAACCAGAAGATGGGCTGATGGTGATGATGATCGCCAATAAGGCAAAGGAAGCTAGGATGATGTATAAGTCATAAAAGACTGTATACACATCGCCCCGGATTATGAAGACTTCTCTAACGGCTACTTAGTATGTGGGGATGGTTGGTTGAATGACTAAGTACCGGCGATTCAAATCAAACGCGTACGAGTAAGGCGGTTCAGTGAAGGGACAATGAGAAAACAAGCTCCGTGGATGTGGCAAAGGTAAGATCTAGCAATACGGTATATATACAGATAGAATGGTTTAGGGGAATGGAACCTCGGATATGCATGACCTGAATTGTGTCTGGGATCGATCTATAACTTGAAGGTTACTTTAGTAAACTAACCATGGCTTAGACGATTAGAGAGAATGAGTATTTGATTGGATTAGACCGAGGATTAATAAGAGATATTCTGCTGTGTATAAGTTGAATGATCTGAGCTATGAAGGACTAAGGAAGTCATTCGCTAAGGTCTAATTTAACCCGGTCTAAAGGGCAAAAATTATAGATAAAGGGTTAAAATAAAGAGATTCGACCAGTAAGTATCCTTAATGAGGAAAGCATTTGACATCGGCTTAGAAAGCCGGGTTGGGGCCCTTCACTCTTCGTCGCCTTTTGTCACGGTCGACATATACAGCCTCCACATCCTTTGTGAAGCTAACTATTTCTTGAGAGGTTTATGAACACTTTACAGATTTGCCTTAACTTCAACCATCTGCTCCGTATCCAAGCTCTCAGCCAATTTCTTCCTCTCATAATCAGTGTTCTTGGTGCTATTGCTAGACGCCAATTTCTCAATAAGTCTCACAGCTTCTTATGGATTTCTAGTGTTGAAATTACCCTCACTAGCTGTGTCTAAGGCAATCTGATAAACCAAGGCGAGAACTTTGAAGAAGCTTCTGAGCAGTTGTACCTCGTTGAGTCAATGGTGTGGACAGTCTCTCTAGTATGACCTGAATCTGATCCAGAAGCTCTTGAATGATTCAGTAAGAATCTGAGTAAACATGAAGATTATGTTCCTCAGGTCTTCATATCTTGCATTAGTAAGGAAATTACGTAGGAAGGCGTTCTTGATAGCAGTCCAGGATGTAATAGATCCTCGTGGTAGCTACTTAAGCCAATATGAAGAATCTCCGGCAATCGAGTACTTGAAGAGCTTACAAAGAAGGTAGTCCTCGGATTTAATAGCATACACTTAATATTCGAACCGCTCCGTATGGTTCATAAGATGCTCATGTTGTAGCCCATGATAAGTCGTTTGGCCCACAAGTGTAAAGTATGCTGGCTTCAGCTCGAAATCGTGCCCCTAAAAGGTAGGAGGAGGAAAAGCAGATCTATTGGCGTAAAACTGATATGTACAGTTGTAATCGGCCAACGTTCTAGCTGCCTCAGAATTAGCAGCAGCAGATGTAGCCTCAGCAATTACTTCAGCATCCTCAGTTTTAACAGCTTCTACAACAGCTGCTTCTAGATCAGAGATTACAGCCCCCTAATCATCTAGTCTCTCACCTGCTGCATTACACAGATGACCCTCCAGCCATGCATGTCTCCATTCGCATCTCAAATTAACACAAGAGTCGCGACCATGTATCGCACTCGAAATTTGGTGGCGATCGATGCTTCAGAAGTGTCCATCACTGCTTGCTCAGGAGTAGTGTCGATCGACGAAGTAGAGGTGTTAATCAATGTCGTTCATTTTGTTTATGGATGTTGCGCTCAAGTTGGGTAGGATCCGAGTATTCCAAGAGATTAGCTTCTTTGTTGCTTCTGGTTCTGGTGAGCATGCACCATGAAAGATTCAAAAAAAATATTATAAATAACTAAACAATAAATAAAAACCTAGACTAAATCCTTTAACCAAGCCTAATGGTGAATCCCTAGCTCCCCGGCAACAATGCCAAATTTGATGCAAGCACAAATTACCCTCGAGCAAACTCTCTCAAATAAGAGATTAATTGCATTACTTATGGATCAAATCCACATGAAGCGTAGGCACCCAATAGACCATAGGAATCAAGATTAAGCTAGCCAAGAAAATTAAAAGCAGGAAGCAAGTAAATAATAGTCGGTTGAAAGCAATCAGAACAACAATAATAGGATAAAGGCGCTTGACTTAGAGTTTCATGTAGGCAATCAGAACAACAATCTATAGATGCTAAGACCATCTCCAATGGGGTATCTAGCAAGGATCTATCTAATGGTTCTATCTAATTACATGCTTAAAATTAAATCAAAAAAAGAAAAAAAAGATAGATATGGTTCTAAAAATGGATTTTTTGGAACCAACTCTAAACTTCACGTGTCACTTTCTGATGGTTAGTATTTTAATAAAAAAAATAACACCCAATTTTTTTTCTCTCTCTCTCTTATTTCCCGGATCAATTTTCTCAATCAATCTTCCCCAAATCCAGAGGTTGAAACCGGAGTGATAGTCGGGATGATGATGATGTTGTCGAGATGCTTCGTCAGCTCTAAACCTCGAAAGATGATTGATGTAGATTGCGGCGATAGCTCTCTCCCCACCGCCGCCGAGGTCTTCACGGCTCCGACAGCTCTTGCCGTTGGAATCCCTCTCTCTCCGCCTCTCTCTATCGTATCGACGGTTGGGGAGCTCCTTATTTCACGGTCAACTCTTTCGGTAACATCTCCATCCGTCGTCATGGCTCCGACACTTGGCCTCACCAATACATCGATCTCCTCAAAGTCGTCACGAGTTTGACGGATCCAAAAGCCTCCGGTGATTTAGGGTTGCAGCTCCCACTCATCGTACGGTTCCTTGACGTGTTAAAGAACAGGCTCAAGTGTCTTCAATCCGCGTTTGATTTCGTGGTTAAGAGTCAAGGGTACGCTTCTCATTTACCATCATGAAGGACCCAAGCTCATCACGTTCCAGTTTCTTCTCTAGTTCAATATTTTTTTGTTATTCCTTATTGAACCTGGTCTCTTTGTCAGGTTGGTGGACACGACAGATTGGGAATACATATGATCCCCTTGAAGAAAATTAACGTTTGTCTTGGCTTGGTAGAGTCTACATATTATTACAAGTTTTTCAAAATTTTGAAACTTAGAATCTTTAATTGGTTCTATCATTGGAAGAGTTAAAACTAAAAAAGTATCTAAATTTTTTATTTTTATTATTTCCAATTAAAAATTGATTTAGAACTTTAAGACCATATCTATTGTTGGAGATGGTCTAAGGGTGTGATAAATACCGTCTTATAGCTCAAATTCCAAGTATTAGGATATCCATGCTATCGCTGCGAGTCCAATCTGATGTCTAATATTCCATGCTATCGCGTGCAAATTCAAAGAGATTGCCAATCAATACTACAAAGTGCGATTGATGCTTCTATTAGACAAGCCTTAGGAACCAATTTGATTAGGTCACTAAGTAAACTAAGCAATGGTATTGTTTGCGCCCAACAACTTAGCTAAGCAGAACTATTTTTTGGAGTCAAACCCACTATGGTGGTTTCGATTTCCTATGACCAGGTTTCTAGTTAGGTACTCTAGAACACAAGTAAGATCAATTCAGTAAAGGATCCCATTAAGTCACCCTAGCAATTCTATATCATAGAAGTTCATCAAAACCATAGAAAACCCTAAACCTAACTATTAAACTACTTAGACGTAGGAAATCAAACCATAGAGATTAACTTAATGAATTGCATTAAAATATAGAGTAAAAAAAAACATGATTTCCAATACAAATCTCTGAACGGGGATTTGATCTTTTCTCCAAACCCTAAAAAACTTATAAGAATAACTATGAATTGTAATGTGTGTCTTCTGCCTAAAGAATGGCATAAACTATATACAATAGGTAGTCGCCAAGGGGGAGTATTGTAATTCTGGGAAACTTTTGCCCAGAGCCATATTTCTGGTGACAAAGTCAACTCATCTCGCACGGGTGTCGATCGCTACTAAGGATAGTGCCGATCGACACTCTTTCTGTATCTCAATTTTAACATCTTTGAACAACTACGGGTTTCTTCATCTTTATTCTCCAAAATGTTCCATAATCTCCACAATGCTCCAAAACATACCTAGACTTGGATAGACTCTAATATAGACTCCAAACATAATATAAAGAATCTAAATAGGACTTATACTATGGCTAAAAACTGGTAAATTCATAATATATCACAACATTATAAATAAAGTAGGTTATTGGATTCTTGGCATGTTTTACCATGAATTGTAGATCACTCCACTCGGTTAATTCCTGCGACTTTGAAGATTTTGGTGCAAATTCTTATGAATTTTCCTTTCTAAAGAAACATATGATTGTTTCTTTTTGTGATATATTTTTCTTTCACAATACTGGTTGGTAAAAAGGACGAAGATCCAAAATGTATTGGGTCTTGTGAGAAAGATAGGAGTTTTGTTTGGATCATATGGGGTGATTGATACATCATATATGGGGTAAAGAGATCATATGGCATTTGAGCTTCTATTTTAGGCTGGTTCTGTAGAGATTGTAACTGGGCTCCGAGAGATTTTATTTTTTGACACCTTTTGCTGAATGAGAGGAGAGTGCATGGAAACAGTAGTTGCAAGGTGGAGGAGTTCTCGGTGAAGAGAATCATTTTTTTAATCTTTTTCACAGAAAGGTAGGATTGTTACCTTTCTATCAATTTGGCTCATGAGATGGTTTTGAGTCAATGTGTTCTCCATCTGATAGTTTAGATTTGCCTCAACTGCACTGATAAACAATTTGAATTTTGGTGTTTGGATTCTTGATTTTCTAGGAGTGCCTCACATTGTTATGTTCAAACTTCGGTGGCGGAAATTATTGTTACTGGGACATTGAGGGGCTGAATAAAATATATAGTATTCAAAATTTCTTCTGCTAGATTCTCCAAGGAGACCGACTTCTAGATCTACTGCTTCATAACGTTCTTTCAGCCTTTTCTGGGATGGATTCCTCCTACTCCTTATCCGTTTTTGAACTTCTTCTTCATCATCTGAATCCATTAGGAAATTGTCACAATCAAATACGTTAAAGAACTTAAGGCATGTCAAATTAGAGAATGCATATATTGGTTTCCCAACTGAATCAAATTAATTTCCTCGGACACCAGGAAAATATTTTTTTATTGTCGGATGTTATTCGGATAGATAGATCATATTGACGTTTCTCATTGTCTAGCTGTTTGAAATCTATTTCGACGGCTCCATATTTTCTTTTATGGGTAGAGGAGTCTACTGAGTGAATTAGCAAACTACATTCTGGGGATATTTTCAAAATTTGTTACTCATGACTCCAGAAGTAGCTTAACTAGCTCATTTCTTAAAACTTGTGCGGGGATATGGGTGCATGACCGGCTGTGTTCATATTAGAATTGAATGAGGAGTTCATCTTCAGTATCTCGTGGGATGCTCAAGTCCAATGCATGCTTCTGAACTCGGTAAGCCATTTGATGGTGAAGTGTTGCAGCATATGTGATCCTAATTTGTGGAGCTCATGTAATTCGCAACTGGATTAGCATATTTTGGTAGATTTGGGGGTCGTCAATGGAAACGTTTAAATTTGGGAAGGGTTCCAAACACTGTGCCCGCATTCAAGGTTGTTTGGAGAGTTGCAATACAAGCATGCTGGTCATACTTGCACCTTGTGTCGAGCATATCAACCCTTGCTACCATTGGTAGATCTTTTCTTCCATGGAGTGTTAACGCCAATCGAATTGCTCCATGTGTAGCCATGAGCTCTCCTTTAGTGAATCATCCCTTCTCTAAGTTTGAGAAGACTCATCTGTTCAGCTTCTGTTGATGGGACCAGATATTGTTGTAATTGTGAAGCTATGCCGAGTTCTTTAGAAACATGTTTATTTGGACCAAACACGTGTTTAATGATTTTCGATAAAGTGGAAGTAGGTTTGGTAAAGGCTTTATATGGGTTGAGTAGGGGTAATTCGGTAGTAGGTATTTTACTATCATTTCTCACATATTCTACTTGATATAGATAATTTACTTTAATAGAGGTCGTTCTTCTAAAACATGGTTGTGTAGATAGGATAAAATAAATTTCCATGTTGTAAATGAAACCAAAAACCAAGATAGAATGCTTATGGTTTTATCTATTCCTCAAAGTAATAATCAACCATGAGTTGTTTATATTAGGATAAAACGCTAAGAATAAAGGTAAGAGATTCATTTAGTGTTCTACTACTTAAACAAGGCCATATCCTTTCTCCTTTTTGAAGCCTCTAGGTATCCGAGCATTATGACCTTATGAATCTTTCACTTGGTTCTTTTTCTTTAGCTTAGTTGGGTTTCTGATGTGGATGATCCACTAAGTTGAAACCACAAAGCATATCTTCCGTACTAGTTTATGGTTAGATACATCTTATTGATACTAAGACTTCCTTCACTTGATTCTTTTTTCTTTAGATCAGTAGGATTTATGATGTGGAGGATCCACTAAGTGGAAACCACAGAGCATACCTTCGGTACTAGCTTAGGGTTACATACATCTTATGGATACTAAGGCTTCGTAGGAAAGATAAATACCTTATCTTAGACTGTGGTGGCTGTCATACCTAATTTGCAAACACACTGTAGGTACAACCAAAACGGATGTGTCAATATCAAAGGTATATTTATATAGTGTTTAAGGGAGGGTACAAATAATTTATAATAGAGAGAGATCTTATTTTATTAAGAACACTCAAAGGTATACAAAGTACTCAAGCGACTCTTTAAGACTTAAATCACAAAATTCACTTAGTTTGGATCACAGCACAAGGGCTACAAAATATTTTGTAGAATATTCCGTAGATATTTGATATCTTACATTATACACCACACAAATAATATCTTACATTACACACCACATATAGTTAATGTTGAATCCTTTGGCTAATATGTGCCATTCTTAGTTGATGTAACATAGATAATATTAAAGCGTCCTCTGGAATCGATCTTTGGATCCACATTGTGTCTTCAATTCATGTTTAATCTAGTATCCATGCAAATATTAGTAAACATCTCTTCCCTACATCTAGAATCAAATATCAGGGAAACCAAATAACCCCTACAAAAAGACAAAACTTTGTGAAGAATCCAACTGTGAAGTCTGAGATTGCCTTCATCCTCTCTCTTTGATCGTAGCTTTTCCAATTTTATTTTCAGTCTTTTGTCATATTCGAAATTATATTTATAAACTAAAGTTTAATGTTAATAAAAGATGTTATATAATTATTACGAAACTATTTGAATCTTATAAGCTTCATGAATAAAAGTATTAATGTTATTTCTCTAAGATCTTTGATAATTAATGATTATATATTTAATTACCCAGAGTCTATTATATATTAATTAGAAAAATATACTGGTTTGAGTTTTAAGAAGAAAATCAAAATGATTGGAACAAACATATCAATAGTATTTTGGGAAGTTGACTCAAATGTTATAGAAATTAGGACTTATTACCAGAACCTTACAAAACTTTTTATTATTACTAGAATATTTTGAATATCCAGCGTGCCCTTTTATTACGCTATGACAAAAAGTATCTACGAGAATGACATTACTTTTTATTGCCACGTAAGCAAAAAACCGATGTTTCGTAGGAAATCGCAGAAGTGCGTTAATGAACTCAGCCGTAAAACATTTGACGGCTGAGTTATGGTTAAGTTGCGGTTGAGTTAAGCAACGCGGCTGATTTACACACATAAATCAGCCATCAATACGGCTGAGTTATGAGATATGGGCTAAGTTGTGAGATATGGGCTGACTTACTAACATAAGTCAGCCGTTAGTGACGCCTGATTTACTGAAATCTGGCTGATTTATGAGAGAATGACTGAGTTATGAAATAATTTACGACTGCGTTATGTTTCGCCTGCTGATTAAATGATCATCGAGTGACTGCGTTATAAAATTTACGGCTGACTTATGGGAGGTAGTTACGGCTGAGTTATGTTAAATCAGTCGCAATTAGGCTGGATTAACAGTAAACTCTACTTCATTAGGGCTGACGTATTAGCGAAAGATTAATTACTAGAATAGCATTCATTTGACGACTGATTTATTTGACGATATGGCTGACTTAATATTTTTAGACTAATTACGGCTGATTTATTAATGAAAGATTAATAGGATTAGTTAGTGAAATAATATTCACGTTGCGGTTGATTTACGTTGTAATTGATGCCTGATTTTTTTAGGCTGAGTTATATGTTCATTTGGCGGTTGACTTACTGATTTTTACATGTCATCAGATCTGATTTTCCATGTCATCAGTTCTTATTTTCCATGTCATCACTAACGTACAAGAGTTCACTTTAGGGTTTATGTTACAGCCGCCGTGGCTTCTTTTTCATCTTGTTCATCTTTCTTCTTCATTTTTGTTCTTTCGGTAAGATCTGATGGATCCGGTAGTTATTGTTTCCGGTAACTGGGTTAAGAAAAACAGATATGTATTCAACGCCGATAGAAGAGGGTGTAGAGTTCTGCATATAGATTAGAAAACAACACACGACGAACTAGCGAAGTCGACACTCGATGTTTACAGATTGATGAGTCCAGGCATCAGATTCAACTGAGCTGCATGTTCTCGAATAAAGCTTTGAAAACAATGGCGTATGATACTCCACCAGGTTACGTCTCCAATACTCGACAGTTGAAAGGTTTTCTAAGCCTAAGGAAAATCGAACAGTTACGTCTCTGTGTGGAGATTATGGAGAAAAAGGATAGCCTAATTAGTCTGAATGACGAAGCGAAAGAGAAGAGGAAAAGGTTATTCCGCTTAGACTAAGAAGTAGAAATTTTTTAAACTAGATACAAAGCTCACGGTGGGGATTATGATGGTTTCAGCTAGATACAAAGCTCCAAGATCATCGCAAGATACAAAGCTCCGAGATCATCGCAAGACCCTCTTCATCAGGAATCAAAACTTTTAGTTGCGTAAAGAACCATACCCACGAATCGTCATTTTCAGTATCAACCACGCCGAAGGCTATTGGAAAAATCTGAAAGTTACCATCTTGCGCTAGTGCTGTGAGAAACGTCCCTTTGTATGTACCATTAAGAAAAGTACCGCCGACAATCACAACTTTGCGCATGAAAGAAAACCCATTAATGTTCGCACCAAATGCAAGGAACACATACATGAATCTTCCAAACTCATTGATTTGAAGACGCGTAATTGTACCCGGATTTGCCCTTCTTATCATATATAAATAAGAAGGCAACATTTCAAACCCACTCTCAGGTGTTCCCTCATCGATTTCCCTTGCGAATTTCAGCGTCCTATGTGATTTCCAATAATCCATCTGTCTACAGAAAAACTATACAAATAAGTCAGCTAGTATATTTCTGTAACCCAGCCGTTACGTAAATATAAGTCAGCCATTTCGGTTATATAACTCAGCTGTAACATACTAGTAAATCAGATGTAATCTACCTATAAGTCAACCGTCTCATTTATATAACCCAGCCGTAACGTACCTAATAACTCATCCGTATCATTTATATAACTCAGCCCAATCATCAATATCATTTTAAAAACTCGTAACTCGGATAGGCATAACTCGATAGGGAAAGCAATTGGGACTGTGTTTCCGTTGGCTTCTCGAGGAATTATCACTTACCATTTACATAAGAACATTTTGGGACAGTACAAAAAAAAGATGTATTTCGTGTGGTGAAAAAAGCGGCAAGATGATTTAGGATGTCTAAATTTATTGCAATTTTTGAGAAGATTGAAGTTCTTAATCATGAACTTCATGGCTACCTCTAAAGAGCTGATGTCTCAATGTGGTTGCATGTTCATTTCCCGGGAGAAAGGAACAATTTGATGACTACAAACATAGCCGAATCAATGAATAGAGAACTGTCAAGTTCTAGAAGTCTTCACATTGTTTGACTATTAGAATCAGTACGGGTAATGATGACTAGATGGTTTGCGGAACGGAGAGAGGATGCTATATCGCAGCACACCACACTTTCGCGTGGTGTCGAGCAACTACTACATGTAAGTCAGCCGTAAAAGTTCATAACTCAGCCTTTATATTTCATAAGTCAGTCGTAATAGTTCATAAGTCAGCTTTCATATTTCATAACTCAGCCATAACAGTTCATAACTCAGCCTTTATATTTCATAACTCAACCTTAATATTTCATAAGTCAGCTATAACAGTTTATAAGTCAGGCTTCATATTTCATAACTCAGCCATAACAGCTCATAACTCAGTCTTTATATTTCATAACTCAGCCGTAACGTTTTATTATTTTGTATTTATAATAGGGTCGTGTTACTGGCGCCAGACGGTTAAAAGTACAACGGATTGATGCTTATCACACTGAGGTTACATACGGATCTCTTGGGGAGTCTTTGCATGTTGTGAACTTGGAAAGGAGAAAGTGCACATACCGTCGTTTCGAACACAAGAAATTACCATGTGTGCATGCAATTGCAGCTGCCGAGTACAAGAATGTTTGTCGTATATCCTTGTGCAGTCCTTACTATAATAGCGCTTATTTGGTGAATGCATATGCTGAGTCGGTCATGCCGGTTGATTCAGCGCTCGAAGTTCTAGAAAACATGCTTGCCCTCGATAATTCGTCAACAACCAGGAAGACCTAAGAAATATAGGATGAAATCTGCTTTAGAAATTGCACTTGAGAACAAACATCTTAGGAAAGAACACACATGTTCTCGTTGTAGGCAGAGTGGGCATAATGCGAGAAGTTGTCCGATGTAAAACTGTTGTTTGGAATTTTTTTTGTATTACGGCTGAGTTTAGGTTACATTATGAATGAGTTCTATTTAAATTACGGCTGATTTTTGGATAATATTGAAACACGAAACGTAGCGAGATAAAATTCCCGCCCAAAAACGGCTGATTTTTTGAATTACCATAGCTGAAATATCAAAACTATAGTTATAAATTTACTAAATGGCTGAGTTATTAGGTGCGTAATGGATGAGTTATTTGATACGTAATGGCTGAGTTATGGGTACATAACGGCTGAGTTATGGGTACATAACGATTGTGTTATTGGGTACGGCACGGCTGAGTTATTGGCTACGGTACGACCGAGTTATCAAAATTATAGTTAAAAATTATACTAAAAGGCTAAGTTATGAAATACGTAACGTCTGAGTTACTGGGTACATTACTCCTGAATTATTAGAAGTAAAGTTATAAATTAAACTTGAAGGCTAAGTTATTGGGTATGGTACGACTGAGTTATTGGGTACGGTACAGTTGAGTTATTGAGTACGGTACGGCTGAGTTATGAAATATAATTCAAAAATTTCACTTAACGGCTATGTTAAGAAGTAATAGTAGCAAAATATAACGATGCATAACCCACAAACCACCACATTCCTCAAACATTTTACCTCACTAATGCATTGGTTTCCTCTACTCTCGGGTGTCGTCTTCATTCCTTCAAACTCTTTCTCCAACAGATCAAATTTAACGCTAAGCTCCGACAAGTCTTTGTTCATGTCACTTATCACTAACTTCAGATCTTCAACCTCATCTACCAAACACTCATCAGTCCATTTGAATAAATGTCTCTGTTTTCACCAATAAAATCAGATTTAGGTACCACAATTAGTATTTTAAAAAGATTCCAAATAAGAATTAAATATAATCTTATTATATCCTTTTCCACAAAAATAGTACAATCTTCCTGGATTTTAAGCTGTTCCAGATGTTTCTATATCAGTTAATTTACCACACCAACACTGTCTCGGTATTCCTGTCTACACATTCCTACGCAGCCGGGTTACGTTTTCTGAAACAGAGGATGAGAATGTGTTAGATGATGAAGACATTTTATTTTAGAACTTTGATAAATGAAGATAGCTTTTAAAATCACAAATTTTCTCTCCTGATATTTAAACGATGACGTTTAATATTTTTAAATTATAAAGAAAAATTTATTATCATCTCGATATTGTAAACGTCTCATGATTAGACATATTTGCACACCTAATTTTGAAACCTGAAAAAATTCCCGCCCAAACACCGAAACGTCGCACCATTACAGCTGAGTTGTGGATTTTTTGTTACAAAATTTACTTGACGGCTGAGTCCGTCAATAATTGACGGCTGATATATGGACTTCATGACAGCTGAGTTATGGACTTTTTTTGTTACTATACTTATTTGACATTTGAGCTATGGACTTCTTTGTTACTATATTCACTTGACGACTGATTTATGTTTATGTTACGCCTGAGTTATGGACTTCTACTTGACGGCTGTGTTATGGACTTCTTTTTTACTATTTTTACTTGACGGCTAAGTTATGGACTTTTTTGTTACTATATTTACTTGACGGCTGAGTTATTGACTTCTTTATTACTATATTTATTTGACGGCTGAGTTATGTTTATGTTACGGCTGAGTTATGGTCTTCTTTGTTACTATATTTACTTGACGGCTGAGTTACGATATTTACTTGACGGCTGAGTTATATTAATCATTCTGAAAATCATACAAACAAAACATTATACATACATTCAAAAACAAAAATTATCATGAACAAACTCAATAAACATATCGACTAGGCTAAGACAAACTTTAGTTATCATCCACGAAGGCTTCTCCCCCCCCCCTTGCGCCCATATCCTCTTCAACGTGCGCATTTAATTTTGAAAAATTGTTCTAGCCAACAGATTGAAATGTGTCCACACTGTCAAATTATGCCTCGGATCCCAGTTGTATTTATGCTGCAATAAAAAAAATATATTACCATCCCTTGTTTTTAAATCTAATTTCTATACATAACATGTGCTTACAACGAGTTTAAGAAACCAGTCTTCCTTAAAATGGTTGGGAATGAAATGGTAAGTCGGCCAATCATGAACCCAACCCTCTTGAAGAATCGCCGAGATCGCTTGCGTGAGATCGTGTAAAAATCTAAACCATGTAACACTTCTTCTATCAAGCAATGAACCCGCACCAGCGTTTAGAACATGAAGGTTATCCCGATCCGCAGAGTTTAGTATGGCGTTGACACTGCTCTGTAACTCCGCAAGATAAAATTGACAATATCAACGATTAACATATTCCCGCCCAAAATACGAAATGTCGCATTTTAAATAACACTTGACGGCCGAGTTATACTAATTTGATGCCTGACTTGTAGAAATTACACTTGACGGCTGAGTTATTGATACGTTACGGCTGAGTTATATGATTTAGGATCTTAGGTATAGGTTTAGGGTTTAAGGTTTAATGTTTAGTGTCTTAGAACTGGGATCTGGAGTTTAATGTGTCAACTAATGAAATATAAGAAAGTATACCAATAAAATAAAAAAAATAAATTAAATGGATTATTTGATATGAATAAAGTCTCAACTTGTAGACAACTTATAGACATATGTAACACCTACTAAGACAACATATATTTCCGAATCAAATTAAAGTCTGAAATTGTTAATTTAAGATAATACACACATTTATTTGATTTAAAGTTCACTTGATGTACTTTAATTATAGCCGATTTAAAGATTATACAAACTTTATTAAAAATTTCCCATTTTTTGGGTAAGTTTGAGGTTTGACTGAGTTATATAATTGTGATATGGATGAGTTATTGAAACGTTACGGCTGAGTTATTAAATATACCACCATTTTTAGGGTAAGTTTGAGGTTTTGCTGAGTTATATAATTATGATTCGGCTGAGTTATAAAAACATTACGGCTGAGTTATATAAATATACCACTTATTTTAGGGAAGTTTGAGGTCTGGCTGATTTATAAAAACGAAACGGCAGAGTTATAAAAACAATACGGCTGAGTTATAAAAACTTAACATAAGTCAAATGCAAATCATAACATAAGTCAAACACAAATCAAACCATAAGTCAAATACAAATTAAAAAGTTTAGCTGAACTGGGCCATCAAGTCATATCCTCATTCATATTTGATCTCTGCAGGCATCTTCACATGTATACCCTGAATATTTGCATCGTTTATCCCATCAAAAGTTACATTGAGCGCTAGACACTCGAGAAACTTCAATGAATTCACTCCACAATCACCAACTTGTGTGTTTTGGGGAATGTATTTGCATCTCCTCCTTCGGAACCCAAACTGCTTCATTTTAGGTGTTCAGAGAATGTCCGGAATTAAATCATTCATCATTGCAATGATCATTTGTGTAAGTGGCCTAGATGCATTCAGAATTTTTTGTTCACTTTCCTCTGTTATTTGTCCAATGATAGGATCGTAGGCATCAATCTTCTTCTTCACAAGATCCACATGGAACGCCACCCAATGATCGCCTCTAGTTTGAATCACTTCGTACAAGTGATCTACATCTTGTAGCCACTTCTTATGTGTCTGAAGGTCTTTGGGGATCCTACCGTTTACTAAATCTTCATACCCAGATTCTTTGAATTTGAACAGTTTCGGTTTGATCTTGAACTGCTTGTAATCATGGATCCAATGTTAAAGGAACCAATTTTCCAAAAAGGCAATGCGGACTGACCAGAATGGGCTGGGATCTCACTTTGACCTTCCAATGAGGACTCTCAAAAACCCAGAATGTTTCTGAAAAGGAATGTCAAGTCAATATTATAACTCAGCCGTAACATATACATAACTCAGCTGTAACATAAACATAACTCAACCGCAACATATGCATAACTCAGCCGTAACATAAACATAACTCAGCCAAAACATAAACATAACTCAGCCTTAACGTAAACATAACTCAGCCGCAACGTAAACATAACTCAGCCATAAGGTACACTATCCATAAGCCATCCATACATCTTCGTTGGCCAATGCGGTCTTTCAGTGATGAGGAATTTGTAAAAATCAACTTCTTCATTACCCTCATCAAGAGGAATGTTCCTAAAAATTGAACACAAGTCAGTTTAGGCAAATATTGCTAATTGATAGCTGAACTAATCGTGTAAAGGTCCATACTCAAACTCCTTTAGGAATTGCATAAGATTTTCAACTTTATCCGGATCAACAGGTGAGAAAGGATCATAGAGTGTTTTTGAAGTTTCAAAGTTTTTCTTCATGCATGTCGTTCCATTGTCTCCAATGTAAGGAAAAACTTTTGTTGAAGGAGCATCGTCTGGATTCATTGCAGATCCATTTGGAGATAATTTAACACATCTCTCCCGAAAATCCTTAATTCTCGCAGACCTGATACTTTCCCCTTCATCATCATCAGACTCCCGCAACAGTTCGTTTTCTGCCGCGATAATGGCGTCAGTCACATCCTCAACCGTACTGTCAGTCTGGTTCTTCTCCACGATAAGTATTCTTATTACACATGCACGAGTCCTCGTTTTCCTTAGAGGAGGGGCCTCCTTCTTTAACTTAGACACCTTTAGCTCTTTAACCTAGCCTCTTTCTTCTTTAACTCAGCCGCTTCTTTCTTCTTTAACTCAATCTCCTTCTTTTTTAACTCAGCCTGCTTCTTCTTTAACTCAGCCGCCTCTTTTTTCTTAGCAGCGGCCTCCTTCTTTCGTAAATCAGTGTCCTCATTTTTTATCTCAACTTCTTTCTGTTTTGGCTTACCCCTGCGTCCTAATGCTGGGTCCTTAGCTGGAGAAATAGTAACGAAATCAACTGTTGCGTCGACGTTAACATACTCCTTAACCAAATTCTTTTTCTCCTCCTTTGCCTTAGCAACTTTAGTTTCCAAATTCATTTTAGCCCCCAAACCTTTGGCACTCGTCTTAGCAAGCTCCTTAGTCAAAGTCTGTTTCACCGTTGGACTATTAACAGACTTTGCAGTAAAGATATGTTGTTGACTTTTGAGACTTTATAATCGTTTTGAGCACTTTCCCCTTCCCCCAGAACTCTCAGAAGCTCATCCACCGTAGCTTTGACTGTATCACCAATGTTCTTCTCCATATCTACCAACTTTCTGGTGAACTCTGCAAAGTTGGCATCGTAGGCGGTGAACCGCAAGTCAAACTGCTCAAATCTATCATCAACGACGTCAAATTTTCTAGAATTTTGTCCAGAGAAGTGATTATGGTCCTTAGAGTAGCATCTTTCCCCACTTCTTCCCTATCTTCCTTCTCTACATCAGCAGCTTCACCCTCATTGTTCTTTATTTCCTTCTACTTCTTACCTATCGTCTGCTTCTTTGTGGGTGGCTCAGCCTCTGACGAAACTCCAGCCTTCATTTTTTTCTTCTTCTCATTCCTCTGCACATCCTAAAAACCTCTAACCAACCAATTCGCATGTATGTCTTATCAAATTAACAAGTTGTGGGTCATCTTCTTCATCCTCCCACTTAGGAAACATCTCCTCAACGTCCTCCTTCATAATTATTTTCCTCAGATGAACCTACAATAGAAAACATAAATCAGCCGTAAAGTATATTCTAACTCAGCCGTCAAAGAATTAATAACTCAGCCAACAAGTAAATAATGACTCAGTAGTCAAATAAGTTAAACTCAACCATTAAGTAAATCTTAGCTCACCCATCAAATAAATCTTACATGGCCATGCTCTTTACTCTCCTCAGAGATGACAATAGCAAAATTTTCACGTTTGCGCTTTCCACCCTATCGAAAAAGCAGAATTGCTTTCTCATCAAGCACTCTCCCAAAACGCTCTCCAAAGCAAGTGTCAGATTCATATGCCCATGCCAATAACACGTCTTTCAGGATGCTTATAGTGTATGTTCCTCCTTGTGGATTTAACATCTTAAAAGAGTTAACAAGAACTTCAAATTCAGTCCGACCCCATGGATAAGTCATCATGGCTTCATCATCGAATACTCTTTTTGCACTTTCAAATGGAATCCTAGAATTATGATGCAAAGCATAAAGTCCCATGGGTTGAAGAAGTAACAGCCCTAACTATTTACGCTTTTCAAAACTCCAGGGCCGACAGACTTTTAATATTGGCCTCAGTTCATCTAACTTGGGTCCGATCCTATACGGCACATTCAACTCATCCCAGAACGTTTTGTATTGGTCATGTTCAAAACTTTCCGTTGGCTGCGGACCAATGTTTAACCCAGTTATCGCACCAATTTCGTGTAATCCAAACTTGATAGGTTGATCAACAACGAGACTCCAGATCTCCTTCTAATGGACTTGCAGTTGTCTACATAGTAGATAGTGTACAGTCCTACAAAACCACACGCTTTTTCCATCAGCTATTTCAGCAATTATTCTAACAGGAAACTGCTTCAGGTGTTCCCACACATCATTTCTTATTGCTTCTCTAACTTGAGGGAATTCTCCCATATGGAAATTGTGATTAATATCTTTATTTTTCCGATTAGAAGCCCCTTCATCATAAAGTCGTGGAGGGTAATGACGTGCTTGATCTTCAGAAACATCCATTTGATCATAAAAGACATATGTAAATAACCTAAAACATAACATAACTCAACCGAAATAGAACATTAACTCAGCCACAACATAACATATAACTCAGCTGAAATAGAACATTAACTTAGCCACAACATAACATATAACTCAGCCGCAATAGAACATTAACTCAGCCGCAACATAACATATAACTCAGCCGCAATAGAACATTAACTCAACAACAAGATATTATATAACTCAGACACAACATATTATAAACTAACTCAGCCACAATAAAAATCAAACTCAGCCACTATAAAAATCAAACTCAGCCACAACATACCCGAAAAGATGCTTTAAGGTGATTGCGGAGAAGACGATTTCGAAGAAGAAGATTGTCGGGAAATAGGATTTCGACGAAGACGATATCGTAAAACATAGATTCTGGATAGAGGACGATTAATGACGATAAACAGAAGAGAACTCGTCAGGGTTTCACGACATTTGAAAAAAGTTGTGATTTGCTCTATTTTTTAACACATGAGTTTAACAAACGATGGTTGATTTTTCGTTTCCTCTCTTTTCATCATATTTATTAGTGACGTGGACAAGAGATTAGTGACGTGGACAAGACATTTGACGTGGTTTAATTAATTAAAATATAATCTCAATTAAAATACTAAACAAAGGTCTTTATTGTAATTTACTAGGGGTCTGCCAACATTCTAGTAATTTTAAAAAGATGTATAACATTCTAGTAATATTTGCATTTTTCTATAACATTCTTGTAATTATCTCTAGTATGTTTTGGAGGTTCCAAATAAGGGAGGAGAAAAAAAGATTTTTTTTTAGATAGAGATGGATTGGTTTAGCGTTTAGCTGAGGGAAATATGGATAACCCACTTTGTCAAAAGTGTGTGACAAGTTGAAAAGTGTTTGTATGTAATTAACATTTTAATAACGTGTGTTTGGGTAAAATTCACATCTTTAAATCCTAAATGCAATAACTTCCTTAGTAAACACAAAACACACAAATTCTTATAGACAAACTGGTCTCTAATCCACATCTTCTTCAACAACAAGGGTATAAATAGTCGAGATACGATTATCCTTGATCCTGAATTGAAAACTCTGCAACTTCTTCCTCAACCTCTCTCGACCTGAGCTGCTTATCCACGTGTTTATAACAGTAAAATATGTATTCTAATAATCAAAGAAAAAATGTTTAGACACCAAGAAATTAACGTAGGATTTCTGTTACAGGAGAAATGGAGAAATGACAATTGTCAACTAAAGATTGGCTGAGCTCGGAGTTGGTTAGAATCGTTAATGAAGGGAGGAGGAACCAATAACAGAGAGACACGTGGAACCAATCACAACTAACAAGTTGACTCAGTGACTCATTAGTTAGAAGACGAAGATATAAAAAGGAATAGAGCCTTGTAGATTGATTCATTCAGAAATTCATTTGTAACTTTCTCGCAAACCTTGTTACATTTTGTAATTGAGTGATTGATTCATTTTTGCTTGGAGATTATTCTTTGTCAAGATCTTCTACGTGTGAATCATGTCTTGTTGTTTTCCAACGGCAAGTGGAGTGTAGTGAATCCATTGATTACGTTATCAATGGTATCAAAGCCTTCTATCCTAGAAATTAGAAGCTCAGGTGACCTGAATATATGGCGGAAACGCGAGCACTAGCAACGTTGAAGAAGACTACAATGTGTGAGGTAGAAGATTCAGTAGTGAGTAAAATGCAGTATATGATGGAAGCAAATGCAAATATACAGAATCAAAATATTTTTGATCAGAGCATTGCCGATATGTTCGAAGCGGTCAAGCTAATGATGAAGAACAAACGCATCAATAAGCGGTGAGAGAGTTCAGCGAGATGTGTCACCGGATATTCAGAATACTCAAGGGATCCAGAATCATTACGCTGGTTTAAATCGTTTGGCAAAGATTGATTTCCCTCGTTTCGATGGTTATAAGTTGAAGGAATGTTTTACAAAAGTGGAACAATTCTTTGACATTTATAACACACCAGAAGAATCAATCATCTTTACATTTTGACGGTCTCGCATCAACTAGGCAGCAATCGTTGATGCAAGCGGATGAAGAAAGAATTATCTTGAGAAATTGGATAGCATATAAAAACTTGTTGCGTGAAAGTTTTGAAGAAGTCTTTGATGATCCGATGGCAGAGTTGAAAGAGCTCAAACAGACCAAAGGAATCACAGAATATCATGCAGGATTTGAGTTGATTAGATCAAGATTAAAGATCTTTGAGGAGTATCTTATGAATGTATATTTGGCAGGACTAAGAATGGATACTCAGATGGACATACAGATGTTCAGAGCTGAGAGCACTCATATATGTCTAGTTTTGGGCAGATTATATAAGAAAGCTCATCCCAGGAAGTTCGTGAAAAATACGTGGAGTAATGGAAGGAATCAATCAACGAACCTTAATCAAAAAGTCTTACTTCCTGTGAAGAAGGAAGGAGAAGGAAGTGGTAGTAGGGTAGGAGGCAGAAACAATGAAAATGGTCTGCCTTTGAGGAAGTTTCTCACAAATGCAGAGATGAGTGAGAGAACAGCTAAAGGACTCTGTTATTATTGTGATAAGAAAGTACACACAAGACCACTATGTTGAACATAAGAAGTCACAACTTTTTTTAATGGAGTATGATGAGATGGAAGAGAGATAGGTGACGATGCATAGAAAATGGAAGAAGATGCAACCAGTGACCAACATGTTGCACTGATATTCATAAATGGGATATCAGGTCACGGATTACACTACAATGAGAGTAAGAGAAACACAAGGAAAAAAAGCTCTATACATTTTGATTGATTCAGGGTCTACTCACAATTTCATAGACCAAAAGATAGCTCAGATGTTGGGCTGAAAAGTGGAACCATCACACATATCTAAAGTAGCAGTGAATGATGGTAGTAGGATTGAGATTTGTGGCCGAGTAAACCAGTTCAAATGGTATTTTCAGACCATTTATTTCAAGATGACATGATGGTAATTCTTCCGGGATGTCACGATATTGTGCTCGGAATCCAGGGGTTGCAAAAGTTCGGACCAATAACTTGGGACTTCCAAGAGCTGGAGATGAAATTCAAATTGGGAGAACAAGAGAATTACTCTACATGGCATTAAACCGAGATCTGTGAGAGAATTCAAGGCTAAGAGATCGAAGAATATAAAGGAAAATGACATTCAGTTACACATGATCTACATTTATGAGGAGGAAAACATGCATGAAATGCAACTAAATGCACATGAAGGAAACCTGAAAAAGAAGGTTGTGTGAGTTCTGTAGAATTGTTAACAGAAGAGTTCAGAGATATCTGTAAGGAATCTACTGAGTTTCTTCTATTCCGCCTTCATCACAGTCATAATATTCAACTGGGAGAGGGTTCTAATCCGGTGAATCAAAGACCATATCGATATGCCGTGTACAAGAAGAAGGTAATTGATAAAATGATAACGAACTGTTGAAAGTAGGAACAATTCAACCTTGTTCCAGCCCTTATGCTTCTCCTGTGTTGGCGAAAAAGAAAGATAATACATGGATGTTATGTGTACACTACAGGAAGCTTAATAACATGACAATCAAAGATAGATTGCCTATTCCTTTGATTGATTATCTGATGGATGATCTCGTCGGTTCTGCAGTTTACTCAAAAATAGATTTACGTGCTGGTTATCATCCAGTACTGATATAGGAGGATGATACTCACAAGACGGCACTAAGGACACATAGTGGAAATTATGAATATGTGGTCATGCTTTTTGGACTCACGAACGCTCCTGAAACATTCCAGAGTCTTATGAATGCAGTTTTCAGGAGTCATCTGAGGCACTTTGTGTTAATATTTTTAGATGATATCTTGATCCATAGCAGCACAATGGAGGATCATTTGAGGCACATATGAATTGTGTTTGAATTGATGAAGAAGAATCAGTTATATGCAAAACGTATAATGTGTGCCTTTGTAACAGACCATGTCGAGTATTTGGGGAATCTTATACAAGCTGAAGGAGTGTCTACAGATCCGAGCAAAATAAAAGCAGTTGTTGAATGGCCTATACCAAAGAATCTGAAGGCGTTAAATGGGTTCTTGAGTTTGGCGGGTTATTATAGAATATTTTTTTACAGAACTTTGGTATCATAGCAAGACCACTAACTTCATTGACCAAGAAAGAAGGATTTTATTGGAATGAAGAGGCACAAAGTTCTTTTGAAGCATTGAAGAAAGCACTCTGTATTACATCTGTATTACATCTGTATTGGCTTTCCCACAATTCGATAAAAAAATTGTGGTGGAGACTGATGCTTGTGGGTCTGGTATAGGAGCAGTACTTATGCAAGAAGGTCATCCCCTGGCGTATATCAGCAGACACTTGAAAGAAAAACAACTTAATCTTTCTATCTACGAGAAGTCGCTACTAGCAATGGTTTTGCTGTACAAAAATAGAGACATTACCTCTTGGTTAATCACTTCGTGATCAAGACAGATCAAAGAAGCCTTAAGTATCTTTTGGAACATAGGCTTAATAAGCCTATACAACAGAAATGGTTTCCTAAACTGCTTGAGTTTGACTATGAGATTCAATATAAACAGATGACAACATCGCTGCAGACACATTGTCCAAAATAGATGGATCAGAGGTATTGCATATGTCTATGACTGGCCTCGATTGTGATTTAATGCAGAGGATTAAAGATGCTTATTTGACGGATGTGTTGACAAAAAATATTGATAGATGAGTTAAATGTGACACAAAACGTAAAGAATCATTAATCTTTGGTTCAAGGTGTGTTGAGAAGAAAGAGTAAGATTGTAGTTCCTACAGTCACAGATTTGAAAGATATGATCCAGGAATGGTTACATGGCTCTGGTCAAGGATGGCATTCAGGTCGAGATGTTACAAAGGGTGAAGGGTATCTTTTACTTAAAAGGAATGGCTAATGATATTCAAGCGTATTTGAGAAGCTGAAGTGTATGTCAGAGATGTAAATACGATAATGCAGCTTACGCAGGCCTGTTACAACCTTTGCCAATTCCGGAAGCTGTCTAAGTAGACATATCCATGGATTTCATTAATGGGTTTCTTAATTCTTTTGGTAAAACGGTGATATTTGTAGTGGTGGATGCATGGAATGAGTAAAGCTGCACACTTCATGGCCCTTTCTCTTATGTATACAGCTATGTATGTGGCACAAGTGTTCTTGGATCAAGTATATAAGCTACATGGGTTTCAAAGATAAATTGTGAGTGATCGTGATACGGTTTTCCTGAGTCAGTTTTGGCAAAAATTATTCAAGTTGCAGGGGTGTTCACTGAATACTTCAACAGCGTATCATCTGCAAAAGCGACGGCCAGACAGAGGTTGTGAATCGATGTGTTGGGAGGTACTTGCATGTTATAATGATCGAGAAGCCGTAATTGTGGTCTAAGTGGTTCCATTGGCTGAATATTAGTACAATACCAACTTTCACACGGCCATTCAGACAACACCGTATGAAGTAGTTTATGGCCAAGCTCCTCGAATACACTTTCCTTACTTGCCACGGGAATCTAAGGTGGAAGTAGTAGCTAAGAGTTTGGAAGAGAGAGAGAAGATAGTGTTTCTCCTTAAGTTTCATTTGATGATAGCTTAGCATCGTATGAAACAACAAGCAGATCAACACCGCAGTGAAAGAAGGTTCGAGATAGGAGACTTTGTTTACGTGAAGTTGCAACCTGATCGTCAACAATCTGTGGTGATGTGAGCTAACCAGAAGATTTCTCCTAAGTACTATGGACCGTATTAGGTACTAGATAAACATGGGACAATAGTGTACAAGTTTGAATTACAAGAGAATTCTCAGGTTCACCCAGTGTTTCACGTCTCATAACTTAAAAGGTCAGTTGGTATGGTGGCTACTGCAACTCAACTTCCTTCTGTGTTACGTGATGATCAAGTTCGAGTACCAGATTATTGTTTGGGGAGGAAGATGTTGAAACGTCATGATAAGGCAGCTACGATGGTGTTGGTGAAGTGGGTCAATGAGACTGAAGAGGAAGCGACTTGGGAATGGTGGTATGACTTGCAGAAGAAGTTTCCAACCTTTGCAGTCTAAGCTTGTGGTCAAGATTTTTTTGGAGAGGGAAGATTTGTTACAGGATAACTGGAGAAAGGACAGCTGGCAACTAACGATTGGCTGAGCTGGAAATTGGTTAGAATCGTTAACAGTGGGAGGATGAACCAATAACAGAGACACACGTGGAACCAATCACAACTACCGAGTTGACTCAGTGACTCGTTAGTTAGAAGACGAAGATATAAAAAGGAATAGAACCTTGTAGATTTATTCATTCAGAAATTCATTTGTATCTTTCTCAAAAAACTTGTTACATTTTGTAATTCATCGATTGATTCATTTTCATTTGGAGATTATTCTTTGTCAAGATCTTCTACGTCTGAATCACATCTTGTTGTTTTTCGAACGGCAAGTCGAGTATAGTGAATCCATTGATTACGTTATCAACGATGAACGAGTATTGAGAGATTTATTCGGTCATGCACGTAATTTGCTAAGCCAGAGGCTAAAGACTCTGCCTATAATTAAACATTAGGTCCAGATCTGTTTTTTGCACAGAGTGAAAACAATGTAAAAAGATCTTACTGGTTAATTGAAATAATAAATATATAGATTTTTATATGATGTATAATTTAATTTAAACGATATTGAAATATATTTTTGTTCTAATATTTATTAAATGAAGTTTTTTATTCGTAGGATTTTATGGTCATTTATATTTTTTATAATATGTTTTAAACTATAATCACACAATTTTAGTGTAGAACTTTTAAATATTTTAGCATAATTTAATTATTATAAGAAACTCAAAATAAAATATATATGAAAATTTAAATTTTTATTATAGGGTTAATGTGATTATTTAATTTATTTTGATAATATCAAATTTATAAATGGCTAGAAGATAAATAAATTGTTTTCAAATCTTTATTATTTAATATCAGTAATTTATATATTTTTTAAAGGGAAATTGCCAAAAATACCACTTTCCTTGTACCACTTTTCAAAAATACCTTAATCACTTTTACCCTTGTTTTTTATGAGGAAAAAACACATTTATAACCCTTGGGTTAATTAATCTAAGATTTAGGGTTTAGAGTTAGGGGTGGTGTAGGGTGGGGGTAGGGTTTAGGAATTTAAAATTTAGGATTCTAATTAATTTTAAAAAAATTTGCCCCTCAAAAAAGTGGTATTTTTGAAAATGTATCTTTAATGTAGGTAAAAATGAAAAGTGGTACAAGGAAAGTGGTATTTTGAAAATTTCTCTATTTTAAATCACACTAGATAATTTAGTAACTTTTATCTTAGGAAATAAGGAAGTTTTTTTTTTGGTTTACTACTAATTAATTTTATGGTCAGATTAATGAAATGAACATTACATGTTTATAGTTTGGACTAAATAATGAATTATCATATATTAAAATTATTCTAGTTATTCTATTTCTATAATGACTCTATTGATGAAACATCACTATATCACAAATATTAAAATTCTTCTAAAATTACATATAAGGAATTGCAAGGCACAACATCTGCATCAAAAACACATGTCTCACAATGCCCTAGTATATGTCTTCATGATTGAAGATACCAATGCACATTTAACGATCCGACCGCCCACAACTAATGGGCTTCCCACGTCCACGTCCCAAAAATAACACTAAACTTAAAAAGTATACTACTCATACATAGTAAAGCATACCATAGAGATAAACTGAGTGAATTTCATTAAAAGATAGAGTAAGAAATACGGAGTTCCAATAAAAATCTATGAAGGAGGCTTCGATCTTCTCTCTAAACCCTTATAAAAGCTTCTAAGAATAACTTTGAATTGTAATGTGTGTGTTTTTCCTAAAGTAGCATAAACTATATATAATAGGTAAAATCACCCATGTGTGTCTTGTAATTATGTGGAAACTTCTGGCCCAAGCCCGATTTCTGGTGACCAAGTAGGCTCATCTTGCGCGGCTGTCCATCGCTAAGTATAGTGTCGATCAACCCTCCTTTTATATCTCGATTCTGACTTCTTTGAACAGTTACGAAGTTTTTCATCTCTATGCTCCAAATTCTAAAATGCTCTACAATCTCCACGATGCTCGAAAAGATACCTAGACCTGAAAAAACTTTAAAATAGACTCGAAACAATATCAAGAATCTAAACTGGACTTATACTATGGCTAAGAGCTTGTAAATTCCAGAGTATACAAACTTCCCCAGGCTGATCCTTTGCTTGCCCTCAAGCAAAACATAGAACATTTTGTGAAAGAGGTTTGAAAATCGTAGGGATTCACATACTTTAAGACTTGCTACCATCACATATGCTATGTTGCAAACCACATCGGGTCAATGCCAACTTTAGAGGTACTATGGACTCTACCTTTGCTTAGCAACCATACCATCTAGCCTACGACTTAGCTGATGCCGCCTGACATACCCCTCTACTAACCTCATTTCTTATGTAAAAAGCTGCAGGCAGTACCTCTGGAGTATCGATCAAAGAACACATGGCTCTTACTCAAACAAGTATCTGAACACACATTCAGTCTTCTCATGTCCCTTTCTTCCCACTTTCTCTCATCTTTAAACATTTTTCTTTTTCTTTTTTATCCTTCTCTTTTTTTAATTTCTTTGTCTTGTGTTTTTGCAAAGTGTAGGTGAATAGTGGGGTCATAGGAAATATTCATACTCCTCTCTTCCAACAATGTGTGATTGTTAGGTTATTTTTGTTTACGTGATTTGTGCTCAGTTCTACGGAATGATAGTGAGAAGGAGATATGTCGTTGTAGTGCATTCTCCTGCTTCAATTGGTTATAAATCGAGAGATCATGCTTAAGGATTACTGCCACAGAGGTATGGGTCAGTATATGTCATAAATAACTTGGTAGCAGCAGGAGAGATGGACTGTTAGGTAGGAGCTGCCTATCTATAGTGAAGACCGCACGGTATTCCCTCTCTATAGTTGATGCTTCCTGCTTCCAAAGGTATCTTCTAGGCTCTGAGTCGTGAAACCATGAGAGGTGTTTGGATTTATAGCTGCATCCTTCAGTGGGGATTGCCTACTTACCCTTCAGTGAGGGATCAAGCCACTCGTAGTTCATATTATTGGAGGCAAGCCTAGATGGGCACGTAGCCTGGTGGGCACGTAGCCTAGTGGGCACACGGCCTAATGGGCACGTAGCCTTTTGACCACATGGATCTTTAGTTGATAAGAGTCATCTGGTATAGAGGGCATATGGACGAACCAGATGGTAGATTATTCTATATGCTTCAATGAGCATGGTGTGTTGATTTTCTTCAGTGAGCATGGAGCGTGCCTGCTGATGTGCAGGAGATCATGGCATGATACAGTAGGTATAGTTGTAGACATTCTGCAGTGAGCATTTATCTTGGTATTGTTGAGATAAATCATGGATATCAGCCTGTCATAGGAACGCCGATGAAGATGGTCTTCTAGTTATGAGTTTCTGCCTTGGAGGCTGTGGAATTGATGTTTGCTGTAGATGGACGGGTTGACCTCTCCTCTTTAGGTTTATGACCCTTTTACTTATAGAAGAAGTCGTGGCTTTCACTTAGAATTTGTAAATATTCACTATATCCTTAGATAATAGAATATTTCAAGTTTTCTTGGAGATAATCATTGATATTAGATAATACTTCCATTTTCCCTTTGATTTAGGAAGACTCGACCATATCTTGAGATATTGTGGGGACAGATATTCGCACTGTCGATTTTACTGAACCAAGGAAAGCAAAGAAAAGCCTACTTTCCTTGAGGTCTGGATTTTCTTCAAGAACCCTACGAAAAGTTATCGAATAAATGCAGAATGCGAAAAGATAACAAGATGAATTAAGAAAAGTTAGATCTTCATTTCAAATTCTTATAAGATCATAGTGATTGTTACAACAGATTGTAAAAGCTTTGGCAGCAAGAACTGTCAGCGAATTTTCTAGTTCTAGCCACCTAGAACCTTAAACCTAGTTGAGTCGCAGCTCAATAACAAAAGATGAAGAAGACACAAAAGAGGTTTTGTTGATTTCGGACTGAACTTATAAAAGGATATTTACGCACCCCTTTCGAGGATCCGGCCAAACATAGTTCAGTTAAAGAGTTTGAATAGGAGATCAAACTGCCTTTGCGAGTTCGTCTAGTAATCGAGTGCAAGACATAGAAAACCAAGATTGTCGAGAATAGTGCCTAAAATTCCTAAGCGCTAACTTTTGTTCTGAGAATTTCTTGTTTGCGTCCCTCTCCCTTGATTCTATTATATAGGTCTTCAAGTTCGCCCGTCCTTTCTTTTCTTCCCCCGATTCGAGTTTATCCTTCCGCAAAAATCTTCCTTATCTTCTCGATTTTCCATAATTATCTCGGAACTTTTACAATTATCTTCTTTTCCATTTATCTTCTACGGATATCCAGTAGACGGTTATTATAGTTGGGCTCATTCTCGTCTAAAACTATAAGTGGGCTTTTATCGTGTTTAGACCCTATTGGGTCGTTTTGCGATTTAAGCGATTTCTACGATTTATCTCGGAGAAATTTTCCTTTGTATATTTACACGATGCTGGCTCCGCAATATAATAAATCAATCGTATTAACCATTATCATTTTATACGATAAACTCGAAGTTTTACGAGAAAACAAGTCTTTGCAATTTTAATCGTAAAATTTCAATAGAAACTCTAATCGAGACGAAACAAGAAACAGCATATTCAAGGTTCACAGAATAGAGTGATGAAGAAGATAGGGTCTAGTCATCCATGGGCGACTAGACTTTGCGAAGAGTCTAGTCGACCATGGGCGACTAGACTGTGCAGAGAGTCTAGTCGACCACGGGTGACTAGACTTTTTGGAGAGTCTAGTCGACCATGGGCGACTAGAATTTGCGGAGAGTCTAGTCGACCATGGGTGACTAGACTTTTTGGAGAGTCTAGTCGACCATGGGCGACTAGAATTTGCGGAGAGTCTAGTCGACCATGGGCGACTAGAATTTGCGGAGAGTCTAGTCGCAAATGGGAGACTAAACTTGGTCGCGAGTCGAGTCGCTCGTGGGCGACCAGACGTTGTGTTTGTCTAGTCGCCCATGGGCTTATGCTCTATAGTTTCTCTAAAATTTTCAGCTTATATTTCCTTAAGGCACTCAGAGGATTTCAGCCGTTGATTTTTCCATGGCCTATTTTGACCCCAACAGTTAGCCCCCAACTCGTAAGATATTGCGTGTAATTTCTTGTGAGGGAGTAATTCGCGTCTGAGGTGGAATCAATGGCTAAAAAGGTCTGTTGGGGAAAATAGTTTTTTCGAAAGTTGATAAGATTGGGGCTTCACCTTTTCAAGGATGCCTACGTACCCTTGTTTAAGGGATCAAGCCTTTCTTAGTTCGTCTTGGATTGAAGGTTCTTACAACCTGTTTTCCAGTGATACCTTTATGGTTTAGTTGTGTGTTGTGTAGAGATTATTGAGCATGTTGCTACCGATGTCATTTTGTATTGGACCTTTGTCGGCCTCGAGACCAGCCTTCTAGGCTTTTTTCTTTTGCCAAGTGTGGCCGTATCCATGTTTTTGGGATTGGCCACGTGTAGCCTTGAATCCCTGCCTCTGTGCGACTTGTTTTTAATGAATCGTGTTTCGCATTTTTAAGAGCGTGTGAGTATTCCTATGAATGTAGAGGGAATAATATTAGTTTTCATCTCATATTGTGATACTTTTCGTTGTTTAAGATGAGAATATCCAAAGGCTTGTGTTTGAGAGGTTTCATAAACGCCCAAATATCGACGAAGTGACATGTTTTAGGATCTCATATTGGTTAGATATCATGCCTTGAGATTTTTAAGACCATTGTGCTGGTTTAGGGTAGGACCTAGGCCTAATAATGGTTTAGAGTTTGCGGCGACTATTTCGGCTTACGTTACTTGTAGCGTTTTCGACCTGATTATGTCTCGATATTGAAGTTTCCGATAAGTTCTCGGTTTATATGACTTGCATTGGTCGGGAACTGAGCATCCAAAGAAAATTTTGAAGTCTTCTAGAAGTGCTGACCAAAATTTCGAATTTCTTTTATACCGCGCTATTATCCTTGTGTCGGATGTCTTAGAGTTATCTTTATGGGAGGAGATGGCTTAGTCTGTTTAGGACGTTTGAGTGTTTGTTGTGATCAGTAACAAACATGACGGTAGGTGTTTACCGTTTGACCTTCGTGAAGGATGTGTATTTGAGAAGGTGTTACTGCATATGACTGTTTGATCTTCCATGATCTTGTTTTTATCGAGGAAGGTATTTTTGTCAAAAACGGTTCTTAAGGAGTCTGCGACGTCTCGCAAGGCTGAAGATTGGTTTTCTTATTTCATATGCCGCATTTCTTGCTTGAAATGTTCGTGAGTTGAAGATGTTTTGCGTTGTTGCAAGGGTTTTGTTTTAACCTTAAGGAAGAGTAACGTTTTGGTTTGTTTGCGGAAGTTCGTAGCCAAAACTGTTGCTTCTGTTTGTAGTTTAAGTTGTTTGATTTGTGATTGAGGAATTAGGACCAAGGGGTCGAGTGAATTTTTCCCTGAGAGTAAACATCTTCCTTCACTGTGCTTTTTTTAAAGTCGACCCTCCGAGATTTATTTGTATATTTTAAAATATGTTTCGTATAGCTCTAAGAGCTTTGTTTCGAGTTTTTCCTTATATGCCGCTTTTATGGGTAAAACGTTGCGGGCTTAAAGTAAATTTCTGAACATATAGAACTTGGTCGATTTTTTTACAAGTTCAAGTTTTTGGTTAACCATTTGGTTGTAAGGACTGAGTCTTGTTGTAAAGACTTTATTGTATGATTTCCATTTCTTGGTTATGCGATAATTATTTGTTAAAATCTTCACTTGGCATTTTAAGACGAATCTCGGATTTTCGTTTTGTCGTTAAGTGATTGGATGGAGTGGTGGTCGCTCAAATGTTCTGGCTTGGCATGAAGGCTCTTTTCAACCGCACATCCGTGGACGTTGTTGGTCAAGGGTTAGACCGTGGCACTTTCGTGTTAACATTAAGGTCAAGTTAGTTTATAATTGTCCTTAATGGGGATGCCGAATTCTGGTTTGGGCTTTTACGCGAAGGTGCAACTGGCCGAGGGCCACAAAACGTTCGTAGATTGATAGGCCAAGTATGCCGGAATTTTCCGTGTTAAGATGGCCGATGGTGGTAGAAAACGATTTTCTACTTTATGTCTTCAATTATACGATGAATGTTTCGTATAATGCTTCCTTTAGTCGTATGTCAACTGTTTCGTTTTTTTCAGAGGAAGATGAAGCCTAAGAGGCTAGATAAAGAACCCGAGCGGAGTCAGTTGCAGGATGATTGCCTGCTCGAACGTTACCGAGGGGAATGAAGGGCAGAAGCAAGCAAGCCGCAGGGCGGAAGAATATGATCTGTACGATCGTAGTGCGAAGAGTTAAAGTTTAGATTGGTCGTCCAAAGTAAGATCATACATCTTCATTTTTTGCTATACGCAAGTAATGGGTGATCGGTTTTGTGAAGATAGTTAATCGTCGCAATGTATGGAGATGTCAAGGTAGCAATGCTTCTGCAGATAATTCGGGAAACATATTCATTTTGGTTCTGATCATTGGTGAAAGTTGCTTGGAGTCACTCATGAAGTTTTACCGATTTTTTTGTGAGTTTCTTGAGTGGAACGAATCGGTTAATCAGCTTAGATCTAGTCAACGAGCAGGGAGAAAGCGTTCCATATGTTGTGGTCCTTGCTACTT
This sequence comes from Moricandia arvensis, assembly GCA_905132765.1. Taxonomy (NCBI): domain Eukaryota; kingdom Viridiplantae; phylum Streptophyta; class Magnoliopsida; order Brassicales; family Brassicaceae; genus Moricandia; species Moricandia arvensis. The sequence continues at coordinate 250,237 of CAJHQP010000068.1, read as the reverse complement.
GTGTTCTAGATTTTACTTTGTAACAAATGTTTTATTTATGTCGAGGAAAAAGGTTTTTGAATTATGTGAGTATACGAGTATAGTATACGATACATATTCCCTTTTTTACGAAAGAAAATGGCTGAATCGATATTCTGAAGGATTGTGTATGTTTTCTCTTTCGAGGATTGGGATGATCGACAATCTGAGTCGATTTAAAGACGATGTTGGGATTGTGACTTGGTGGTTTTCAAGTTGACAACTTGGAATATGTCGGTTTGGAGAAAATTGCTAGGAACGAGTCGGTTTTAAGACGCCGTTCGTGTCTCTAGTTCTTTCTTTATTTAGGAAGCGAGCTGAGTATGCGTGACGATCATTTTTGGTTTCTGTGAGAGTTTTGATGGATTTGCAAGGTTGAAGAGATAAGGAACAATAGATAGGGAAAGTTATCTAAGACTTAGTTCGCTAGACTATCCACCTAGATTCTAAGTTCCCTAAAGTTTACGGCAATCTTCAAAGCTTTTTTTTATTTCTAGTACCTTCCTACAAAAACTCTAAGTTTGATTTCAAAGCTTTTTAATTTCAAAGCTTTTTAATTTCAAGTACTTTAGCTTTCTCGGAGAAATGGGTTTTCCTCTTCTCTGTTTTGCTTGTTCATTTCCGCTTCCCCTTCTCGCGTTTTTTCATCCTTTATGGATATAAGAATGTCGATTCTTCCTGGATTTCTTTACTTTCCTGGCCGCGTTTAGGCTGAAGCCTGTCTTACGATTTAGGTTCAATGATCCATATTTTTGATCTGGTTTTCTGTCTCTTTATCGTTGGTTTTACAAAGATGAATGATTATCTTGTCGAAAGCCTTTTGGCGTTACAGAATTAGCCAAGGGCGATCAGAAGCTACTGAGATCGGTCGGAAGATGCCAAGGGTGATCAGGAAGACTGGTTGGGTGATGAGAGGAAAGAGAGACGACAGTGAGACCATGGAGAGAGGTTGACAAGCGAAGTCAACTTGTCAGCTGTCGCTCCATATCTTGTTAGACTTCTCGAAGATTGTCAAATTGTTTCATGAAATCTCTCTCGTAAAATGTTGTCGAGTTTAATTTTTCGAAAGTTGTTTCATAAAATGTTGTCGAGTTTAATTTTTCGAAAGTTGTTTCATAAAATGTTTTCATGTTTAATTTTAAAAAGGTAGTTTTATAAAAAAAAAATCGAGCTTCATTTTATGAAAGTTATTTCGTAAAATGTTTTCGAGTTTGACTAAACGAGAGCTGTGTTTTGGGGAACTCATGTTTTTTTGCGGCTGTTCCGCAAATTTAGTTTCTGATTTTTATATCAGAAACTATAGCTGTGATGGGCTTAATTAACGCGACTAAACTTAGTTAGGAAATTTTCTCATTTCCGTAGGATTTATCCGAGGGAGTTTTCAGTAGTTTTTCCGAAGTAATCTTAGGTGACAATTATTAAGAATGCACTGAATATGATACTAAAGAAGTGACACTTGATTTTTTATGAAATTCTAGGTTTCAGAAAATGTTTTAGACGTGGATACGATCTCGCATTTTGTCAACCGTTTTAGGTTTCGAGTGATTCGATAGAGATCAAGTTTGTTTCTTCGAAAATTATTTGGAAGAAGCACAGCAGTAGGGTAATGTACCCGATTTTCTTTGCTTCCTTTTCCCGTGAGTAATCTAGGGTGTCTCCACGATTTTTGAGAGAGGAATTTTATTTTTTCTGAAAAGTTTTCAGAAAACATCTTTCGGTTGAACCCTTACGCGTTGAGACTTCTCCAACTCGATAATGAACAAACTTTACGGGGTTTGATAGATTTTATAGTCGCCCTTTCTGTTTAGAGAGAGAAATCATGAGCTCGTTTAGGTGCTCTTCATGTGGCGAGAAGGTGCGACTAGGTTTTCGATTTTCTCGAGCACTGCAGATTTTGCGTAAGCGTTGGCCATAGACGCAGTCACTGCTAGAGCTGCCTTACAGCGTTGTTGCGAGCTGCGAGTTTGTCTTTCATATTTCCAGACATGGTTTTGATCAAGCGTTTTGGGGCCATGAGTTAGAGTAATCAGCCCCTCCATCCCGTCATTCTAGCGCCAAATTGTGGGATCCGAAATTCGCACAGTCGATTTTAGTGAATGGGAAAAGCAGAGAAAACCCTACTTTCCTTAAATTCCAGATTCTCTGCAAGAGCCAACGACATGTAATCGAATAAACGCAGAAAATATGAAAAGATAAAAATAAATTAAGAAAAGTTAGATCTTTATTTCGAATTATCGTAAGAGCATAGCGATTGTTACAACAGCAATTTTTCTAGTTCTATGCTCTAGCACCTAAAACCTTAAACCTAGTTGAGTCGCAGCTCAATAATAAAAGATGAAGAAGACACGATAAAGGTTTTGTTGATTTTTGACTGGACCTTATGAAAAGCTGTCGACGTACCCCTTTTGAGGATCAAGCCGAACGTAGTTAAGTTAAAGAGTTTGAACAAGAGATCGAACTGCCTTTGTGAGTTTGTGTAGTAATCGAGTGCAATACATAGAAAACCAAGCATGTCGAGAATAATGCCTAAGGTTCTTAAGCGATAAGTTTTCTTAGTGCTAAGTTTTCTTGTGAGAATTTCTTGTTTGCGTCCTTCTCCCTTGCTTCTCTTATATAGGTCTTTAGGGTCAGTCTACTTTAATTTTGTGCCCCCTGATTCGTGTCTATCCTTCGGCGGAAAACTTCCTTATCTTCTCGAGTTTCCATAATTATCTCAGAACTTTGACAAGTATCTTCTTTTCCATTTATCTTCTACGGATATCTGGTAGACCATCATTATAGTTGGGCTCATTATTGTCTAAAAAGTAAGTGGAATTTTATCGCGTTTTAGACCCTTTCAGGTCGTTTTGCGATTTAAGAGAATTTTGCGATTTCTTTCGGAGAAATCCTCCTTTGTATATTTACACGATGCTGGCTCCGTGATATACCTTGTTATTCACCCGTTTAAGACTATCATTTAGACCCTATTTGGAGTCTGCTATGTATGTCTAGATTGTGTTTTAGAGTCTTTCCAGGTGAAGTTATGTTTTGGAGCATTATAGAGATAATGGAGCTTGGTAGAGCATTCAGAGAAGATATCCAGTAGCTGTTCAGTCAGAGTCGAGGTCAAGACTGACGATCGATCGACGGTGCATGCTTGTTGTCGATCGATGGTCTACTCACAAAGCAATTGGCCTGCTTCAAGCCCAAGTTAAGATAATTTACAAGAATGCCCATGGACTAGTTTTGACCTAGTTTATAAGGGTCTTGCCATTGTTTAGGCAAAGAAACAACACAAGACATGGATTTTATAGCATAATATTTTTTAGAGTTTTCTTAGTAATTTTTGGGAGAAGATCTGAACTCCTTCAGAAATTTGTATTGGAACCCCCATTATATATTCTATTCATTTTATTATTCAGTTTATCATGCTTTATATGATCATGTTTGAGTAATTCTCTTGTTAGATTTAGGATTCATTATTGCATTGATGAATTAACCCAAAAATAGGATTGCTTGGATGAAGAGATATCCATCTTTGGATTGTGTTTAATGCTTGTGTTCTAGACTAGCTAACTAGAACCGTGAACTTAGGACATAGACAACTACGAGAGTAGGTTATGTACCTGAACTGATTCAATTGAGTTAGGTTGTTAGATACATGCGAGAGCTGGTTTAATTAACCTTGCTGATGAACTTCATGTTCGATAACCATCGATTGACACTAGGCCTTTGCCGTCGATCAATGGTTGATTCCTCTGTTCACATACAAGAGTTGGAATGAGAGGGGGTCGGATTGTGATTAAGTTCCTTGCATTTTCATAATTTCATGTATCCTATTCATCATAATTCACTTGCTTGAAACCCTATATCTATATTTTCCTTATTTGAATCATTTAACTTATTTAGACAATTTCGTTTTTATGATGACATCAAATCAGCATCAAACCTGGAGGAATAAATCAAGAAAAGTCACTAGAGAATGAAACCGAAGCAAGCTAAAGAAGCCAACAATGAAATAGGTGCACTCAAAACTCAATATCTTGCAAACCCGGAGGAATTTATCCATGAAATCGGTTTTCATAGATTCTACACTCAACAAGAGCATGCAGCGAATTGATTTCATATAAAAAGGAATAATGTATTAGAAGATATGACATTTTCAAGTCAAAGGTAGCCCGGCTTGCCTTATTTGGAAGATCATAAGCATATACTATGTCAAAATTATTATTGGCGTCCAGGAGAGGTTTATGGACATCCAGAAGACTTATATAATGATCCAGGAGGAGTAGAAATGTTCTTAATATACACCAGCAAGCACCAGATTACATGGAATCAAAGAAGACCATACTTGCCATTTTGGAGTCAAAAGCAATCAATTCCCAACAGCTCTTTTCTCACCAAGCTTGGAATGATTTTGACAATTATTTCAGAAATCAAGATGTTCCTAAGTAACTTTCTTACAGCCTTAAACCTTCCAGATACAAAGCCATCATCTCAGCCCTTAAATCAAGCCATTTAAACTAAGAAATCATAAGGACTCGCCTATAGTTCGGAGGCAACCATGTATTGTTGTTGGAGATTTCAATGAGATATTAGATATAGAGGAACATTCTTTGCTCGCATCCTCTCCTACTGCTACATCTGGAATGCATGATTTCCAACATGTTGTTCGCCACTGCAACTTAGTAGATTTGGGATCTCATGGTCTGGTTTATACTTGGACAAACAAGAGAGGAGAAGGTCTAATATCAAAAAAGTTGGATAGAGTTTTGGTCAATGATCACTGAATGGAAATTTCTCATAATCTTACAATGTTTTCAAAGGAGGAGGATGCTCGAATTATTTAAGGTGTAGAATCCTTCTACATCCAGAAACTGATCGACCTAAAAGACCTTTTAAGTTCGTGAATGCAAATGCTAAGCTGGAGAGTCTCAAGCCAGTGATGGAGAAGTATTGGCAGAACACATAACCTATATTCATGTCCACATCATCTCTACATCGATTTTCAAAAAAACTTAAGGCTCTTAAACTTGAGATCCGAGTTCTAGCGAAGGAAAAGATAGGAAATCTATCCATTAAAGCAACAGAGGCTTATGAGTAACTGTGCTTGAAACAAGAAGCTAATATGAGAGATCCTTCGCCGGGAAACTTAGACAATGAGAATAAAGCTTTTACTAGATGGGAGCATGTGTCAATGCTAGAAGAAGATTTTCTGAAGCAGAAATCTAAACTTCATTGTCTGTGTAGGAGACAGAAACAATAAAACTTTTCATCGAGCTGCAACAACCCGAAAAGAAATAAATACTATCCGGGAGATCCATTGTCGTGATGCAAGAGTTGTGATGACTCAGAACAAAATTAAATCGGAAGCAGAGGGATTCTTCCGTGAATTCTTGCAACATAAACTAGAGAATCTGGAGAATGTAGAGGTTGATATGCTGCGAACACTACTTCCCTACCGATGTTCAGTAGATGAACAAGCGGCTCTCACTAGGGAGGTCACAGCTGAAGAGATTCAAAAAGTTTTATTTGGTATGCAGAATGATAAGTCCCCTGGCCCATATGGGTACACAGTCGAGTTCTTCAAATCTGCCTTGTCAGTGATAGGACCAGAATTCATCGTTGCAGTGCAGTCTTTCTTTGTTAAAGGTTTCTTGCCGAAGGGAGTGAACACAACAATTCTAGCCTTGATACCTAAGAAAACAGTAGCTCGGGAGATGAAGGATTACAGACCTATATCTTGTTGTAATGTCCTCTACAAGGTCATTTCGGAGATTTCTGCTAATCGACTTAAGGTCACTCTTCCAGATTTCATTGCCCTCAACCAATCTGCATTTGTAAAGGGAAGACTGCTTATAGAGAATCTTCTTCTCGCAACTGAGCTGGTAAAAGATTATCATAAAGAATCTATCTCCTCTGGATGTTCTCTGAAAATTGATATATCAAAGGCTTTTGACTCGGTTCAGTGGAGTTTTCTCTTCAAGACTTTGACAGCAATGCTTTCCTGAGAGTTTCATTCATTGGATCTTTCTCTGTGTCACAACGGCATCTTTTTCAGTTCAGGTGAATGGCGAACTTGCTGGATATTTTCAAAGTGAACGAGGTTTGCGGCAAGGCTGCTCCTTATCCCCATATCTCTTTGTTATTTGTATGAATGTCTTGTCCAAACTCCTAGACAAATCAGCAGCGGATCATACAATGGGCTATCACCTGAAGTGTAAGAACATTGGTATCACTCACCTGAGTTTTGCAGATGATATTATGGTATTCACAGATGGTACAGTAAGATCAATCAAGAATATTGTAGATGTATTCAAATACTTTGGCAGTATCTCTGGCTTGCAAATCACTATGGAGAAATCTACAATATATTATGCTGGAATGTCTGGAAATACAACTCTTGAGCTAGAGCAACAGTTTGAGTTTGAAGCAGGAGAGCTCCCGGTCTGTTACTTGGGATTACCTCTGCTCTAACGTCGTATGGGAAAATCAGATTATAGAGTCTTGATTAAGAAGATCCGAAGTTGCATAGGAACTTGGACAAATCAATTTTTTGTCAATCGCGGTTAGATTACAACTCATAAAATCGGTCTTGATGAGTATTGTTAACTTTTGGATGGCTGGTTTCATCTTGCCGGGAGAGTGTATTAGGGAGATTAATAGCCTTTTCTCGGCTTTATTGTGGTCAGGACCTGAACTGAACGCTCGAAAAGCCAAGGTATCTTGGGAGGTAGTCACAAAACCGAAGAGGGAAGGAGGTCTTGGATTACGATCTTTGAAAGAAGTAAACAATGTTTGTTGCTTAAAGTTAATCTGGAGGATAGTTTCTCTGCAACCATCTCTCTGGGTCACATGGATTAACACCAATCTGATCAAGTGCGGTAGCTTATGGTCAGTAAGAGAAAACACAACTTCAGGCTCATGGGTGTGGCGTAAGCTATTAAAACATAGAGGAAAAGCGAAGGATTTCCACAAGATGAATGTTGGTGATGGGCATGACACCTCATTCTGGTTTGACTCTCGGTCATCTATTGGCCGTCTCTATGACATTTTTGGACACCGAGGCTGCATTGATATGGGTATCTCATCAACTGCAACAGTGGCAACAGTTATGACAAGGCGTAGGCGACGTCGTCGTAGGAGTAATCTCCTCAATGATCTGGAAAATATAATTGAAACTCAGAAAGGAAACATGACTACATCAAAGAATAAATCACTCTGGAAGCAGAGTATGGATAAATTTGGTCTTGTTTTCAAGATAAAGCTCACTTGGGAACTCATAAGGCACCATGAACAGTCTCTGCAATGGCCAAAAGGAGTATGGTTTCAGAACAATACTCCTAAATTCGCTGTCTTTCATTGGCTCACACATCAAAACATATTGGCAACTGGTGACAGAATGCAACAATGGAACATCAACGCAAGCTCTTCTTGTGTACTATGCCAGGGCCCTTTCGAAACAAGAGACCATCTGTTTTTCGAGTGTCCATAGTCCACTGAATTTTGGACTTTATTAATGCGGAAATTGCTGCAGCACCGTTTTACCACAAAATGGTCTGACCTGATGAAACTTGCTCTCGATAACTCTGGTGGTCTCCTCCACATGTTCCTAACAAGATACACACTTCAGGTCTCCATTCATATGTTATGGAGGGAACGAAATGACAGACGCCATGGAAGTGTACCAAATGTTGCTGCATATCTTGCAAAGAATGTGGATCGACAAGTCAGAAACAGATGCTTATCACTCCGACAGCAAGGAAATTCCAAGCTTGTAGCAGCATTAACACTATTGCTTGCCACAAGATAAATTCTCTCTCAATTCTTGATGCTAGATGTTTAATTTCTTTCATTAAAAGGTGGCATACAATGTAAAAAGTTTTTCTTTGAATAAATTTAACATATATTCAAAAAAAGAAATCTCCCAACAGCTAGTTTTCTCGGTTTTCCTTATTTGTGTGTTTCTTTCTTGTTTTTAGTTTCTTAGATGAACGTGTACTCAGCCAATATAAGCTGATATTTCTCTTGATTGTAAAGCACCCACGAAATAATGAGAAAATATTATTTTCCCTGCCTTTGCAAGAAAACCTATGTTCTTAAGTCTTTACTTGTGTGTGAGAAGCAGCAACCAGAGCATCGACTTATCAAGCTCTTTCCATCGAGTTTGTGGCGTCCATCGATCCACCAGATTGTGTGATTCAATCATCATTCCATCCATCTCCATCCACTATTCTTTTTGGGTTGGTTATACGACCAAACAAACTGAATCCATCCTTCACATCATTCATCATCCATCCATCAAGATCAGTAAGTTGGTTATTCGACCATTTGCTTGTCTTCCATCTTCCATTCTATCACGGCTCATTATGTGGCCACATCATCTGGTATCAGAGCTTTAAATCTCTTCAATCAAGTTCTATCTATCCCTGTTATCTTTTGTTTTTGCATTTGTTTCATTTGGAAAAAAAAATTGTTGGCTTTGTTTCTGCTATTCCTATCTTATTTCCAGAAAACTAAAAGCATAAAAAGTATGTTTCTATTCTTTCTGTTGTCTATTCGATTCTCATTAAAAAAGAAAAAAACATAAGAAGTTTGATAGATTCTCATTTCTGCATATTGCATCTTTGTTGGTTTATGTTCTTAGGTCTCTATTTGTTTCACCATTGTTAGTGTTTTTTGTTCTTTCTTGTTTAATAAAGAAAGAAAAAAAAGAAAAAAAACGAAGCATTTGATCCAAAAGAAAACCCAAAAAAAAAAAGGATTCTATTTGCATTAACTCTCGACAAGACTTGCCCCTTTTGCATGATATTGGATTTCCAAAACTAGAAGTCCATAGCTTTGCAATTACGTTTTCAGAACTTTCAAAAAAAAGGAGAATGACATTTGTTTATGTTTTCATTAAATGCCTTAGAATTCCATTGATTTCGAATCACTTATTGCAACTTAAAAAAAAAAAAAGCTTCATAACTTATCATTTGCATATTCTATAGATTTCATTTAGTTCTTATTCTGATTTATTTTGTATACCATATTTCCATTCACCCGATTTATTGCATTTAAAAAAAATTTCCAAGTATATCATTTCGTGCATATCATACTAGACCATAATCATTTAATCATTTGCATTCAAAAACCAAATAAAAGTCATAAGTCGTGCATACACTATTTGTCTTTGATTCATAGCATCTTTGATTTATTGTTGTTCTCATTTTCCAAGCATATCATATCATTTCACTTAGTCGGTCCACACTTGTCATATTAGCCTTTTAGTCTGCATTATATTCAGCCATATCATTGATTACATTTGGTTTAAGTGTAATATTCTACCATTTCCCATACTTCACTTGATCTTTAAAGGTTATTTTCAGGCAAGCAAATGGCAAAAGAAGCTCACAATTCAACCATCATGATGAATCAGCTTATGGAAACCGTACAGACCATGAGTGATCGAATGACCCAGCTGGAACAGTCTGATCTTGCACGACCAGAAGGAAGACATAGACTTGGAGATACACATCAGACTTCTAATACTCAAAGCCATATAGTTCATTCTTATTCTGATTGTGGATCTGCTAAGAAAACTAAACTCTATCATTTTTAGGAAGAAGAAACTACCTAGAGTGGGAGAGAAACCTAGATGAGTGGTTCTACTACAACAACATCCAGAAGAAATATAGGTTAGCTTATGTTATTGACCAGCTCAGAGATGTTGCTTACAAATAGTGGATACAAGAACAATATGAAAGATGGGTTTAGAAGGAACCAGCTATCACCAGTTGGAGAGATCTTAAGGAAATCATGAGAGATGAATTTGCACCAGACTTTACCATTTCTCAAATCAGGGAACAATACCCCAGAAGGTATCCAACTCGTGGTTCCCAAGAGGCAAGAAGAGTACTACCAAAACAATGTCAAAGAGACATGCTTCCACAAGTAATTAAACTCTCAGCCAAAACAAAGAAAAAAACCTACCTATTGTCCAAACCAAAAGGATGGCGTGATAAAGATCATGGAGAAGAAGAAAGTTGTCAGCCAAATCACATTTTGAAAAACAGATAGAAAACGATAACAAGCAAGTGTTCAAGCAAAGGCTAAGGTAAGTCCTACACTGGATCAATTGGTTTATAATTCATCTATCACCGGTATGATGCACTTGTATTTGTCAAAAGGTTTTGTAACAGGACTTAAGGATTCCATGGAAGATGAGACAACAGGCGCAATCCATGTAATGGACCAGATGAGAATTCAAGACACAAATCAGCCCATGATGCTTAAAGATGCAAAACCAGTGATTAAAATGTCCTACCAAGGTAAATGTCTAACACCACCTTTGGATACTGGTACTGATGTGTTTCTTCATGATCAAGAGAGAAAAAATGAAAGCTATAGGCTTACTGAAGTCCCAAGGAAAGAACTAGAACACACGTTCACTCGTTAGCCACACATCAAGTGGAAACCAAAAACTGAACAAGGGATTGTTCAAGTTGCAAAGCCTGAGGTAAAATTCAGACTAGACCAGAGTGATCTTATTAGCTCCATGAGAATATTAATGCACTTGTCTTGTCCAATAGGATGTGAAATAGGTTTAGAAATCAAAGAGTACACTGCTCAAAAGAAAGAAATATCAAGGGTGATCACCACAGTTTCTAACCAGAAACAAGGCCAAAGGGATTCTACCTCATTGCATTTCGGATCAACCATAAGAAAGGTGTGTTTCTCTACTGAAATTATGTACTTATCACCTGATTACACAGATATCATGTGCTTGTCTTTGCCCAAAGGTTTTGATCCAGGAATAAGGCCAGAAGAAGAACAAGCAAACCGAGTTCAAAGGTGGGAGAAAATCATCCTTCAACTTGTTGATGCTATCAATGTAAGGCTGAACCTTATACCTTCTGTTTATACAAGTCCAAACCCAGATATAATGCACTTGTTTATTGTCCAGAATGCTTTGATTGTCTCAGGAACCAATGATAATTATCATAAGAAGCATCCACCAGAGAAGTACTTGTTACTACATTAAGTCAATAAAAAGAAGGCACCATTAAAAATTGAGATCAGTACCACTGCCATCAAAGGACAGAATGCCACAACCACATTTCAGCTCATAGAGATCCCGCCCACACTGACAAAAGGAAGAGGAATTATCCTATCCTATCTGCTCAAAGGAGAACCACCAGATGCACAACCTATCCCCAAACTAACACAACACAGAGGTAAGGTTTAAGACTCTCAAAGAAAAATGAAACCTAACTTGCTCTATCTTGGTGCAGATTGTATAGTTTTGAGTTCTAAACTCCTTCAAGGAGGAGGGTAGGATGAGGACATCAAATCAGCATCAACCATAGAGAAAGAAATCAGGAGAAAACAAGTGGAGAACATGAAGTTGAGAATAGCTAAAGAAGCCAGTCAGGACATATGTGCAATCGAAACGCCATATCTTAAAAACCAGGAGGAATTTATCCATGAAACCGTTTTTGATGGATTCTATACTCAACAAGAGCACGCGACAAATTGGTTTCATATCAAAAGGATTAATGGTTTAGAAGATATGCCATTTTCAAGTCAAAGGTGGCCTGACTTACCTTATTTAGAAGATCAAGAGCATATAATATGTCAAACTCAATGCTGGCGTCCAGGAGACTTTGTTATACTTCTAGAAGCACTCAACAACCCTTTAAGAAGCACCAGCACACACTGGATCAGGTGAATCCTTGGAGAATACAATCAAATCAAACATGAGCTAAATATGGAAAGTTGGACAATTATTTGGTTTGATCATTACCAAACCAAGATATGGCGACCAGGAGACATTCTATTCTTACCAGAGGAGCCTCAAGACATAATGTGAGCACTAAAATCGCAGAAGATCAAGAGGGGAGGAATATGGAGCAGTTTACCTTATTTGGCTTCAAGCAGCATTTCTGTCAAAGATCTCCAACGGCTCTTTCTATTATTCTGTGGAGATTTGAAAACACATTCAGTGAACCAGGACAATCATAGACGTCATAATTTCATGTCTAATCTATCAAGACTCAACCAATTCCACCTAATCAGCCAACTCCCCCAAACTACTCCAAACTGCTAGTTTTTTAGTTTTGCAAAATTTCTGTTTTATTTTTTCTATTCTGAGAACTATATAAGCTCATTAGTATAACCATTTCTATGGCACATCTTTCATCTAATTTATAAAAAAAAATATTGTTTTCTTTCAAAGTTTGTCTTTGAATTGATTTGTTCTTTAGAGGCAAAAGTTGTGAGAAGCACTTTGTTTTCATTAGTTCTGTGAATTAGGTGGTTTGAAAGAGTCAGATGGCTTTATTTATCATAGGTTAAGAGAGTCAATCACTTCATTCCATCAAACCACCAGTTTGAGAGATTCAATCAAGCCATCAATCCGCAAGTCCCCTTCAAGTCCATCATCTGACCAAGCTGAAAGAGTTATACGACCAGCAGTTTGGTTCCATCAATATATCCTTGTGAGGGTACGATGAGGACATAAAATCAGCATCAAACCTGGAGGAAGAAATCATGAGAAAGTCACTAGAGAACATGAAACCGAAGCAAGCTAAACATATAGGAGCATGGCCTGGATCCTGTTCTATCTTCGACGGTATGCCCCATGGGCATGACGTAGTGTCCTGGACCAATGTAGATAGGCTCAAAAACGTGCTTCTGAGGGCCTGATCATGGGTGTACAATTCTTGAAGTAGGAAAAAAACTTTCCTAGCATTAGAAATACATTGTACAAAGGCTCGTGTTGGCTTCTTTTCTGATGATGGTGACTTGACTGCAGTTATGTATGTCTAGATTGTGTTTTAGAGTCTTTTCAGGTCAAGGTACGTTTTGGAGTATTATAGAGATAATGGAGCTTGGTAGAGCATTCAAAGACGATATCCAGTAGCTGTTCAGTCAGAGTCGAGGTCAAGCTTGACCATCGATCGATGGTGCATGCTTGTTGTCGATCGATGGTCTACTCACAGAGCAATTGGTCGGCTTCAAGCTCAAGTCATGATAATTTACAAGAATGCCCATGGACGAGTTTATAAAGGTCTTGCCATTGTTTAGGCAAAGAAACAACCCAAGACAGAGATTTTATAGCATAATATTATTTAGAATTTTCTTAGTAATTTTTGAGAGAAGATCTGAACTCCTTAAGAGATTTGTATTGGAACCGGATCAAATGCTAGAATAGACCAAGTGAGGACAAAAAAATCTCAAATAGACCCATCCATTTTTCTTTTTATTTTACATTTAATTTTAAATAGAAAATTAGATAAAATAACTAAAAAACCTAAAAACTCTAATATATTTACTCACTCATGCCATTACTATCCTACCCAGAATCTGACCCGGATTCAGACCCGAAATCCGACCCAGTTTTAACCCTAATCTTCTTCTTCTTCTTCCTTTTCTTCTCCATTGACATACTTTCACCTTATAACAAAATCAAAAAACTTCTTCAACCATCCACCAAATTTCTCTTTCTTATTCAAAATCGGTTAACCCATAATCATTATAAATCAATTATACCTTATCTATAATCGAATTTCACTTTTTACGTACGAGATTCAAAAAAGAAAAGAAAAGTGCAGAGTATTACTAATACAACTAGTACAACTAGTACAACTCCAACTAGTACAACTAGTACAACTCCAACTAGTAAAACTAGTACAACTCCAACTTGTATAACTAATACAACTCCAACCAGTACAACTAATACAATTCAATTAGTAAAACTAGTACAACTACAACGACTATAACTAATACAATTTTGCAATTAATATGCTAATTTTAGTTTTTGTTTTCAGCGCATGAAGATGATAGAAAAAAGGATGATGTAGAACCAATAAGACATGTTGCTCTAATCTCTTTTTGTTGACATGTATCAAATACATGAATAGTTTATTTTTAATAATGTTTGATTTGGATAATGATTTATTTGTAAGTTGTATTAGTTATACTAGTTGTACTATTTTGAAAAAGAAATCATCTTCATCTCTTTGTTCTCGAGGCGAAAAAGGTAGATGAGGAGCTAAAAAGGTATTCAACCATGGTTCCAAAAAAAACGAATCACTTGAAAGAGAAGAAGGAACGTCTGCGATGAGTAAGAGTGACTCACCGGCGATGAACAAAAAAAAGACTTTACTGTGAAGAAGAGAGATGTCACAACGAAGAAGAAAGATGCAATGAATAAGAAGAGAGATGCGGCAAAGAAGAGTGAAGTGTGACGAAGAAGTGGAAGCTCGACAGTGGTGTTCACTAGTTTTTGAGATGTACCGGTTTGTACGTAGTTGTACTAGTTCTCGTGTCGTACATGTTTTTACACAGTTGTACTAGTTTATTAGTTGTACCGGTTTGTACGTAGTTGTACTAGTTTTTGAGTTGTACCGGTTTGTACATAGTAGTACTTTGACAGTAAAATCAAAAAAAACTAGTTGTACAACATAAAATTTCAACTTAACTTAGTTGTTCTACTTCTGTATGTGTACATGCATTTGCCCCAATACAATGAAATCACCATTTTTGTTTAAATACACTTGATGTATGTTTTTCAAAAATTATGTGGGTAAAGAAGTTAACAAACCTTAAAAGTATAAGGTAGATCATGTAAAATATGTGACTGTGTTATAATTTTCAATTCTTTAAAAAAAAAAATCAAATAGATTAAAAGAAATTTTCTGAGTACATACCAATTGGGATATTTGATTGTTTTTCTTATATGAAATACCAAATTAATTCTGTTAATTTTTATATGTTAAAGTTATACCAGTTGTACCAGTAATTCTCATCTGATATATAATAAAATTATATCAATTGTTTATATATCTAGTTTTAGGGGTTGTACCAATATTTTCACATCATAACTTTGTAAAAATGTGTTTGATGATTGTTTATCATAATAATATGACTAATATAGTTAATAGACCCTAAAAATATAAAATATATAATGTAAATTAAGGTTGTAATGTAATAATTTAATAAGAACTGAAAAACCTTAAAAAAGATGAAATTTTGTCATCATATACCAATTAAAATATTTACTTGTTATTTTATGTGTAAATTATAACATTTATATACTACTTTTACAATTTTTAATATGTTTAGTTGTACGAATTATACTAGTTGTACTCAGTCGAATGAGAGAATAGGATAAGAAAAATTTTGTGGCTGTGAATTATTGAGATTAAAAAATAGGAAAAAAAATAGAAGGAGAGAGAATGAGAGAGATGTGAAATCGTGTGGCCAAGATTAAAACATAAGTATAGTGATCCAATGGCTCATGTTACCCATTCATTAAGGGCAAAAACATAATTTTCTTTTCTTTGGTCTATGTAAATTTTTTTTGGTTGCTGTAGATTATTTTTTCACCATTTGTCCCATTTTAGATTTAAGTCCATTGGAACCACATTATCTAATCTATGCATTTTATTATTCAGTTTATCATGCATTATATGATTATGTCTAAGTAATTCTCTTGTTAGATTTAGGGTTAATTATGGTATTGATGAATTAACCCAAAAATAGGATTGCTTGGATGAAGAGATATCCATCTTTGGAATTGTGTTTAATGCTTGTGTTCTAGAGTAGCTAACTAGAACCGTGAACCTAGGACGTAGACAACTACGAGAGTAGGTTCTGTGCCTGAACTGATTCCATTGAGTTAGGTTGTTAGATACATGCGAAAAATGGTTTAATTAACCTAGCGGACAAACTTCATGTCCAATAACCATCGATTAACACTAGGCCTTCGTTGTTGATCGATGGTCGACTCCTCTATTCGCATACGAGAGTTGGACTGAGAGGGGGTCGGATTGTAATTAAGGTCCTTGCATATTCATAATTCCCTGCATCATATTCATTATAATTCACTTGTTCGAAACCCTATATCTATATTTTCCTTATTTGAATCAGGTAACTTATTAGGAAAATTTCATTTTTCGAATAAAACCCTCATTACAAACCTCCTATTTATAGCTTGCCCAACTTAGCTTTTAGAACTTATAAATCTATTGTGTGCCCTCGCTCTCTGTGGATTCGATCCCTAAGTACTACAATTTGACCTCTCTTGGAAAGAGTAGTTTATAAGGTTAATTTGATAGATTGCATGCTTAATTATAAACCTTAACCTGCACGATGTCACTCCACAAAATAATAAACCAATCATATAGTCGGAATAACATTGGCGTTTTAATTAATCATTATTGCTTTGTACAATTGACTCGGAGTTTAACGAGAAAACAAGTGTTTGGGATTTTATCATAAAACTTCAACGGAAACTCTAATCGAGACGAAACAAGAAATAACTTAGTCAAAGTTCAAAGGATAGAGTGATGAAGAGGATACGCTCAAGTCGTCCATAGACGACTATACTTTGCGGAGAATCTAGTCGACCATAGGCGACTAGAATTTGCAAGAGAGTCTAGTCGACCATGGGCGACTAGACTTTGTGGAAAATCTAGTGGACCATGGGTGACTAGACTTTGTGGAGAGTCTAGTAGACTATGGGCGATTAAAATTTTCGGAGAGTCTAGTCGACCATGGGCTAATAGAAAATGCGGAGAGTCTAGTCGACCATGGGCGACTAGAATTTATGGAGAAGCTAGTCAACCATGGTCGAGTAGACTTTGTGAGAGTCTAGTCTCCCTTGGTCGACTAGACTCTCCACAAATTCTAGTCTCCCTTGGCCAAGTAGACTCTCCACATATTGTAGTCACCCATGGTCGACTAGACTTTGCGGAGAGTCTAGAAGACCATGGGCAACTTGACTTTGCGGAGAATCTAGTCCACTAGACTCTGCGGAGAGTCTAGACAATCATGGGCGACTTGACTTTGCGGAGAGTCTAGTCGACCGTGGAAGACTATAATTTGTGGAGAGTCTAGTCGCCAAAGGGCGACTAGGCGTGGGGTGCGTCTACTCGCCCATGGGCAACTAGACTTTTCTAAGAGTCTGGTCGCCTGTGGACGACTAGACCTTCTGTGGCTAGTCGACCATGGTCGACTAGACTTGGTAGTGAGTCTAGTCTCCCATGGGCGACTATACGTCGTGTTCGTCTAGTCTCCCATGGGAGACTTTGATTTCCCAAAGGCCTTGTATTCTTACGCAAATAGGTGTGGCTTATGACGTATAGTTTCACTGACATTTTCAGCTTATATTTGCTTAAGGCACAATTTCTCGATGGATTTTAGCCGTTCATTTTTCCATGGCTGATTTTGACCCGAACAGATATGTGAAAGTTTAAATATATATATATATATATATATCTTTCCTCTTTACTCGAATGCATGAGATATCATCTGAACCAAAACTTGGAACCCGGAAGCTGGAATCAATAGGCGTGCCTCCTGCTCTAGCCTTTAGAAGGTAGGAAATAACATGATTTTCTTCAGAGGAATTCCTAAGTTGCATGATGGCATGAGGTTCCTTGTTGAATCAGGAGTAGGACGTCGGCTCATCTTCCAAACAGGATGTTAAAGCCTTACCCACCAAGTTGCCTTGGTGGTAGTGCGTCAATGTACGTGCACATGGTCTGAAATATTCTTAGTCTGGTTGGAGATGTATAACCCGTAGAATGAGTGAGAATTCCTGGTCGGATATAGGAGCATGGCCTTGATCATGTTCTATATTCGACAGTATGCCCCATAGGCATGGCGTAGTGTCCTGGACCAATGTAGATAGACTCAAAAACGTGCTTTTGAGGGCCTGATCATGGGTGCTCAATTCTTGGAGTAGGAAAGAAACTTTCCTAGCAGTAGAAATACATTGTCCAAAGGCTCATGGCTTGACTGCAGGTAGATCCACTGCCAATGGTCATCGTCGGATTCCCCCATAAGTGGGTTATAGAGCAAACCACAATATAGAATCTTGTAGATGCTCGAAGGTTGGACGACTTTGTTGGGTGGGATCAAACTGAGCCTGTGAGACTCTCTTCTTCTGCTTTTTAAGGATGAGACGTTTCCCCTGTGGTGTGGATTAGTCAAAGTCGACCAAATGTTCCCTTGAGAGTCCATGAGCATATATAGAAGGATGATGATAAAGCTTCTGCCCCTGCTGTTCGTGATGCTCTGGCATCTGACCCTGCTGCTCATGCTTTTAATTGATTGTGCCGGCCTCTACCTTCTTCTCCTATGATTTTCCATATTTGAGGCTTTCTATCTCAGTGTTGGCCTTGGCGTGTTATAGCTACTCTTTGCCTTAATTCCAACCATGACTTGAGCCTGCATTCTTGAGGATTTTCTGGCACTAAGAATCGAATGGAGGAGTAGATAGGTCAGGACCTGACACTTCTGAGAAGGAGCATCTTGGCAAGGTTAAGTACCAGGAGGATGACGAAGTTTAGTAAGACCCGGAGGCCAAAACAGAGAATCATCATTCTTAATTCCACTGGCCTTGATTACACCTCTTTTGTCTCTTGTTATCAAGATTGTGATCTTTGTTGAACCTGTAAATGCAGTATTGACCTTTATTTCTTCGTGCTGGTTCCCCTTGTTGCGTTTCGCATTTATCCTTGCAGTATTAATTATGTAGCTTTTTACCTTGTCTCAATATTGTCCTTGAGCTTTGGCAGGGGACCTTCAGCATGTCTCGTCCTGGTACCGGGAGATAACATAATCGATATTGGTACATGAGTCGATCTCTTGGAAATGTTGCCTTTAGTGAACAGTAGTATCCCTCTTAGATAAAGAAGGTGGGAACTTTCGTTGAGCTCTGCCATTTATTCATGGCCACTCTCAACTGAGTACCAAATTGCAATCTGACCATGGACGTAGGCTACTGTCAATGCTTGGATGACCTTGTATCCTACTTCTCAGAGGTATCGTGCTGATTCACAATATTTGATCTTCAAGCCCGAGGATATTGGGAGACGTTCTCCTGAATCATAAGGTTTAAATGCGTGTTTCTCTGGAACCCGGAGGATTCTAAAATCCAAAGGCTTATAAGTATATCCTCCTAGAACCAGTATGTTCGGGGACATGATTTTATGTAATCCGGATGTTATATGGACTTTCGACCAGGAACCCGGAGGTTGGATGGACTTTCATCTAGGAACCCGAAGGTTGGATGGACTTTCGTCTAGGAACCCTGAGCTTGGATGGACTTTCGTCCAGGAACCCGAAGGTTTGATGGACTTTCGTCCAAGAACCAGTAGGTTGGCGGATACATTCTCAATGTGACCTGGAGGTTTGAGGACGTAGCATTAATTAAACCCAAAGATTTTGGTACATAGCCCTTTGGAACCAGGAGGTATTAGGGTGTATCCTTTCATTGAAGCCAGAGGTTTTAGGATGTTATATCTAGCTCTGCCCCCGTACGTAAGCTGCTCTTAATTTATGCGACATTGCTCTCTGCCCCTAAAGGTAAGTGTAAGACCCGATCCTGGTCCATTGAACTCCAACCAGATCCAAGTCTTAACCTAAATAATTCCAAGGTTGATTCCGGTTCTAAGACAAATAATTTTCTAAGTCCTTTTAACAAAACTGAGGTTCATTCATTTCAGAGTTAGAATCAATATCAAATAAGGGGCAAACCGATTGTATAAATATAAATCAGAGTGATACAAAGTATTCATGTGATTCAAGTTGCACAATAGGCTATCATAAGTTCATAACTTAAACATATCTACCCCTTAACCCACACACACATCCATCCCAGCCTGAGTCTTCACGGTTCCTCGGCCTTGCCACAGTCCATGTCTTTACCTGAAACCACACAAGCACAACAGAATGATAATATGTCCGATAACCTAACCACAAACCTAAGCAATTGCATGGTTCTGCGCCTAAGGGCTATCTTGGACCAACTCTGACCCGTTTTCAAAAGTGATCCAAAAACTAAATAAAATTCATGAAAATTCGTGATAAATCCTAACTAGAAGGAAGCCATGGTCGGATTCACCAGAAACCGTCCCAAACCCTAGGTTCCGACCCAAACAGCCCTAAGACCAAAATATGGTTTTTGAGCAAATCAACTCCAAATCGTGTCTAGTATTTTCCAATAATTCTTATAAATCCTAAAACATCTATCCTCAAGATTTCAAGCCAATCTAACACATAAAAAGTAGTTTGAGATCATGGAACCCATTTCTGGCTGAAATACTGCCCAATGGAACCAGCCTTATGCTTGGTCCATTGGAAGGCCTTTCTGATCACCAGACTCTCATAGTCTTATCAGGAGAGGAAGATATAAAGAGTAGACAAACATAAATGGGCGTGATCAGAGTTCCATAGATCATAAACCACATGTTTCCACACAATGGTCCATGCCTTTGGTTTACATGATCCACACCACTGACCTTAGAGGATCGATCCTTCTGGCTACGATCCTTCTCCTTCTCCTTCTACTTACCACGAACCCTCTGTATGGTATCCATGTCTGCGCCTTGATCTTCACAGAATCCACACGGTTGAAGAGATCACACGCCTTAACACTTACTCGGCTCTTGCCTTCAAACTCGGTTCTTCTGTCTCACTTTGCTGTCTGGAATTTGGCAGAGGTTTGCCTAGTGTTTCTGACTTATTAATTTCTTCCATATGGTCTTATATTTATAGGGAAGGACGTGGGTAACTGTCTCTGGGCGAACAGGCACGAATTGGGGGCACAAAACTGCCAAACTGCCCATTCCCACAATTTCTGTCCAAAACCGCCCAACTGCTCTCTTGGGCGTGTGGGCTGTCTGGAAATAGGCCCATGTGTCCTCCTGGATACCTTGTCCAATTGCTAAGACCCACGGACCCTTGCTGGATCATTCAAGACCCAACCAGACCCATAACCGCCCATGACCCGTCCACACCGGCCCGGACCATAACACTTCACCGAGCTGAGATGAGCTGACCACTAGCTGCTCCAGCTAGCTGACCTTCCTGGAGTGAGCTACCTCTGAGATAATCCTAGCTGGTTGAGCTCCTTCCAGCTGGTCCGAGCTTCATCCGCGCATCGTCCAGCTGCCTATACTCTTGTCCAGCTTCCTTAAGCTTCCCGGAGCTATCCAAAGCTTAGCCAGAGCTTGGTTGAGCTGCCTCAAGCTGTTCTGAGCTGATTCGAGCTCTTCTTTACACCTCCCAGCTGCGTTAAGCTTCATTTCCATACTTTCCTGGTTAAGTCCCAGTTTCCTGATGCACTTAACCTGCTTCCCGGACCATGATACCTCATGGTTAGACCCTAAGGCCTTGCTGGTACGTCTTCTTGTACCATGGTCCGTCCCAACGATCCTGTCTAGGATAGGGGACATGACAGTAAGCATCTATCAATGTCAGTTTAGATGTTGCACTCTGCCACTCGAAAGTAGGCTACTATCAACATCGATTTAGACGCTGCACTCTACCATTCGAAAGTAGGCCACTACCAACGTTGGTTTAGATGTTGCCCTCTGCCACTCGGAAGTAGGCCACTATCAACATCGAATTAGACGTTGCACTCTGCCACTCGGAAGTAGCCCATTATCAACGTCAGTTGAGATGTTACACTCTACCACTCGAAAGTAGGCCATAATCTGCTACAAACTCCATCCATCTCCTCTGTCTTAAGTTCAGCTCGGGCTGAGTAAAAATGTACTTACGACTCTTGTGGTCGGTGAGGATCTGAACCTTTGCTCCATAAAGATAAGTCCTCCAAATCTTCAGGGCAAACACCACAGCTGCCATCTCCAGGTCATGGGTTGGGTAATTACACTCATGCTTCTTTAATTGCCTGGAAGCATAAGCTATCACCTTCCCATGCTGGGTTAAAACACATCCCAGTCCCGTAATGGAAGCATCTGTGTATACCACATAAGGCTGGTCGGCCTCTGGTAATACCAGAACTGGGGCACTGGTCAACATGTCCTTAAGGGCTGAGAAACTTTTCCCACACTCCTCGGACCATGCGAACTTCACATCCTTACCGGTCAGTCTTGTCATGGGTTGAGCTAGGCTTGCGAACCCCTTGACAAACTTTCGGTAGTACCCAGCCAAACCCAGGAAACTTCTAACTTCCGTAGCATTCTTGGGTTGTGTCCACTCCTTGATGCATTTGATCTTCTCTGGATCAGCAGACACACCCTCATCAGAGACTATGTGTCCAAGGAACCCAATACTCTTTTGCCAGAAGCTACATTTGCTGAGCTTGGCAAACAACTGCTGTTCCCTCAACCGTCCCAACACGAACCTGAGATGCTTCTCATGGTCTTCCTTACTTCTGGAGTATATTAGTATGTCATCAATAAAGATGATTACAAATTCATCAAAGAAAATCTCGGAAGATACTGTTCATCATCTTCATGAAGGCTGCTGGTGCGTTGGTCAGACCAAATGGCATAACCACAAACTCATAGTGGCCATACCTGGTTCTGAATGTAGTCTTCTTGATATCACTTGGTTCATTCGGAATCTGGTGATACCCTGATGCTAAGTCAATTTTTGAAAACCACTTAGCTCCTCTTAGCTGATCCAACAGCTCATCTATCCGAGGCAATGGGTACTTGTTCTTGACAGTGACCCTATTCAACCCTCGGTAGTCAATACAAAGTCTAAAGCTACCATCCTTCTTTTTAACAAATAGGACTGGTGCCCCCCCAGGGTGATACGCTTGGGCATATGAAACCCTTTTCCAGCAACTCTTCTAGTTGATTCTTAAGCTCGGCCATTTCGGAAGGAGCCATGCGGTATGGACTTTTAGACATTGGGGCCGTCCCTGGTTTCAGTTCTATTATGAACGGGTCCGCCATGTCAGGTGGAACTCCCTGCAGCGCCCGAAACACATCCTCAAACTCACTGACCAGCGGCATCCCGTCTAGGTTACCACCCTTCACTCCTTAGTGGCGATTGTGGCTATATAAGCCTCACAACCCTTCTCTAGCATCCGTTCCGCTCGGACTGCTGAAACCACTACAACACTGGAGGCAGGTTTTATTCCTTGGAACCTGATCGGGGGTCTACACCCATCCTCAAATTGCACTCGACCTCGGTGACAATCTAAGGTGGCCCGATTCTTTCCAAGCCAATCCATGCCCAAGATCACTTCATGACTCTTGAGGTGGACACAAATTAGATCCGCAGGCATTACCCTGTCTGTGATCACTACAGGGATGTCCTTAACCAGACCCAGGGATTCCATCCTCTGGCCTCCAGCTGCATTAACAATGCAGGACTCATCCCCAACCCCAATCTGGAACAAACCCTTTCCGATCATATCTGGTCTCACAAAACTATGCGTAGCTCCAGTGTCGAAAAGTACGTGTGTATTCACACCACCAATACTTAAGGTCCCTACATCGACCATACTACTAAGTATCTAACCATTCTAAGTTCCAGACCATGCAATGCTACTTGAATAAAAGAAAGACAAAAGTCAGAACATTACCGTGATCGCCTGAAAAGGTCCAGCCCCATCAGCATCCTTAGACAGCTTGTACACTCTAGGTGCTGAAGTCTGTCCACGGGTCTGGTTTGGCTTGCTAGCCTCACCACGACTCTTTCTCTGGTTGCTCTGTAGCTTAGGACACTCATTTTTTCAATGACCGCTCTTTCCACAGTAGTGGCAGCCCCGGAGTTACCTCCTGATCCTTGTCCACGGCCCTGGTTCTGTCCTGGACAGTCCCTAGCTGCATGATCCATCTTGCCACACCTGGTGCAAGCTCCCTTGGCTTTCCAGCACTCCCCTGGGTGGCGTCTTCCACAATGAGAGCACTCAGGCTTATCACTTGAGGGTTTGCCCTCAGCCTGGTCCCTCTTCCTCTTCCGGTCACCACCAAAGCTCATTGAGTTTGAGGTCGATCTAGACGTCACCTTAGCTTCCTCAGCTAAGTTGGATTCCAACAAAGCCATGCGTTCCACCAGGAACTGAATAGAACACACGGACTGAGGCATAGGTGCGGAGCTCGACCCTAAGTCCTCTTATGAACCGGCGCACCTGCACCTCCTCATCCTCCAGCTCTCGTCCAACATGACGCCTGAGCCTGTTGAACTCTTCCTCATACTCCCGTACCGATCCACGGCCTTGGGTCAGCTCCAAGAACCTAGAATTCAGCCGGTCCCATGCTTCAGATGGGAAGTACTTGCGGTTGAACTCCGTCTCAAAGTCTGAGAACCTTGTGATTAACCCATTGGACCTCTTGTCCACGGCTAACCACCAATTGTGTGCATCCCCTTCCAGGAAGTGGACTGCTATATCCTTCTGGTACTCCTCAGGACATCTGGTAGACTTGAAGTTCATGACCAAGCGGCTCCTCCACTCGTCAGCCTCAATAAGATCCACACTTCCAGCAAAGTGCTTTGTCTTCAACTTTGAAATGTTCTCTAGCACACTCAGGTAGCTCACTTTCTTAGCTCCTCCAGCTGGTGAGTCCAGCTCAACCACTTCCGCTTGTGGTAGCACCCGAACCTCACTAGCTGGTCCAGCTCCAAGTCTCCCATTAGCTCCAACGTGGACCCCAGCTCCAGCTCTCACATCAGCTGGCCTTCCAGCTCGTACCTCAGCTGGTCCATCAGCTGGCCTAGCTGGATTCACTGAACCATCTGGTGAGTTCACAAGTGGAGTGAACACCCGGGTCCGAGCTATGATCTGAGTTCCCATCAGCTTCACAGCATCAGGGACTTCCTTCATGGATGGTTCAGCTACCTCAGGGACCTGGTTCACCTCAGCCTGGCCAGCTCCCACGCCTAAACCAGCTGGGTTCCCAGCTCTCACATTGGATGGTTCAGGTCCATCCTCCTGTTCCTGCTGCTGCTGCTGCTCGACCTCGTCCACAGGGACTTCCAAAGGATCCAAGGGTTCCTGCTGAGCTCCAGGTTCCTTGTTACCCAACTCCACCCGAGTTGGTAACTCTTGGGATGGACTAGCACCATCCTCACTTGTTGTCCTGGATGACTCGTCCGCATCCTTTTCCTTCCTTGCCTTGGACTTCTTGGTAACCTTAGACATTCCAAACACAAAACATTAAGTTCCAGAGTGTACCAAACTTCCAGAACCTCAAAACAAATAGTCTAAGTTACACAAAAACTAGGACCAAACCGTGAGACCCAGCCGAATGTGTGTGAACCAAACAATAACCCCCAAATCCTAGAATCAAGCATGCTCTGATACCAACTTGTAAGACCCGATCCTGGTCCATTGAACCCCAACCAGATCCAATTCTTAACCTAAATAATTCCAAGGTTGATTCAGGTTCTAAGACAAATAATTTTCTACGTCCTTTTAACAAAACTGAGGTTCATTCATTTCAGAGTTAGAATCAATATCAAATAAGGGGCAAACCGATTGTATAAATATAAATCAGAGTGATACAAAGTATTCATGTGATTCAAGTTGCACAATAGGCTATCATAAGTTCATAACTTAAACATATCTACCCCTTAACCCACACACACATCCATCCCATCCTGAGTCTTCATGGTTCCTCGGCCTTGCCACGGTCCATGTCCTTACCTGAAACCACACAAGCACAATAGAATGATAATATGTCTGATAACCTAACTACAAACCTAAGCAATTGCATGGTTCTGCGCCTAAGGGCTATCTTGGACCAACTCTGACCCTTTTTCAAAATTGATCAAAAAACTAAATAAAATTCATGAAAATTTGTGATAAATCCTAACTAGAAGAAAGCCATGGTCGGATTCACCAGAAACCATCCCAAACCCTAGGTTCCGACCCAAACAGCCCTAAGACCAAAATATGGTTTTTGAGCAAATCAACTCCAAATCGTGTCTAGTCTTTTCCAATAATTCTTATAAATCCTAAAAAATCTATCCTCAAGATTTCAATCCAATATAACACATAAAAAGTAGTTTGAGATCATGGAACCCATTTCTGGCTGAAATACTGCCCAATGGAACCAGCCTTATGCTTGGTCCATTGGAAGGCCTTTATGATCACCAGACTCTCATAGTATTATAAGGAGAGGAAGATATAAAGAGTAGACAAACAGAAATGGGCGTGATCAGAGTTCCAGAGATCATAAACCACATGTTTCCACACAATGGTCCATGCCTTTGGTTTACATGATCCACACCACTGACCTTAGAGGATCGATCCTTCTGGCCACGATCCTTCTCCTTCTCCTTCTCCTTACCACGACCCCTCTGTCTGGTATCCATGTCTGCGCCTTGATCTTCACAGAACCCACACGGTTGAAGAGATCACACGCCTTAACACTTACTCGGTTCTTGCCTTCAAACTCGGTTCTTCTGTCTCACTTTTCTGTCTGGAATTTGGCAGAGGTTTGCCTTGTGTTTCTGACTGACTAATTTCGTCCATATGGTCTTATATTTATAGGGAAGGACGTGGGTAACTGTCTCTGGGCGAACAGGCACGAATTGGGGGAACAAAACTGCCCAAAACTGCAAAACTGCCCAAAACTGCCAAACTGCCCATTCCCACCCTTTCTGCCCAAAACCGCCCAACTGCTCTCTTGGGCGTGTGGGCTGTCTGGAAATAGGCCCATGTGTCCTCCTGGATACCTTGTCCAATTGCTAAGACCCACGGACCCTTTCTGGATCAGTCAAGACCCAACCAGACCCATAACCGCCCATGACCCGTCCACACCGGCCCAGACCATAACACTTCACCGAGCTAAGATGAGCTGACCACTAGCTGCTCCAGCTGAGTGAGCCAGTCCATCAGCTCCATCTAGCTGACCTTCCTGGAGTGAGCTACCTCTGAGCTATTCCTAGCTGGTTGAGCTCCTTCCAGCTGGTCCGAGCTTCATCCGCGCATCGTCCAGCTGCCTATACTCTTGTCCAGCTTCCTTAAGCTTCCCGGAGCTATCCAAAGCTTAGCCAGAGCTTGGTTGAGCTGCCTCAAGCTGTTCTGAGCTGATTCGAGCTCTTCTTTACACCTCCCAGCTGCGTTAAGCTTCATTTCCATACTTTCCTGGTTAAGTCCCAGTTTCCTGATGCACTTAACCTGCTTCCCGGACCATGATACCTCATGGTTAGACCCTAAGGCCTTGCTGGTACGTCTTCTTGTACCATGGTCCGTCCCAACAATCCTGTCTAGGATCGGGGACATGACAGTAAGCATGTATCAATGTCAGTTTAGATGTTGCACTCTGCCACTCGAAAGTAGGCTACTATCAACATCGATTTAGACGCTGCACTCTACCATTCGAAAGTAGGCCACTACCAACGTTGGTTTAGATGTTGCCCTCTGCCACTCGGAAGTAGGCCACTATCAACATCGAATTAGACGTTGCACTCTGCCACTCGGAAGTAGCCCATTATCAACGTCAGTTGAGATGTTACACTCTACCACTCGAAAGTAGGCCACTATCAACATCGATTTAGACATTTCACTCTGCCACTATAAACTTCGGTTTAGATTTTTCACTCTGCCTCTCGGAAGTAGGCCACTATTAACGTCGGTGTAGATCTTGCACGCTGCCTCTTGGAAGTAGGCCCCTATCAACATCTTAAGGTGCTTCACTCTGCTTCTTGCACGAAAGCTACTGTCAGACTTTTTCACGTGCTGTTGTGACTTTGTCTCTGACAAGGGTCATGCAATCTCAAGTCTTACCGATCGTGATGGTGTAAGTCTACCTAGAGTGGTGTCTCAAGTGCCAGTCTTACTGTTTTGCTCCCTGTATAAACCCTAGTGTTTTTACAGTACTTTGCAAGCATACTTCATTCTTGCTGCGTTCTTCTTAGCACTTAACGTTTTGACGCAGGAATATGAACATTTTGTACGAAGGTTTCTGCATATGTTTTGGCGGGTGGCCTTTATTCATGAATTAGGTATATTTGACAGCATACTCAGGCTTGCACGGGCCTATTTCTCATTTAGTCGTATACTTTTTGCATCATTCTCTTGGGTTTCCCACTTATATGCAAGGATGTAGGAATTGATCCCTCTACAAACTCTGAGTTTGGATAAAATACTCTGCATTTGTAATTATGCTTTCTGCATTGATGCAGGAATTGGCATATTTTTTACGATGCTCCCTGCGTAATACTAAGCGTATAAGCTTCTTATGCAAGACTTTGCATGTTATGTAATATGCTCCTTGCGTAAGAGTAAGTGTGTAATCTTTTTAGGCAGTACTTTGTGTAAGATCCCCAACTCCGCCCCCAACTTCTTTTTATTTTTAAAAGGGAAATGGCCGTTAGTCCTATGGCCCATTAGGTTAAACCTAGAATCCCTTCCCCTTTTCTTATAAATAGGAGAGCCTCCTTCTCCTTTTTCTCTATCCGAGAAAACACGGCGAAGCTCTGCAGAGATCTAGAGCCGTCGAGCCATCACCGTGGAACCCTAGCCACCGGCGAGTCTCCGCCCCTGTTGTCGTCTGCTTCTTCCTTTTCTCTTGTTCTTCGTTGTTCATCGGATCTGTGAAGTAAGTCTTTTTCTCCTTCTTCCTCCCCAACGATTTTTCATTGGGTGTGATAGATCTGATCCCTAAACCATTTACCCCATCTTCTCTTAAGCGTGAGAGTAAAAATTTGTGGTGGTGATGTAGCAATATTCTTCTTCTCCTAGATCTGGATCCGTGACGTAAAGTAAGGCCAAGGTGAGGACTTGGCTGTGAATTCTTATCGTGTCCTGTAAGATATTAGGAGCAGCCCCTTGTTAATAAAGTCTAGGCGAGATAATGTATATTCGTGTACGTATTGTTGATTGATAAAACTGTAAGATCTAGTTGTTGATTGTGTTGGTGTGATGAGAACACCTAGATCTGTTAGGTTTTTAAAGGATAAACCGGTTGTGTGTTGAGAATGAATGAGATGAGTGATATGAATAAAGTGATGTGATAAGAATAGAAGTGATGTGAATGAGATCATTGTTGGGGTCAAAATCGGTCACAACAGAATCAACGTCAGAAACTTCCCGAGAAATGTTCTCTATGAAAAGAGAGAGATAATATTTTGAAAAAAGAAGAGCGGGAAAATTGAAATCAAGTTTCGTATGGATCCTGAAGGAGGGTTCGCACAAAAATTCATCGAGAAAGGTTACTCTAGGCCTCAGACAAACGGAATCCCGAGCATCGAAACAACGAAACGACTATAAGGCTTGATTGTCCAAATCACCAAACAAAAGAGTTGGCCAAGCAAGTCGTCCAACTCGCCGAACGAGCAAGTTGGACCGCATGAGCAATCCAACTCGCCCATTCCGCGAGTTGAATGCATCAATCCATTTTCATCTCGTCCTCATAACTCTCTCCTTCGAAATCAGAACTCATTCTTGTTTCGTCTCGATCGGAATTGACGTTGGAACTTCACCGCAAGAACTCGTTCCTAATAAAAAGTTTGAATTGATCGTGTAAAACGACAATGGTTAACTAAGCACCTAAGGTTGCATGCACTATACGTCGGAATTGACGTCGTTTCAGAAGCGCTCTTTCGACAAAATCGTGAAAACGCTTAAGTCGAAAAACGGCCCGAGAAGGTCTAAAACTCGGTTAAAGCCCACTCGCGGTATTACTCGAAAAGAGCCCAATTGAAATGTCGGTCTATATTTTATTTTTCAGGAAGAGATAAATGTTAAGTTCAGAAGAATAATGTCAAGTTTCCAAGATAATGACGAAGATCGAGATAAAAACGAATATTTCTACGAAACGATAAACTCGACCTAGGGGAAAAAAGGAAAAGGGAACCGACCCAGAAGGCATATATAAGTGGAGCTAAAGCAAAAGGCGTAGGGATCAGAAGGTTTAGACCTGGAGAAGCTCTGTTAACTTATTAGAACTTAGAACTTAGAACTTAGGTGGCTAGAAGGATAGAGTTATACTGAGACGTTTCTGCATCTTTGTTCGACTATTCTGGTTTCCTTAGACTCTAAAAATCATTCCACTTAGAAACCCTAAGCTTTATTCTCGAAAAGATCGGTTTCTATGACTGGCACTCGATTACCAGACAAACTTCCTCAGGCAGTTTGGTTTCTTGGTCCACTCTTTTAATTGAACTACGTCTGACTTGATCCTCGAAAGGGGTACGTAGGCAGCCTTTCTTAAGGTCCAGTCCCAAATCCTTCAAACCGTTTTTCATCTATTGCTAAGTGATTTGCAGCCACATAGGTTTCTCTCGACATAGGTGGTAGAGCTAACAAACTTTAGTCTCGTTTTACTGCTTGTGTAATACGAATTCCTTTGTGATCCTGTTTCCATACAAGCTTCGTGTACGCTTTTGTCTCTGGAGCACTCGTACGCAAATTCGAAATAAAGATCTATCATTTTCTAAATTCGTTTTGTTATCTTTTCATACTTCCCACATTTATTTTATTACTTGTCGTTCGCTCTCGCAGAGAATCTGGGTTCTCAAAGAAAGTTAGGGTTTCTCGACTTTCTTTAATTTACCGAAATCGACGGTGTCAATTTCGTTTCCCACAGTTTGGCGCTAGAAAGAGGGGGATTCCAATTACTCTAACTCATGTCCATAAGCGCTTGATCGAAACAATTTCTGGAAATACTAAAGATAATACTGCTGCTCGCAACAAAGCTGGTAAAACAACTCCAGAAGTGATTGCTCCCATCGCCAATGCTTATGCAAACGCTGCAGTGCTTGAGAAAATCGAAAATCTAGTCGCGATTCTTCGCCACAGGTGGGGCACCAAAACAAGCTCATGATTTCTCTCACTAAACAGAAATGGCAATGATTAAATCTACACCGAGTTATTCAAAGAAATTTCGGAAACGAACATAACAAGTTTTACGGAGAAGTGTTTTGGACAATTTGCGTATAGCTAAAAACAAAGTCATATGACTCGTCTCTCAAGGAAAAAAACTAAACTTTATCTCTTCGCACAATGATCTTACATATCTCATTCCTTAGCCATGCGGCACGCTGGATTCTTCCTCCCATCTACCTTTGTTCCATCCGAACAGGCAATCATCTTGCACTGGTTCTTTATCGAGCTTCTTAGGTTTTGTCTTCATCATACCAAAACAAAACAATTTTCGTATGACTATAGGTAAACATTATACGAAAAATTCATTGTCTAATTGATACCTAAAGTGGAAAATCATTTCTAACACCATCGGCCATCTTAGCACGAAAAACTCCGACTTGGCCCATCAATCATGACAAACGCTCTTTGGCCCTTAGCCAATTACACCTTCTGATAAAAATCCGAACTGGGATTCGACATACTCTTGAGGACAGTTCTAAACTAACATGACCTTAGTGTTAACAAAAACGTGCCATAGTCTAATCCGTGACTAGCAACGTCCTCGGCTATGCGGCTGAACACATCCTTCAGATCGAGCCAAAATGTTTGAGCGGCCACTGCTCCATCCAATCACTTAATGGCACAATGACAATCCACGATTAGTCTAAAAACGCCAAGTTGAAATAACTATCGTATAACCCAGAATCAAAAATCATACAAAAAATTCTTAATATTGAAACTTAGTCGTAACCACCGAACAAATAACGGAAAACTTAAACTTGTCGACAACCGACCAAGTTTAATATGTTTCGCAGTTTACTCTAAACCCACAATGTTTTACAAGTAAAAAGCGGCGCATAAGGAAAAAATCGCAATGAAGCTCCTAGAGCTATACGAAGCATCCTTAACTATACACGAAATAAGTCTCAGGGCACCAACTCATCACAAAAAAAACAGTGAAGGAAGTCGCATATTCTCATGGACAAATTTACACTACCCATTGGTTCTAACTCCTCGGAAACAAACCCAAATGTTTCTCTTCCGTAAGGTTAAAACAAAAACCTTGAGATACCACACATCTTCAGCCCGCAAACATTTCAAGAACGAAATACGACATACGAAATAAAAACTCAACCATCGACACAGCGAGATGTCGCAACGCTCGAAGAACTGTTTTTCCTTAAAACTTTCTGAAACGGAATGCTCACCTTAAAAACAGTCCGTCGCGACTATAAAACTTACACACCTTCTTAAACATGTATTCTTCACGAAGATTCAAAAACAGTAATATCTACCAATAAGTTTTTTGCTGATCACAACAAACTCTCAATGTCCTAAACAGACTAAGCCATCTCGTAGAGATAGCTCTCGGGAGACTTAGAAAATTACCCCGGATAGATGCTCGATTCCTACCATACAAGACATATAACCCGAGAACATATCGCGGCCTTTAAAGCGGGATGGAATCAGGTTAAAAACGATATGGGAAATGTAAGAAGAAGTAGTAATTGCACCCCCGAAAACTGTGATTAGACCTAGGTCTTATCCTAAACCCAGCACACTGGTCTCTAACGTCTCAAGGCATGATATCAAAAAGATGCAAGATCCTGAAAGCATGTCTCTTTGTCCATATATAAGCGCTCTCGAAACTTTGGAAAAATTCTCAAATATCTCGAATGAGCAAGGAATAGGACGATCCACAAAAGAGGTGGGAGCGAGATGACAACTCGCATCCTTCCCTCTATACTTAACAAAAATCCAAATCTACTTAAACTTCTTTTCAAGTGAAAATCCTAGTTTATTCATTAAAAAAGGCGCAAAGCGGTCGGAATCCGAAGCCACACACTGTCATTTCCGAAAACATAAATACGTCCACACTCGGCCAAAATAAGCAGCCTTCGAATCTAGTCTTGAGGCCGACAAATGTCCAATATACAATGCCATTGGCAGAAACATGCCCGATAATCTCTATACAAAACATAAAGTAAGAACCTTAACTCCGGGATGAATTACGAAAGGCGAGATCCCTTCTACAAGGGTACATAGGCAGCCATCACAAGGCGCAGCCCCAATCCTACTGGATTCCACTCTTAGAGGAATGAGTAGACCACTTTCAGCGAACCTTTTCAACCATTGATTCCGTCTAACTTACCAAACCTGCCAAACCGCTCGCTAGAACCTCACGATTCTAACGAGCTGGGGGCTAATTGTTGGGGTCAATATCAGTCACGACAGTATCAATGCTAGAAAATCCCAAGAAATATTTCTTATCTAATCCATGACAAAAGCTTTGTGTAATTTAAAAGAAAGAAGTTATACGAAAGGTTCTCAGATAGGATGATCTGATCCAAACAAACAACTTTCAAGAAAACAAGTGACTGTTGTGGTCAACAACGGTTATCTCGAAATCCATGTTAGAATTGCGTTTCTGTATGAAAGCTATCCCGACAAAAGTTTCCGAGCTAAAGACTCGAGAGAAATGGAGAACGGAGCTAAACGAACAGTCCAACTCACCGAACGGGCGAGTTAGATCGAGCACATCGTCCAACTCGCTCGTTTGGCAAGTTGGACTAGTTCAACTCCCCGACCGGGCAAGTTGGACCGAGCACGTCGTCCAACTCACCGGTTCGGCGAGTTGGATCGACCACGCCGTCCAGCTCTCCGAATGGGCGAGTTGGATTGAGCACATCGTCCAACTCGCCAAATGGGCGAGTTGGATCAAGCACATCGTCTAACTCGCCGAACGGGCGAGTTGGATCGAGCACGCCATCCAACTAGCTCGTTCGGGGAGTTGGACCAGACACACCGTGCAATTCACTCGTTCGGCAAGTTGGATCAACCCCTCCCGACTCGCCGTAAGGCGACATGGCCTGGACCTTATGCCTTCCGTTAAACCTTGACGGACCCATTCTTTATTTCGTCTCGATCAGAGTTACCGTTGAAATTTAAAAATAAAAATAGCAAAGATTTGTTTTCTCGAATGAAGTTCATGATTATCGTATAAACGACAACGGTCAACTTAACACCACAGGTGTCTAAACTATACGAGAAGTGTTAACTTCCTCGTTAAATCGACATCGTATCATTAAACGTTCTTTTGAAGTAATCTTGAAAACATTTAAGTCAAAATACGGGCCAAAGAGGCCTAGAATGTGGATAAAGACCCACTTACGATTTCATACGAAATTGAGCCCATCAATATAATGACGGTGTATCTTTACTCGCAGAAGAATATAATCTCACCAAATCGGATGATAAATATCAAGTTTCCAAGATAATGATGGAGATCGCGATAAAGAGGAATATTTCCGCAAAACGATAAACTCGACCTAGGGGCAAAAAAGGAAAGCGGAACCGACCCAGAAGGCATATATAAGGGGAGTTAAAGCAAAAGGTGCAAGGATCCGGAGATTTAGACCTAGAGAAGCTCTGTTAGCTTTTGAGAACTTAGAACTTAGGTGGCTAGAAGAGAAGAGTCATACTCAGACGTATCTCCATATTTGTTCGACGATTCTGATTTCTTTAGACTCTACAACTCATTGCACTTAGAAACCCAAAGCTTTATGCTCGACAAGATCGGTTTCTATGATTGGCACTCGATTACCAGACGAACTTTCTCCGGCAGTTCGATCTCTTGGTCCATTCTTTTAATTGAACTACGTTCGGTTGATCCTCGAAAGGGGTACGTAGACAGCCTTTCATAAGTTTCAGTCCAAAATTAATCAAAACCTTTTCTCATATTTTTTTTTCTTTTGTTATTGAGCTGCGACTCAACTAGGTTTAAGGTTTTTGGTTGCTATACCTAGGTAACTCGCTAACAGATCTTGCGGACGAAGCTTTGATAATCCTTTTTAATGATGGCAACGCTTTATTGCCGATTCAAAATAAGATCTATTTTTTCTATTGATCTGTTTTGTTATATTTTCACAGTTCTGTGTTTATTCAATTACTTGTCGTTGCCTCTCGCAGAGAATCCGAGACCTCAGGGAAAGTTAGGATTTCTTGAGTTTTCCTTAATTTACGGAAATCGACGGTGTGAATTTCGGTTCCCACAATGATTTGTAAAGAGCAGTGTGATGTGATCATGGGTGAGATCATGTCTTGAATTTACTAACAAATACTAATTACGGTTGACATGAGTTAGTCAGTCAGTGCTAGAATAGTTGAGAGCCTTGCACAGTTGAACAGAAGCAAGATTGATTTATGGTTGATCTTCTTGACATAGATCCGAATCATGAAAGTATCTTAATGGCCAAGTATGACATGTTCTTTCCAGATAAGGAACTGTGAAGTCAGTAAAGTATCCGAGATGTGGAAATATGGATCGGATCTTCGTTTTCATTATCCGTCCATATGAGACGGCAGATGGTTGCTATACATCGATGGAGTAATTGCGGCTCCTGGATTGTCTTTAAGTCTATCATTGGGAGATAATGGATCTGTCTTATCGATGGGCGGTTACTGTGGGCAGTTACTATGGGCGATTACTGGACTTACGAGATAACTGTTTCCATCCTAAGGAATATGTACGGAAAGCCAAATATCTGAGTCATGTAAAGATCGGTTAGAGAACGTTCTGCATGACTTGTCTGTGTAATTCGAGCATCGGATTGGATGCATCGGCTTGAGATTGATGATTGACGGTTATTGTCGGGTAGGACAAGAAGAATTGGTTATTAGACCGAATTGTCCATGATCATGACAGTTCGAGTAAGGCTGGACTATCAATCACTGTCTAGGATGGTTAGCCAAATGGTTCTATGAGTGGCAAGGCCAAGCGGTACAAGTGATCTATCAAATGGATGCGATCAAGTAAAAGGGTATGATTTGGTTCTGTCACCCTGGAGAAGGCTGGACAATAACCTCGGTTGCAATCTAAACATTTGAGCAATAAAGAAGGCTGCGTAAGGACTGATCAGAGTCGAGTACTATCAGCCATTACCAAGGGCTAAATGGTCGGCTGGTATTAACCTGATCAGAAGGTGCATCGGTTGGAAAAATCAAAACTGATCGGCCTTGATGAGGATACTATATTTCAAGCCGATCTAGTTGGATGTTGACCCATTGAATCTATATTATGTTATGAATGCAGTTTTCAGGAGTCATTTGAGGCACTTTGTGTTAATATTTTTTGATGATATATTAACCCATAGCAGCACAATGGAAGATCATTTGAGGCACTTACGGATTGTGGTTGAATTGATGAGGAAGAGTCAGTTATATGCAAAACATATAAAGTGTGCCTTTGCAACAGACCGTGTCGAGTATTTGGAGCATTTTATACAAGCTGAATGAGTGTCTACAGATCCGAGCAAAATAAAAGCAGTTGTTGAATGGCCTGTACCAAAGAATTAACTGTGACGGATGTGTTGACAAAAAAAAATTGATAGATGAGTTAACAGTGACACCAAACATAAAGAAGCATTACTCTTTGGTTGAAGGTGTGTTGAGAAGAAAGAGTAAGATTCTCATTCCTGCTGTCAGAGCTTTGAAAGATATGATCCTGGAATGGTTACATTGGCTCTGGTCAAGGGTGGCATTCGGATAGAGATGTTACAATGCAAAGGATGAAGAGTATCTTTTACTTGAAAGGAATGGCTAAAGATATTCAAGGGTATTTGAGAACTTGTAGTGTATGTCAGAGATGTAAATACGATACTGCAGCTTACCCAGGCGTCATACAACCTTTGCCAATTCCTGAAGCAGTGTGGGTAGACATATCCATGGATTTCATTGATGGGTTGCCTAATTCTTTTGGTAAAACGGTGATAGTTGTAGTGGTGGATAGAATGAGTAAAGCTTCCCATTTCATGGCCCTTTCTCATCCGTATACAGCTATGTCTGTGGCACAAGTGTTCTTGGATCAAGTCTATAAGCTACATGGGTTTCCAAGATCAATTGTGAGTGATCGTGATAGGGTTTTCCTGAGTGAGTTTTGACAAGAATTATTCTAGTTGCAGGGGTGTTCACTGAATACTTCAACAGCATATCATCCACAAAGCGAAGGCCAGACAGAGGTTGTGAATCGATGTGTTGAGACGTACTTGTATTGTATGATGAGTGAGAAGACGTATTTGTGGTCTAAATGGTTGTCATTGGCTGAATATTGGTACAATACCAACTTTCCTACGGCCTTTTAGACATTACCGCATGAAGTAGTTTATGGCCAAGCTCCTCAAATACACCTTCCTTACTTGCCACGGGAATCTAAGGTGGAAGTAGTAGCTAAGAGTTTGGAAGAGAGAGAAAGAGAAGATGTTGTTGCTCCTTAAGTTTCATTTGATGAGAGCTCAACATCGTTTGAAACAACAAGCTGGACACCGCAGTCAAAGAAAGTTTGAGATAGAAGACTTTGTTTATTTGAAGTTGCAACCTGATCGTCAACAATCAGTGGTGATGAGAGCTAACCAGAATATTGCTCCTATGTACTATTTACCGTATAAGGTACTAGATAAACATGGCACAGTTGCGTATAAGCTTGAGTTACCAGAGAAATCTCAGGTTCACTCAGTGTTTCACGTCTCACAGCTTAAAAGGTCAGTTGGTATGGTGGCTACTGCAACTCAACTTCCTTTTGTGTTACGTGATGATCAAGTTTGAGTACCAGATTATTATTTGGGGAGGAAGATGGTGAAACGTCATGATAAGGCAGCTACGATGGTCTCGGTGAAGTGGGTCAATGAGACAGAAGAGGAAGCGACTTGCAGTCTAAGCTTGTGGTCAAGCTTTTTTGGAGAGGGAAGATTTTTTACAGGAGAAATCGAGAAATAACAGCTGGTAACTAAGGATTGGCTGAGCTAGGAGTTGGTTAGAATCATTAACGGAGGGAGGAGGAATAAATAACAGAGAGATATGTGGAACCAATCACAACTAATGAGTTGACTCAGTGACTCGTTAATTAGAAGACGAAGATATGAAAAAAGGAATAGAACCTTGTAGATTGATTCATTCAAAAATTCTTTTGCAACTTTCTCAGAAACCTTGTTACATTCTGTAATTCATCGATTGATGCATTTTCGTTTGGAGATTATTCTTTGTCAAGATCTTCTATGTGTGAATTGCGTCTGGTTTTTTTCCGAGCGGCAAGTCGAGTATAGAGAATCCATTGATTATGTTATCAGTTTCAACGATGAAAGAGTATTGAGAGATTTATTCGGCCATGCATGTAATTTGCTAAGCCAGAGGCTAAAGACTCTTACTTTATTTAAACATTAGGTCCAGATCTATTCTTTGTGCCGAATGAAAACAATGTAAAAAGATCTCAATGGTTAATTGAAATATTAAATATATAGATTTTTATATATTTATAAATTAATATATAGATTTTATATGATGTATGATTAATTTAAACAATATTGAAATTGTTGTGGAAAGTGTTGTTTATTCTCATTGATATCAAGGACTATATACAAGTACATAGACCGTCATAGGAATGAGATAGACTATATCTCTAAGATAGAGATAACAACAACATAGAGATAAATATCAAGTCAACGATAAAGATAATTCCTAACACTCCCCCTTGGTTGACGCGTCTGGTTCAGAGATTGTTACATGCTTTGGATGTTGCCTCATTAAAACCTCTCCTGGTAAACCCAAAACCCAATGTGGTAAAAAGGGAAGCCAGGACAGGAAAAAGAGTACAACACATGTAACTCCCCCTGATGAATGCATCCCTGAAGGTCTTTCAGTCAACGCTTCCCTATCTGATGTATGAGCTTCTTGAACGTCGAGGTAGGCAATGACTTGGTGAATAGATCAGCTGAATTCTCGCTTCATGCCACTTGTTCTACTTCAATTTCGCCTGCCTTCTGGAGCTCGTGGGTAAAGAAGAACTTGGACAGAATGTGCTTCGTCTTATCTCATTTGATGTATCCATCTTTGAGCTGTACAATAAATGTTGCATTGTCCTCATACACTACGGCTGGTTCATTGTTTTCAGACATCTCACAACTGGCTCGTCCATGTTGGGTCAATTACCCTAATCACATAAGCTCACGACTTGCTTCATGTATAATATTATCTCTGTGTGATTGGATGATGTTGCCGCCATGGTCTGCTTATAGAATACCAGGATATAACCGTACCACCGTTAGGCATAGTTATATATGTGATCTACCATAATGTGGATCTTTATTTTCCTTCTCCGGACCATATGTGTCTTTGTCCGATTTTAGATCTTTCTTGCCTTTTAGCAATATTCATATCTATTGGGCCATGACCAGACACACTACTGGTCACTCTCTTAGGTTATTATGGTTCTCTTTTATCCCCTGATATAACCATAATGTCTTGTGCTTTCATTGCAGTCCCACACTTTAACCTTGTTACTTTAAAATTCATTGCAATCTATATTTTCTTTGATGGCATCTCATGACCTTCTTGTAGTGGACCAAACCACGTACATAAGTACATATATTAGGTCATTGACTATGCCCATACACTTTCATATCTTACCAATGAATGGCTTATATATTGCAGTTCGATGTTTCTGCAATCATATGTACACACAAGGAATTATAATGTCTTCTTTAAAGATATACGGACTGATTGAACCAAGTATTAGTTTTTCATATTACTTGCAGCTGCTTTGTTTCATTCTAGAGAATTTCTTTCTCATCTTTCTTATCTCTTTTGGTACCTTTAATTTTGTTTTATCCAGTGAACCATATGCTACTTTTACATACTTTAATCTATGACCAGACTTTGCCAAATTAGTAGCCTCCACCACATTGGAGTATATTATCTTTATAAACTTTTCTTTAATCTTTGTGAGTATCCTTGTGCCATCAAGCCACGCTTGAATGTTCTTTATCTCACGGTTTTCTCACAAGATCTTTATTCATCACTGGTTTTTCTGATGGCGTTTCTATATGGCCAATACGCCCATCACTCTTTATATATTCTAACCCCACGATTTCTTTTTTATCAATATGAGTACTCTTACGTGGGTTCATGATCCTCGCTTATATCTTTATGATCAAGTGCTACTTTATCTTGCGCATTCTTATATGTAAATACATCATTGGTATCGATACCCTTTCTGTGTTCCATTGTATTCCAAACATGATCCAATCGATTTGAGATCTTTTTATCTAGGACCTTCAATACCTACCAGCTTGGCGTCCCAAGCTACATGGTCTGGCACCTTAGATGTTTCAGCCGGCCGGCCTTATTTCTCTGTCTGGTCTGGTTTCCCTATTGACCTCGGATTTCATATTTTATGCACCCTTTCTCTTTTCCGAGGTTCCTTTTCTTATGGAACATATTGTGTAGCAACTTGATTGTGTCTCTATAGGACATCAAATTCGTTTGGTGCTAAGCTGGTATGAATTCATTTTTCTTTTCTCGGGTCAATGTGTCTGGCATCTAATTTAGCTAGCTTTGCATAATCTTTCTTTCTTTAGACGTCTTAAATCATATACTCAAGTCTGAGGATCTTGCCAAGACAATGATGGTCAATACCACTCTCTTTTTCTTATCATATCCAGCTTATATCTTTCTCCTTCTAATGTTGGATAGTTGGATTCATAATCATGCAATCCGTGAACCTAGCCTTATCACCCATATTTGGCTCAATGTTTCTTAAAACTTGTAGGAGAAAGTCATACCCCTATCCAACATATATTCCCAATCATTTTCTCAGGTTTTATCTTTAGAAGCACATATGTTATGTGGTGGTTTTATTATGTCTGGTCATGACCCATATTTCTCTGAGATGGAAATATCTATGCTCACTTATATGGCCTGATGCATGTTCAACTTATACATGTAATTCAATCTGTCTCCAAGCATTAGTTAGTGGCCTTTGTAGTAAAAAGAATTTGGCCAGCTGAGTCTACTACTATGATCATAGACCATGTCACACGGATTTGTAGTATGTTCATGGGTCAAGGTTTTGTCCTCACTCCCCCTCATGGATATACTATAATCACGTGGTGCTTGAGACTTTTATAGCCTCGTAAGTTTCCCTTTGTGTACATGTAACACAACGTGAGATACTATGGGATAACTTTATGTGCTCTTTAATATTCTTTGCATCAAGTTTCAGGTCTGGATGGCTAATCCAGTCATGCCATTAAGTGTAATTTTGTGGGTATACCAATTTGGATATCCATGGCTCTTTTGCCTCTTAACATACTGATCCTTAGCATAGTTTAGATCAGTAGAGTACATAAGTGTAGTCTAGACTACATTATTATGCGGTCTTGGGCGGTTTTATTTCAAATCTTTTGAAGGAACCCTTTTGTTTCCTTTCTTACCCATTGTTTTTTTATTTGGGAAACCATTCATACTTAAGTTCTTATAACTCAATGGGTCTTATGGGTGAATGTAGATCATTAGGATCTCTTTAGCCCTTTAGGCAATGTCTTGGCCGTAGGTCTTATTAGACCGACTATACACTCATTTATAAACTCTTATTGTCGAAATCTAGCTTATTCATTTAGACAACTATATGTTTCATAATTCATAAGTTTATTTTAATTATCACCATTGCCATCTTGGACCAAATGGGGTTTTAGATTCTTCCCTTTTGGACTCTCTTGATAGAGGTCACAATGATGTTTGGGAGTTCTATATGTTTTATCCAAATGGTTTTATTTTCCACACCTATGGCTCAATGATTTGTTGGTCGGGTGTTGTGGTTTAGAAATCCCACGGCTTACTTGCCCTCGACCATGGCCAAAATTTTGGGTCCATGACCACAGTTATTGTGGTTTATACGGCCACGGTCCGAGTTTGTTAACCTCGACCATATGAGTTGTTAATAGCCAGACCATATGCATTTATGCAAGGTAAAATTTTGATGGAAATACCATGTTTCTGGTCTCGACCACTGCCTGAATGGGTTTGAAATCCACGGCCTTTGCTATAGTGGTTCGGTCAACCATGGCTCACATTATAATGGCCTCGACCAAATCTTTTTCATCAACCACGGCTGCGACCATAATGGTTCCTATGGCCGTGTGGACTATTTTTATGGACGTGGTTAGGTCCTAGACGGGTTTTAGGTCGAATATAGATAAGATAGATCAGGTTAGATCTTAGGATAATATTTGTGTCTAATGATTATATGTAGCTTTAGGGTTTCGATTTTTAAGATCATATTATCGACCAATTCAAGAATTTTAGAATTCAAACAGTTCTAGCATCTTAATTCTCATGGATTAATCAAAATCAATCAATAATTTCTCCACCCGATTTTATTAATCATAGTATTTAGGGTTTCAAGGCCCTTATAAGTTTAATTTAGAAACTAGGATTTCAACAATCCATGGTGTGGGAACAACATGAGCATGATACAAAAGTCACATGGTCGAGTGATAATGCAATCCAAGCAATCAAACATGTTTCATTGATCAAATAAGCTATGCACACGGCCAAGAAATGTTTCAATCATCATCTTAACATTTTCAGAGTTAAGGTTTCAAGGCCTTTAGGTGGTTCGTATTCGAGATAGATTTTATGGAACACACAATCTATCAACTTAGCTTGCATATGATCAAAAATGGAAATGTTCAAAAATGGAAATATTCCTAAAGTTTCAAAATGGAAATATTCCTGAACTCATGTAATCAAAATTTTAGGTCTTATATTTTAAAGTTTCCAAGTTCATGTGAGTTTCATCACAAGCAATATAGCATCTTAACTTTCATAAGTACATTAAAATGGAAACTTTCCTAAAATTTCAAGCAATTCATATTTTAGGGTTTAGCCTTTAAAATTTCCAATTTCAAGTTCATAGGTGTGTATACAAATCAATATATCACCCTAACATTCATGAAAGTCAAAAATGGAAACTTTCAAAATGGAAATTTTCAAAAATGGAAATTTTGAAAAATGGAAAATTTCAAAAATGGAAACTTTTAAAAATGGAAAGTTTGAAAAATAGAAATTTTCCTAAATTCTCATATCATCCAAATTTTAGGTTTTATATCTTTAGAGAATTTCCAAATTCGAGATTTAGAGTTTTCATTCAATCTATCAATCTAAACTCTCAAATAAGCAAAATGAAACATTCCAAAATGGAAATTTTCTTAAAGTCTCATATTCTCCAAATTTTAGGTTTTATGTCTTTAGCGAATTTTCTAAATTCGAGATTTAGGTTTTACTTTTAATTCTATCAACCTAAACTCTCAATCAATCAAATAAGGAAACTTTCCTAATCTTTAAAACACAATCAAGTCGAAAACAATCAAAAAGGAAATTAGGGTTTTTGATGATTTTCGATAATTTTATAGTTTGTGTTTAGATATAGATAGATTAGGGTTTATGAGGTTTCGATTTTGATTATAGAGTCTTAGGTAATTAGGTTTTGATTAGGTATTTTGATTATTAGTGTTTTAACTTTTTAAAATTACCATAACAACCTCTAACAACCTAATCAAGGAATTAATCGGATTAACTAGGGTTTTCAAGGTCCTCTCATAGATTCAAAATCGATTTCTTAGATCTTAGGGTTTGTGAATCCGATTTCAATTAGGGTTCATAAACTTAATACCCTAATTTGATTAAGATCTATGAGGTTTGATCTTTTTTTACCTTGAAACTCCTTTATATCTGACTGGACCACCATGAGAGGGATCCTAGAGTTGTTCCTCACGAGTTACAAGCTTCCATGTACCGCCTTGATCCGTGAATTATTTTGTTCAAGCTGATATCAAGTTTATAAGCTAAGCAAAATTAAATATCTTCCAAATTCTCTATTCTGTGAGATAAAGAAGATTAGGGTTCATGAAAAACTTAGGGTTTCTGAGAAAACTTAGCTTTTGAAATCGTATGCAGTTTTCAAAGCTTGACGACGTTCACTGTAATCGTGCGTGAGGGCGCGTCACTGATCGGATCGTCAAACTGTTTTCACAGCCTTCTTCGTCTCGTCCGGGGCTTCAATTTGATATATTACAAGTTTTCTGAGTCTACACGGTTTGAGAGAACGAACCGTTTTAAGTTCGCCGTTGATGGAAGGAGCGAGAGAGATTAGGGTTTTTTTTTTGTGATTTTCGTTGGCTTCTTTAGCTTTAGGGTTTTAGAGGCTATCATGCTGATAACGTATTGTGGAAAGTGTTGTTTATTCTCATTGATATCAAGGACTATATATACAAGTACATAGACCGTCATAGGAATGAGATAGACTCTATCTCTAAGATAGAGATAACAACAAAATAGAGATAAATATCAAGTCAACCATAAAGATAATTCTTAACAGAAATATATTTTTGTTCTAATATTTCTTAAAAGAAGCTTTCTATCTGTATGATTTTAGGGTCGTTTAGATTTCTTATAATATTTTTAAAAAACTTTTAATCACACAATTTAATTATTATAAGAAACTCAAAACATAATATATATGAAAATTTAAAATTTTATTATAGGTTAGTGTGATTATTTAATTTATTTTGACAATATCAAATTAATAAATGCCTAGAAGATAAACAAATTCTTTTCAAATCTTTATCATTTAATATCAGTAATTTATATATTTTAAATCACACTAGATAATTTTGTAACTTTTATTTTAGGAAATAAGGTAGAAGTTTTTTGGTTTACTACTAATTATTTTATGGCCAGTTTAATGAAACGAACACTACGCCAGCAGAAGATCAAGGATACTTTAACTATTGAAAATGAAGGAGGGTTGGGAAAATACCTTGGTATCCCTGAAGACATAAGCATGTCGAAGTGTAAACTCTTTGCATTCTTTAAAGAGGAACTGGATCATGGAATTAACGGGTGGTATGGGCGTTAGCTGTCAGAGGGTGGAAAGGAGGTTATGATCAAAGCCACTGCTTTAGCTCAACCCTTCTATGTCATGTCAACCTTCCTCTTGCCAATAGAGATAT
The DNA here is from genome assembly GCA_905132765.1 of Moricandia arvensis. Classification (NCBI taxonomy): domain Eukaryota; kingdom Viridiplantae; phylum Streptophyta; class Magnoliopsida; order Brassicales; family Brassicaceae; genus Moricandia; species Moricandia arvensis. The sequence goes on along the minus strand of CAJHQP010000068.1, from coordinate 205,825 downwards.
GTGAAAATTTGGCAAGTACAATTGCTAAATTATGGTGTTCTAATCCCCCAAAGAGGGGGATGCATTGGGCTAAATGAGAAAAGCTGTGTCGCCCAAAGGATGAAGGAGGTTTAGATTTCAGATTGATTCATGAAGTTTAATCTGGCTCTGCTAGCTAAGCAATTATGGAGACAGACTCAATTCTCGGATTCATTGCTGGCATGGGTAATGAAAGGTAGATATTATTGTTAGAGTACGCCTTTGCGTGCATCTGAAGCATCCGCTCCATCATATCTGTGGAGGAGCTTAATGGCCGCCAGACCACTTCTATGTCTGGGGATTAATCAAACTTCACTCGGGACACTAAATTCGAGTTTAGGAAGACCCTTGGATTCCTATAGTACCAGCATGGCCAGCGAGGCCATTCCATTAAGAAATGATATGCGTATGACTGTAAATAAGCTAATTCTTGGGGAGCCTAAAGAATGGAACCTTAATCTGTTGGCGAGTCTAATTGTACTAGCATATGTCTCTATTATTCAAAGTATGGCCATTAGCCAGACTAAAAGCGATGATAAGTATCGATGGGGCTATAGGAGACATGGGATGTATACAGTGAAAATCTGGATATTGGGTGGCGAGAAAGATTTTGCGACATAATCAAGATACAATGGTCCTAGAGCCAAGTCTGACAAAGCTTCAAGCTCAAGCTTGGAAAATAAATGCTCCCCCCGAAAATTAAACATTTTATATGGCAAATGATGAATGGATATATTGCTGCCACATGGAATTTAACACGACGTCATATGCTTTGTGACAATCATTGCCCCAGAATGTGGAGAACATGATGAAACTTTAAACCATGCTATATTTGAATGTCCGCCTGCTTTGCAAGATTGGGCTTTAGACTCGACACCCTCGTGTCCATTAATCTTTCCTACGCCAATTTTATTCACAAACTTGGATTATATTTTCTAGAGGAAAAGTGAAATTGAAGATTCAGATCTAGACATGGATCCTTATCCATAGATTATCTAGTATCTATGGAAAGCAATAAATGATAAGCTCTTCAAAGGACTATCTAGAGGCCCATTAGAGCTAATTCCTCATGCATAAAGTAAATGCAAAGCCTGGTTTGAGGCAAACTCACTAGGTGATGATTCAGTGATCCAACAGACAAATATAGAAGTCTCAAACTTGCATAATATTTGTCTGGTCAATGGATCATGGACCTCTAAGGTGCAGTTTAGAGGATATGAATGGGTATGGATATATGGAACAGGAGAAGAACAATTCCTAGGGTTGAGGAACAAAGAAAATTGTATGTCTTCTTTACACTCAGAACTAGAAGCTTTAATTTGGTGATGGATGCAATACTGAAACATACGAACTGCCAAAGCTTCAAAACAGACTGTATGGAACTCATTGCGATGATACAAGCCCCACAAGATTGGCCTAGCTTTTCGACGGAATTCGGAGAGTTTCTTACTATGAAGAGTCGATTTCAAGAATTTAAGATTTGCCACATACCAAGACTGCTCAATCGGACAGTGGATGGATTAGCTAGGACTGCTCGATCTTTCTATCGTTAATTGTTTTTATTGGTTGTTCTATTCCAGTCTTGATTCCTGGAACACCTCATGTTTTTGAGTACTAGAATGACCTTTTGATGTCAAAAAATAAATGAACGAACATTACATGTTTATAGTTTGGACAAAATAATGAACATATATTAAAATTATTTTAGTTATTCTATTTCTGTAATGACTCTAGAGTCACTCTATTGATGAAACATGACTATATCACAAATATTACAATTCTTCTTAAATACCATATAAGGAATTGCAAGGCACACCATCTGCATCAAAAACACAAATCCCACAATGCCCGAGTATATGTCTTAATGATTGAAGATGAGCAATGTACATGTAACCTTCCGACTGCCCATGGCTAATGGGCCTCCCACGCCCGCTCGCTCGGCCCGTGGACCACATCCCATGCAACGGATGGTGTGTTAATTGTTCTAAGGCTCAAAATTCTTGTTTATTGATCCTGTAATCGCCACATGACATTTCCCAGTGCTTTAGCCTCAATAACACGGGATCGCGAATCACTTATCGATAGGTCACCCATCATTCCACTACTCCAGCTTAAGCACGCTTAACTCTGGAGTTCTAAAAGGATGTGTGACGAAAAAGGTAAATAAACTTTTATGAAATAGGTAGCCAGATCAGTTATGTTAAGCCTTTCTACATATAACCATAAATTGAGATGTTATAATTCGCCCCAACTCACAGAGCACGATACCCCCATTGCGTACCACGACATGTCTCAAGATGCCTCTCGGGTCAGAACTGAGATGGCTAACTAGCTCTGATACCACTTGTAACGCCCCGATCGCCCATGACTAACGTGCCTTCCATGCTCTCTCTCGCCCATGGGATCCATTATGTGCGATGGGAGGGCATTAATTTTTCCAAGGCTTGAAACGCTTGTTTACTTTACCTGCAATTACCAAATGAGATTTACCCATGCTTTGGCCTCACTCACATGGTATCGAGAACCACTTCCCAATAAGCCATCCATCATTCCACTACTCTAGCACAAGCACACTTAACTTTGGAGTTGTAAACGGATGTGTGACGAAAAATGTAAAGAAACCTTGGTGACATGGATAGGCAAAGCAATTCTCTTAATCAGTTATTTATATAACGGAAATCGGGATGTTACACAACAATTCAGTCTTAAGAGAAAAAAGTGCCGTTAAGACCAAAAAGAGAGTAAATAACGACAACAAAGTCTTTGTCTTACACTTTCAGAAGTTCAAGAATTGCAGTGGTGCAGGAAGTCCAAGACCTGATCTGATTTGCTATTGGTAGTAGCAATTTCCAGGAGAGACAGGTCATCCTGTTATGTTTAACGTGTACATTTCTGTAAAAGAGTTGTATAAACTATTCAGCAATGCCTTGACCTCATAACGCTCAATGGAAGACTCGTATCGTCAACCAACAATCACTAACATAATTTCCATAAAAGGATTGTAAAGAATATATTCCTAATTTATAGACTCGGCTCTCCTGGTTAAGCTTGTCCACGTCATCATCCTAATCCAGCTCATCCATCTTTAAGCCTTGGACAATTAACTCCTCCACAACCTTCTTCTCCTGCTTCCTGAAGTAGACCTTTAACGGTCTATCAGTACCCCTGAACAGAGACCGAGCTTGTCCTCAAACTTAGCAGCTGGAAGATAACGTATAGCTTTACTCATTTTTACCCACGACGTCTCATGACATGGAAGTCCAGTCCACTTAATTAATACTTCTAATCCCCCACATCATCATAATGAGAGCTCGCAATCTTCTCAGGAGCAATCAGTAACTCATCTTCAACCTTCAATACTTCCGGAAGAGAAGTAACCACATGGTCTTTACCCAGCACATTCTTAAACTGAGAAACATGGGATACTGCATGGATTTTGGAAATAGGAGATAGATGCAACCCTTAACCAACATACGCAATATTTTGAAGAGCTCTAAAGGGGACAAAATATCAAGAGGCAAGCTTCTTACACAATTTGATGTCACTGAAATCTGCCTATTAGGCCGCCTCAGTGTTAAGAAGACCAATTCACCCACTTCAAAATGCAAATACCTTCTCTGCTTGTCCGAATTATTTTTCTTAAGTGAAACATAGCGTCACGTGCATGGAAGGACTGTTCGGGTTCAGAGTTACCCATAGACCCATTTTCATAGACAAACAAGTAAGGTGGATCACGACCATACATCAACCAAAAAGATGTACAATTCAGAGCCATATAAAAACTAGTGTTATACGAATAGTCAGCTCATACCAAAAATGTAAACACTTTTTAGGATGAGCAGAAGTGAAACACCAAAAGTAAGTTTCCAAGCACATATTCAATACTTCTATTTGCCCATATGTTTGAGGATGGTAAACAATACTAAACTTCAATTTTGTTCTGCTAACCAAAAATATTCACAGCAAAAAGGAGCTGAGAAAAACTTGGTCCATGTCTGACACAATAGAACTAGAAAGTCCATAAAGTTTCACAATCTCCCAAAAGTAATAATTAAGCCACCTCTTCAACCCCACAAAATGAACAAACTTGCTTAATCTGTCCACGACCACTAATATTATATTCTTTTCCCTGGAAGTAGGAAGAGTCTCCACAAAATCTAAAGATATATCCTCCCATATTTTGTTCGGAACAGGCAATGGTTGAAAAAGGGCCCCCGGACTCAACTGATGTATTTATGTGTCTGATATACTAGACAGTCAGAAAAAAACTTTTGATCCTTGGATACATTTCTTTGTTCTCACAATTCCACCATGACCTCCCACCAAACAGTAATGAAACTCTTGAAGAAATAATAGAATGAATGTAGACTGCCCTGAAATTACCAAGCGGCTTTTGTAAAGAACACGGTCATTCTTGATACAATAGCCAGCTTTCAGGGACTCACCCTTCAATATGCTCTGCCTCAATGACTGAATTTGAGCACCTAATATATTTCTTTCAGAAAATCATGTGGCTGTAGAGATGCTGGAATTGTTAAAGCCAACAAGGAATTATACACAAACATGGTTGAAGCTAAAGTCATGCTAGATAATGCATCAGCAGCCGCATTGTCAATCCCTGGTTTTTATAGACTATATCAAATTCATAAACCAACAGTTTGGTTAACCATAGTTGATAGTCCATAGATACCTCTCGATTCTCCAAGAGGTACTTAAGACTCTTCTGATGGATTCTAATGAATAACGTCTTCCCATTAGAATTTTTTTTCCATTTCAGGATCGCCAACACAATAGCCATTAACTCTTGTTCATAAAATGGTTTCAGTTTTTCCCAAGAAATTAAACCAGGACTAATGTATGCAATAGGCGTCTCATTCTGCATCAACACAACACCTAGGCAGAAACCTGAGGCATCAAATTCAACAACAAAAAGTTCATTAAAATCTTGCAATACCAGAACCAATTATGATTTCATTGCTTTCTCCAATGTATCAAACGCAGATTGTGCTCTTGGTAACCACTCAAAAAGCTCATTTTCAACAACTCAGTGAGAGGTCAAGTTAGGGTCCCATAATTCTTAGCTAACCTTCTATAGTATCCTGTAAGATCTAAGAATCCGCATAGCTTTGGGAAAAGGCCACTGGATTACAGATTTGGTCTTGGTGGGATCAGTAGACACACCATTTGATGAAATTAGTTGGCCTAAGTATTGCACAGTAGGGGTACTAAAGGAAAGGAACACTTCTTCCTGTTAGCAAACACCTTATGCTTGTGGACAATGTCTAAGACATGTTGTCGGTGCACCAAATTCTCGGTCATAGATGAGCAATAGACAAGTATGTCATCGAAAAACATTAGCACAAAACATCTTAGGAATGGCCTGAAGATATCATTCATCAAAAGTTGAAATGTTGATGGAGCATTCATCAATCCTAATAGCATGACTAAAGATTTGTAATGTCCATGCAAGTCAGAAGAATGCACTCGGATTTCAGGCCCGCAAAGATCAGGTCGAAGTCTCCGTCCGCATTCACTAACTCTACTCTACGAGCAAAGCTCTTGGCCTCTTCGGCTCGCGGAGACGGAGGCGCTTCACCGTGAAACAACTGGACCTCTCTCATCCCTCCCTTGACGACTGCCAAGGCCAAGTACCTGACACAGACGACAGTCAAGGAATCCAGGGAATCGGCGATCCTCTCCATACGGGTCCGAAACTCAGCATGCACAGCTTCTTTGGCCTCGTCGATCGCCCCAACCGACGATTCCTCCCCACTCTTTATCCTACACTTTAGCCGACGCAACTCTGAGGATTTTTCGGTCTTCTCTTCTATTGGGTTAAGCAAAAGCTCGCGGTCTTCCCCAGATCCCGCTCCAGCTCACCGATTCGAGACTCGAATTGAGCTACCTCGAGGGAATGAGCATCCTTGATAACCTTCAACTTCCCTTCAAGCTGTGATGACCTTTCTCGCGACTCCGCTAACTCCTTAGCAAGAAGATCAGCCTCTGACCCACACTCGCTGATCATCCCATCGATCAACGAGAAAAACTGTGAAGCAAAGGAAAAATGGCAGTCAAGAAACGATCTATATACACGCAATAAAAAAAGAGAGGAAGAAGGTTTTTTCTCAAAACAAACCTTGGCGCGATGCCTTGAAACCATTGCAGGTAGAGGATCAGCCTCGGAGTCCTTGGTGCACCTCCTCTTCTTAGCCACGTCGGGATTAGCACAGGGCCTTTTGCAACCCTTCGACGTAGGAGCCGGAATCATACTGGGTACATGCAACCCCAAGACAGTCTCTCTCTTGGCTTGGGGAGGAGGCATCGATTAGTGAACCGGTTCCACATCGATGATGTGGACCGGGGTCGTAGAAGAAGCCGATGACTGAACCTCGACCTCAGGTACTGACGCATTCGTGGGTACCTCCCCTCCGGCAAGAACATTGTCGCGTACGGGGGAACCTCGAGAGTCAAGGCATCGGTCGGAGCCGCAAGTTTCAGAGGCACACCACGTGTGGGGTTTGCCATCTCCTCAGACTTGTGATGAGCCAACTCACTCTGAAAGGAAATAAATTCCGCAATATGAGCTGGAACAGCTCCGACATCAGGGAGATCCGACGAACTCGCGTCGGCAGCATTGCTCATCTCGACATCACCACTCTTCTGAAAGTTGCTGGAAGAAGACATATCGGCGGAGAGAAATATCTAAGAGAAAATGGAAAGAGAACTTAAGAAGATGGGAGAGTATGGAGAGAATGAAAAATAGGAAACTCTATTTATAGAAGAAAAAAAAGTTGAAGGATTTTCCGCATTAAAATAATCGGAAAAGACCTTTCGAGAAACACCAATTTTTACCACGGATACCGATTAACACCATCACTCGCCCGCAAGAATCATGCTCGAAACTTGGGAGTTGGGGGCTAAATGTTGGGGTCAAAAACTTGCGTAAAACAAATTAAATAGTTCCAAAAGTCTACGAACCAATCAACGGAGAGAATGAGAATAAAAGAAAGGCATCAACACTCCTCTCACTACACCAAGTCACCAAACTCTCTACCTCTCTCTCTACCATGTCGTCAAACTCCCTCTCTAGATGGATCTTGTCGCCAAACTCCCTCCTTAGATGGATTATGTCGCCATTCATGCTTCCTCATCGCCCAATGAGGCTCTGTTGTGGTATTGAAATCCGTGGCTTAGTGATATACTATGGATTTACTAGTTTTATCCCATAGTATATGTAATTTTTAAAGTCCATAATAGGTATTTGGCGTCTATTTTAGAGTGTTTATAGATCCAAGTATGTTTTTGAGCAATGTGGAGATTATGGAGTATTCTGGAGCTTAATGATGAGGAAACTTGTAGCAGTTGAAGAAATAAGAAGTCAGAGTAAAAGTCAAGAAGAAGTATCGATTGGCATTGAACCTTTGGTGCCGATCGATACCCGCGTGCATTGACGGGCTGAATTAAAGACAATACCGACTCAAGCCCTGAAGATCCACATATTTACAAGACTGCCCCTGGCTGACTTGTACATAGTATTTATGTGTGTTTGCCATTTTTTGGCCAACACACCACCTAAAACCCATCCACAAACTATTCCACCATTATTAGAAGCTTTTAGTTATTTGTTTGAAGAGAAGAAAGACTCCTTCAAATATTTGTACTGAAACTCCAGTTTTTATTACTCTATCTATATATGCATTTTAATCAGATTATTGTTATGCTTTGCTTAATAACTATGAAGTAGGCTCATTAAATGATTTAATTCTGTTGAGCTAGGTTTTTAGATACATGCCAGATATGGTCGATAAGAACTTAGTGAAAATATCGATTAGGACACTAATGCTTGCCTAAGAAAGCATTGATCGACACTCATCCCATAGTGTTGATCGACGCTCGCTCCTTGTTCGCATGTGACAACTGGAACATAGACTTAGTCATCTGATTAGCCTCACAACAAGAGTTGGATATCTTACTTTTGCATTCAAGTTCTATGATGGTTTATCACACACGCTTAGCATCTATACATCATAATTTGGCTGCTTGAAACCGTAAGTCTATCTACTCTATCATATCATTTACAACCAACTGATTACTTGTTAACTGCTATTTACTGATTTTATATTCATTTCCTAGATTAATCTTAATATCTCTAGTCTATTGTGCACCCATGCTCCTTGTGAATTTGACCCCTAAGTCTACAATCAAACCTCTTATTTGAGAGAGAAAGTTGATCGAGGGTAATTTGAGCAGATATCAAATTTGGCGCCGTTGCTGGGGAGCATTGGATTCGCCATTAGACTTAATTAATAAGTTTCTTTTATGTCTTACTTTTTGTTTTAGTTACTTACAAAAAAATTCTTTATCGTTCAGGTGCATGCCCAGCAGTACCCAAAGAAATAAGAAGAAAGATCTTGTATTGCCAGACCATGCACGTTAAGAACGCAAGATCTGAAAAGAGAAGCAAACAACGTCGATGGAAACCATCACATCTCTGTTGATCGACACTTCTTGTGAGCGAGCAATGATCGACACCAACTCATCTTCGTCGATCGATACCAACCTGCGGGCAGACAAAATGTATGGAACTTTTATTCTAACAAGGGATGAGAATGGAGATCTGCATGACACGAGGGTCATTTGCGTAATGCAGCAGGGCAGCGAATTGATGATCAGAGGGGGATGTAATCCTTGTTCCAGAAGCAGGTGCTATAGAAGCTGCTAATGCTGCAGCCAATGCTCAGGTTGTAGTTGATGACAATGACTAGGATGTTCGACCCATAACATTAGCTGATTACAACTCTTAGGATAAATACTATGACAAATGGGTCAGAATAGTTAATATTTGAGTTCTAATATTTACATTTTCGTGCTTCATATTTCGTATAATCCATTAGGATTGAAACCCTATATCTAGCATATTTACATTTGCATCTAGTTAGTTTATTAGAATATTTCCATATTTCCATTATTAGCATATTTTCATATTGGTTCTCTACTTCTTGATAAGGAATATTTCCTCAATCTCAAATGATTTAGCAAAGTCAGGAGGTATTAAGAGAGGAGATTGGGTAAGCTTCTCTTTGAGGGTTTGGAATGCGGTTTCTTGAGCTTCTCCCCACTTGAATCCCACATCTTTTCTGATTACTTCAGTCAGTGGAGCTGCTAGAGTACTGAACTCCGTTACAAAGCGTCTATAGAAGCCAGCTAATCCATGAAAACTTCTCACTTCCCCCACAGTAGTTGGACTCGGCCATTCTTGAATTGCTTTGATCTTTTCTTTATCAACCTTGACACCACCTGCACTAACAACAAAGCCTAGAAAAACCAAGTTATCCGAAAAAATGTACACTTCTTTAGATTAGCATAAAGCTTCTCTTGCCTTAGCACATTAAAAACGGCCCTAAGATGTTCTATATGCTCTTCTAGACAATTGCTATAAACCAGGATGTCATCAAAATACACAACTACAAAGATGCCAATGAAAGACCTAAGGACATGATTCATTAAACTCATGAATGTACTAGGTGCATTTGTCAATTAGAATGACATAACTAACCATTCATACAATCCATGTTTAGCTTTAAATGCAGTCTTCCACTCATCTCCTTCTTTCATCCTAATTTGATGATATCCACTCTTTAAATCTATCTTAGAGAAGATGCAAGAACCATATAATTCATCAAGCATATCATATAATCTAGGAATAGGGTGTCGATACTTCACTATGATATTGTTAATGTCTCTACAATCAACACACATTCGCCAACTTCCATCCTTCTTAGGCACAAGGAGGACATGAACATCACATGGGCTCATCCTTTCACGGATGTGGCCTTTCTCCATCAGTTCTTCCACGTGTCTTTGCAATTCATTGGTTTCAACCGGATTAGTTCTATATGCTGGTCGGTTTGGAAGTGTTGATCCAGGAACAAAGTCGATCTGATGCTCAATCCCACGCATTGGAGGTAAACCAATAGGATTGTCTTCAAGGAACACGTCTTGAAACTCCTGCAAAAGAGAAACCATTTCACTCGGATACTCTGGTGTAAGATCAGTTAAGTTCAAAAGAGTTTCTTTAAAACCAAGCAATAGAACAGGTTGATTAGAGTAGAGGGATCTTTTGATGTCACTGGTTTTAGCATAAAAGCTATGATGCTAAGTTCCATCTGGTTCGAGGTCAATGCTCTTCTTATTTTGAGGCTGAAGTTAATCTTGTTGAACATCTCTGGGTGACACTGTCTTGCGGCCTTTGAACTCAAAGGAATGCTTGTTAGAGAACCCATCATGTATCACACGTCTATCACATAGAACCTCATCTTCATACCTTAAAATGAATATAGGAACCATCACTTGATTGGAAACCTTCGTTTCTCTGCATGATTGGAGGTCATAGCTACTTTAATGCACACTACGATACATGTTCTTCAGCCAGTATTAAGCCCAGGGTGATGGCAGAGCAGCTGAGTCTGAAGATAGAATCTTCTAGTGATTCATTCACCTTTGTGGATTGCTCCAAGGTGAATTCAGGAGGGACTGTCAGAAACCAATTAATCGGCAATTCCCTTTCTCCAGTTGATTATCATGTCATGGATATTTAGATAGGCTGTGATTCTTCTCTATTACTTGGAAGAGCGTTCATGGCTACTGTAGGAGCTATTTGCGACATGAAGACAAACATGTTGTATTTCTCACTCATCGGTGAGACTGATTTCTATGACCTTGTTCAAGTGGTCAAGGGAAACACGCCCTCCATTGAGATAGGAGATGATCCATGATCTATCCCTTGCTGCTAAAACGTCTTCTAAAAACAAGATTTTGAAAGAAAAAAATTGGAGCTTCGCTTCTGTAGCATTATATTCTGCGAATTCTTGATATTTTTCTACTAAGCTTACCTCGGAAAAACTACTCAAAACTCCCTCGGGACAATCCTAGGAATTGAGAAATTTTTCGAGTAAGTTTGATCGCCATAATAAGGCTCATCGCAGCTAGAGTTTTTGATATAAAACTTAGAAACTAAATTTACGAATAAATGCAAAACACGAGTTTCCAAATACACCTCTCGTATGGCCAAACTAAAAAACATTTTACGGAATTACTTCCGTAAAATTAAGCTTGAATACATTTTAAGAAACGACTTTCGTAAAATTAAACTCGATGATATTCTAAGAAATATCTTTCATAAAATTTAACTCAACAACTTTCTGTGGAACAATTTTCGCAAAATTAAGCTCGGCCACATTTTACAATATGACTTCCGTAATATTTAACTCAAATTGTTTTTCGTAAGTTAATTTCGACAACATTTTACGAAACAACCTTCGTAAAATAAATCTCGACAGAATTTTAGGATACAATTTTGTAGAATAAATTTTACAACATTTGGGAAAAAAATTCTCGTGAATAAAAATCAAAAAAAATATTCGAGAAACTCCAGAAAATCGAAAAAGATCGTATGAAACAATCAAGAGAAAAGGAAGATAATAAGGGCTAGGACAGGACCAGTTCGCTCATACCTTGATGAGCTGAGCAGCTCAACCAAATGTAATCGTGTCCATTGTTTCTTTTTCCTCATCGCCCCCTTCACTTATCCTCGAGCCGTCATCCACTTCTCCTCAATTTTTTCAATGATTTCATAAATTTTTCTTTGATACAAAACAGGCAATTCTGTTTTACCCAATTCTGCCACGTAGAGTCAAAAACATATATTCATAAACCATTTGTTAGATATTTCAATGATATACAAAGAAAACTTGATCATTTTAGTAAAAACAAGTGGTATGAAGAATCTCTTTCTTGCTTCGAATCGTTGACAACCAAATCATCCGAAAGTTAGAATTGAGTTGTGTGAAATTTCGCGACATTGATTCTAAAGTGGCTAGTCCTTAAATGCCAAAAACGTTTTCGACGAGATGCTCATTCATTTTGTGAAACCAACGATTCGGAGACTGAAACTCGGATCGGAAATTATGGATAGACAAACCAAACTGCAAAACAGGCTTCAGCTTAAACGCGGCCAGGATCGTAGAGAAATCCAGGAAGAATCAATATTCTCACTTGCCATATGGGGTTGAAAGATATGTGGATAAGAAGGGGAAAACGAGAAAGAAAAATGGAGAAGAGGCAAACATGAATCTCTGTGAAGACTACGGTATGTCTGACTTGGAGAAATTTGAAACCAGACTTGGAATTTTTGTAGGAAAGTACTGAAGCGTAGTAGATTGCCGTAAACTCTAGGGAATTTAGAATCTAGATGGATAGTCTAGCGAACTAAGTCTTAGACGATTTTCCCTATCTTGTTCTTTATTCCATGACTGTTCCGGTAGATCTCGCAAACCAATCTAATCTCTCACAGAACATGGTAATGATCGTCACACATTCAAAGCATACCCAGTCACTTAAAGAAAGAAATAGAGACACGAACGTTGTCTTAAAACGGACTTGTTCCTAGCAGTTTTCTTAAAACCAACTCAATTTAAGTCGCCAAACTGAAAACCATCGAAGATCGCAATCCCGTCATTGTCTTTAAATCAACCCGGAATGTCGAACATCTTAATTTTTGGAAAAAGAACGTACACAACCCATAAAAATATCGGTTCAGCCGTTCTCCTTCGTAAAAAAAAGGAGGGATTGAGTACGTACACTATACTCGTATTATCCCATGCTTCAAAAACATTTTGTCTCACCATCAAGAAAGCGCTTTTGACAAAGCAAACTCTTACAGTATTAGGCAGAAAAAGTTTAGGCAATACAATGACCCATCGAAATCGTCCAAAAGGCAAACGACAATCTAAGATTCATCTATGCCGAAAAATATAGTCCCGATAATTTAGCAGAATCTCTTATCGCTATCACGCGTTTAGACGACATGTACAAACATCAGACTAATAATACGATGGTTAGCTAAATTCATGAGGACCTTTTCGACTTAATGATATCACTCAAATTACCCAATGAGCAAATTGCTCTCTCCAATAAGAGGATCAAGTGCTTAGTGATCGAATCCACATGGAGCGTGGGCACACAATAGACTTATATATATAGTAAGACTAAGCTAGGAAAGTAATTGTAAAACATTAAACAATAGAGATGAATTGAGAATTAATTTGTAAACTTATGAGAATTAATAGATAAATCTAGATTTTCAGTTTATTGTATTTTAATATAGATGCTAAGGGTGTGTGATAAACCATCCTAGAACTCTAATCTTACAGCAAGATATCCATCTATCGCTGCGAGTCTAATCAGATGACTAACTCTTTTGTCCAGCAATTGATCTACAAGAAAATAAAAAGTGTCGATCGATACTATGCTAAGAGTGTCGATCGATACTACCTTAGACAAGCATTATCGTCTTAATATATATGTTCACCATGTTAATCTATACCAGCTTTCGCATGAATCTAACAACCTAGCTGAACAATATTATTATCAGGTATACATCCTACCATCCTATTTATCTATATCCTAATTTCAGGATTCTAGTTAGCTACTCTAGAACACAAGCAATGAGATCAATTCTGTTGAAGGATCCTTATGGATTCAACCAGCAGTTCTATATTTAGCAATACATATAAACCTTAATTAAACCCTAAATATAACAAGTAGAACTATTAATACATGATGCAACAAAGCATAATAAATATCTGAATAAAATGCATAAATAGAATAAGGTTAAGAAACAATGGAGTTCCAATACAAATCTCTGAAGGAGTCTTGATATTCTCACCAAAACTTCTGAAAACCCCAGAATAATATGTTGTGGTAAAACAAATAGAAAAACTTCTTGTGATTGTATTTTGCAAAAGAGATGGCGAAGCACATAAATAATAGGTATTAGGTCGGCCAAGGGTAGTCTTGTAATTATGTGGGACTTTTGGGCTTCACACCGGACACAAACAAGTTTGCTAATTCACTTGCGTCACTATCGATTGATACCAACAAGGTGTTGTCATTCTACACACTTCCTAAATCTAGACTCTGACTTTTGATTCTTCAACAAGTACGAGTTTCCTCATCATTAAGCTGTAAAAAGATCCATAATCTCCACAATGCTCCAAAAATATAACTAAACCTTAAAAGACTCTAAAATAGACTTCAAACACATATAATAGTATCTAGAATCACATATACTATGGGTGAAAACAAGTAAAATCCATAGTATATCAACTCCCCAGAGTTATCCTTTTGTTTGTCTCCAAGCAAAGAATATCTCCATCTGAGAAAGATTTGAAATCGCAGGGACTCACACAATCTTTAGGTCACTACTATCACCTCTGCCATGTTGCAGCCATATCGTATCAATTCCAACTTTATAGGTAGTTTATATACCTTATACTAACTTAGCAACTAAATCCATTCTTAGTAACAACTTAGCTAATACTGTCTGACTCACTCTTCTATTAACTTTATTTATTACATATAAAAAGGTAAAGGCTTTACCGTGGGAGTATCGATCAAAAGACACATGGACTCTTACTCAAGGAAGTATCTGAATACACAAGTAGCCTTCTCTGATCTCTTTCCTCTTTCTCTCTTCTCACATCTCTCAGACAATGTCTCCCTTTTTGAAGGGTATCTTTTTATTCTTTAAGTGACTGAGATATTTTGGACAGACTTCCATGAATTAAGCTCTAATGGTTTTTTCCACCAAATCCTGCTCACTTCTTTTTGACCTTTATCTATTTCTAGAGTTATATGAATCAAGCTTTAATAGTTGTAGCCACCAAATCCTATTCGAATTCTTTTTACTCTGAAGGGGAGAGAGAGGGGAACCCAAAACACACAGACTTTACCTTCTAGACATGCATGAGGAATCTGATCTAGTGTATGCCAAGCCCCAAAGCAAGCAAATTAAGTTCAATTAGGTTGGCGGTCAGCTTCGGTTCATTTAATCATTCTCAGCAAGTGTGGATATGACTGGCAGGTGATCCATTTTGGTATCTTTAGTACACTCATCAGTTAGTAAATCTAAAAATGTGTTGTAGAATGGTTAGATAATAAGTAAAATTGAAAACAATCATAATCCTCTTCTTGACTCTATAAAAACTTAATAGAAATACATAAAAATAAAACACAATATCAGTAAACCTCCCCAGACTTAAATAACACTGTCCCCAGTGTTATACAGTCTCAAATTAATGGGAAAATAAATCATAAGAGCGAAATGTAACAAGGAAGAACGGTATACATGGTCACTCATATTGAGTGTTGATCTATACAGTTAAGTTACGATCGATCAATGCTCGGGTTACTCGGTCGATCGGCGGTGATCATATATCGGTCGATGCTTTGTGCAGTTTTGTTTCCTCGGGTCTTTTTTGACCTGCAATATATTAAACAGGAAAAAATCAGTAAAAAGGGAAAAAAAATAAAAACCACTTAAAACTTACTAAATGGGTTGCCTCCCATCAAGCGCTTGTTTTAGCTCGACGTTTTGATGTGTAGACTAGTATGAAGGTAATGGAACACTTGTTGGAAAACAAGTATCCACATCTTCTCTATTCATCTTGAGACATGTGCCGACAAAGCTTTTAATGGTTTCTTCTCGTTTGGTTCTTTGCTCTTGCTGTCTCTGGATAATCTCAGGTGCGTAATTGACTTTCAGCTGTAGCTCTTCCATACATTTGTTGATCTATCCAATGCTGTTTTTGAGGATAGTAGATTGCATCAATCTTCTTGTAGAACTCATCAAACATCCTCTCTTGAGCTCTGTAGATGTCAGCTGTCATCTTTTCAATTTCTTCTCTTATATAGATTAAGGTGCTGGCCGACATGGAGGTCTAAGGTAGGCCCTAGGCAGCTAGAAACATTAATAATACTCTGGTAGACTCAAATAACAGCCTCCTTTACTATTTTCCATCTCAAATATTTCTGTAATATCCTCTTTTGAAACATTTATGATCCTACCCTCCTCAGCCTATGCATTGCCTTCTTCATCTCTGGAGACTCCATACTCATCTGGTGCTACTACACTGAATGTTCATTTTAGGTGGAATTTTGGCTTCAACCTACAAGATTCTCAGTGTTCTGAAATTGCATGACTGATGATCGATGCTTCTAGTTGGTTGTCGGTCGACGCTTCTCCATCATCATCGTACTCTGCGCCAGAATCAGAATAACAAACTGCCACAAACCCTCAATAATCTCCTATCTCAATATAGAGCGTGTTTCCCTTGACCACTTGGAGAAGGTCTTAGAAATCAGTCTCACTGATAAGTGAAAAGTGTAGCATGTTTATCTTCATGTCATATACAACTCCTACAGTAGCGATGAAGGCTCTCCCAGGTAATAGAGAAAAATTACAGTCTATTTGAATATCCATAACATGAAAATCTACTAGAAGTAAGACACTGCAGATTTGTATATAAAGGTTTCTGACAATCCCTCTTGAAGTTACCTTTGATCAATCCACAAAAGTGAATTAATCGCTAGAAGGTTCTATCTTCAGATTCAACTGCTCAGCCATAAACTTAGGCATAGTGCTAACTGAAGAACCCGTGTCGTAGAGAGCGTTAGGGTGGTTGTTACCTTAAATCATGCAAGGACAAAGTTCCCAGGATCACTCTTCTTCTTCAGTGTAATCCTCTGCTTCAGCTTCTCTCTGATCTGGTCGAGCATACGGTCAATGTCCTCCTGTGTCTCTCTGCTCTCTATGAAAAATGTCCATTACCGGTGGGCCCAATAAGCTTCATCGAATGGCATGTTCACAAGAATTCTCATCATCCTCTTGGTGAAACTAACCAGCTATTTCTTATTAGCTTCTCTTTTTAGATGCGTAAGAACCTTGTTCTTCTTTCTCTTAGAAACTTGTTCCTTCGCAGCTTCGTGAATGATCATAGGCTCTGGTGCATCTTCATGTTTTTGGTTAGTGTCCCATGTAGGTTTTGTTGATTTCTTAGATGAGTGTCTTGAAGCATTCAGACGTTCTACATCAATACTTGTCAATCGCACTCGGTAGGTAACTGGTGGGTGTCAATCGACGAAGGTGTGGGGGTGTCGATCAATGTTTGCCGTTTCACACGATCCTATGGAGTCAGCATGGGATGTCGATTGGTGCTCGCCCTCTAATGTCGATTGTCGATCTGTCACGGTTGTCAAATGATAGTCTGTTCGGGTGTCGATCGACACTAATGAGAACCTCCAAAGGACATAGAACTATCGACTTGAAAGTATCTTTCCTGGATTTTCTCCTCCTTCCCACTTGCATGAAATTGTCATCTATCAATGCATTGACGTGGTGTTTCTATGTATCATCTTCTTTTCCTTTAATCAGTAATTCCTACCTTCTCAAAACTTCACTGGTCTGAACCACTTGAGTTTCTAACTTCTTCACGTGGGTGCTGAGAGTTTCGAACTTGTCATTCATGTTATACATCATCTATCTTATCAGTGAAAACCACTGTCAATTTCTGCTGACCCTCAAGAACTTGATCATTCATACTCTCTATCATGCTTCCTTGAGTTGTTGGTGGAAGATTCTGGTAAGAAGAAGTTCCATAGATGTTGTTACTCTTGTTTTTGTTACTGTAAGATCTATGGTGCTGTGAACTCTGTTTGTAATTAATCCTCTGACAAATGACATATGAGTTCATGTTTCCACTATGATTCCCATACTTCTGAATACCAGTACCACTGATGTAGTTCACATCCTCTTCATCACCCTTATCACTGGTGGTAACAACAGCCTCTATATCTTCTGCAAAAATCACCTGCTTCTTGAAAATCTTGTGACCACTATCCAGCTTGGCCTTAACTTCATTCATCTTCTCCTTACCAAGGATGGCAGCCGATATCTTCCTCTCCAAATCAGTGTTCTTGGTGCTTTTGCTAGATGCCAAGTTCTCAATAAGTCTCACAACCTCTTCTGGACTCCTAGTTGTGTAATTCCCATCACTTACAGTGTCTAAATCTTGGGAACCAAAACTATGACTCTGAAGAAGGCACTTAGAAGTTGTACCTCGTCGAATCCATGGGGTGGATAATCTCTATGATATGACTTGAATCTGATCCAGAAGATCTTGGATGATTCTGCAGGCTCATGTGTGAATGTAGCAATTTTGTTCCTCAAGTCTTCAGATCGCGAATTATCAAGCAAATTACGCAGGACAGTGTACTTGATGTCTTCCTAGGATGTAAGAGATCCTTGTGGTAACTACTTAAGCCAATATGAAGCATCTCCAGCAAGTGAGTACTTGACGAGCTTACATAGAAGATACTTCTCACGAACTTCATTGGATTTGATAGCAGAAAGTAAATCCCTGAACCTCTCTAGATGGTCCATTGGATGCTCATGTGGATGACCATGATAAGGTGTATGTACCACAAGTGTAAAGAATACATGCTTCAGCTCAAAATCGTTCCTCTTGAAAGTAGGAGGACGAATAGCAGATCTGTCAACCAACTTTCTGGTGCGAGCAGCTTCAGCTGGAGGTGCAGCAACTTCTCTAGCAGCTTCTTATGGTTCAGAGATTACAACCCTCTGACCATCCAGTCTCTATCCTGCTACATTACACAAATTACCATCTTGGTCATGCAGGACTCCGTTCTCATACCTTGTTAGCACAAGAGTTGCCACCATGTTGCTTGCTCACGGGTTAGTGTTGATCGAAAATGGTGTACTGCTGTCAATCGTTGGTCGCCCACAAGTAGTCTCGATCGACGTAAGAGTTTTGTTGTTGACCGATGCCGTGCGCCTCGCTTTGCGGATTGTGTGTTCTAACAAAGCAGAGTCTAAGAATAATAGATCTTTTTCCTTGGTTCTTTTGGTACTGCTGGACACGCACCTGAAAGACAACATTTTTTTCTGTAAGTAACTAAAACAAAAAGTAAAACCTAGACAAAACCTATTAATCAAGTCTAATGGCGAATCCAATTCTCCCTAACAACGGTGCCAGATTTTATCACTCAAATTACCCTATGACCAACTTTACTCTATCAAATAAGAAGATCAGTTGTAGTACCTAGGGACCGAATCCACAGAGAGTGTAGGAACATAAAAGACTTAAAAATTTAACATTAAGCTAGGCAAGTAATTGTAAAGCAGTAAACAATAGAGATTAACTGAGAATTGATTTGTAAAATTATGAGAATGAAAAGCTAGATCTAGGGTTTCAGGTTATAGTATTGTAATATAGACTCTAAGGGTATGTGGTAAACAATCCTAGAACTTGAATACTAAAGCAAGATATCCAGCTCTCGCTGCAAGTCTAATAAGATGAATAAGTCTTTGGTCCAGTCGTCGATCTCTGAGGAAAGAAAGAGTGTCGATCAATACTATGGTAAGAGTGTCGATCGATACTACCTTAGACAAGCATTAACGTTCTTATCGATATGTTCACTAAGTTAATATAAACCAGATTTTGCATGCATCTAACAACTTAGCTCAACAGAATTACTATAAGGTATAGATCCCACCGTTGTATTTCTATGTCCTAATTTCAGGATTCTAGTTACCTTCTCTAGAACACAAGCAGTGAGCTCAATTGTGATGAAGGATCCTTATGGATTCACCCTAGCAATTCTATTATTAGAAACACATATAAACCCTAATAAAACCCTAAACCTAACAAGGAGAACTACTCTAACATGATCAAGCAAAGAATAATAAATATCTGAACAAAATTCATAAATAGAATAAGGTAGAGCAATGGAATTGTAATACAAATCTCCGAAGGAATGTTGATCTTCTCTCCAAAGTTACTAAGAACCCTAGAATAATAAGTTGTGATAAAAAGAACAGAAAATCTTCTTGTGATTATCTTTTTCCTAAGAGATCACAAAGCACATAAATAATAGATATTAGGTCGGCCAGGGGTGCTCTGGTAATTAAGTGGGACTTTTTCGTTTTAAGTCGGTTACAAACAAGTTGGCTCATTCACTCGCGTCATTGTCAATCGATACCAACAAGGTGTTTATGATCGACACACTTTCTAAATCTTGACTATGACTTATGATTCTTCAACAACTACAAGTTTTCTCATAATTAAGCTCTAGAAAGCTCCATAATCTCATAATTAAGCTCTAGAAAGCTACATTGCTCCAAAACGTATCTAGACCTGAAAAGACTCTAAAACCGACTCCAAACACATATAATGGTATCTAAAAGCACATATACTATGAATGAAAACTGGTAAAATCCATAGTATATCACTTAACGAAACAAATTTAGTATAAAACTTGATATTATACGAGACATCTTCAAACACAAATGCAATGCTACAATTTCCGTTGGATCAAACGAGTCACAGAAAAGCATCAAAAACTTTTGCGACAAAGCAAAATAGAGAGCACAAATAGTAGCAAGCACAACAAAGGGAACACTTTCTTCCCATTCGTTGACTAGATCTACCTATGGTCCACTGATTCAATTCTCTCAAGAAAAAAATATGTCATGAGAATCTTGTCACAAAAAATATGAAAATGTCTCTTGCAAAGATCATAATGAAATAACATTTAGTAAAATTTTATGAGTGACTCGAAGAGACTTTCACTGAAGATAAAAATCAAAGCAAATATGTTTCTTGAAATATCTGCGGAAACATCACTACTTTAGCGTTTCCATAAAAACCTCTGCTTCGCAATCATCGTAAACCTGCTCAACCACTACTTTCGTATAACTTAAACATTTTTGTACATAATAGCCTACGGGAAAAATATCGATATCATACAAAATGACTTTGCAATACGAATGAAGAGAACCTAATCCTCACTCGCAAACATCATGAGTAATCAATGAGCAGCACACTCTATTTATTTCTACGGGAAGCCCTTTTGTAAAACTTACACGAAACATCCTTCGTATAGCCAGACTGAGTTGTACGAAACAACTTTCAAAAAAAAAACGCAACATGTTTAACGAATAAGTTTTATAGCCGATTTTCATATAGCTAAAACGGAGCAGTGTGATCCGTCTTTCAACAACAAATCTAAACTTTATATCTACGTACTACGATCTAACAAATCATCTCTAGCCTTGCGGCTCGCTGGCTTCTAGCTCTCATCCCCTCGGATACATCCAAGCAGGTCATCATCCTGTGACTAACGCCCAACAGATTCAGTATCAAGCCTCTTAGGCTTCGTCTTCCTAAAAAAACAAAAAAATTAATTTTTATATGAAAGCCTTTCATTACGGCTTTCGTAACTGAAACAAAGTTATACGAAAACAATTGTCATACGATTAAAGGAAACATTCTACAAAACATTCATCATATGACTGAAACCCGAAACGGAAAATTCTTTTCTACCACATTGGCCACCGTAGCGCTGAAAACTCTGGCATACTCGGCCGGTCAAACTAAACAAAAGATCTTTGGCCATCGGCCAATTATGCCTACCCTAAAGCATGTACCAGAATTCGGCATCCCCTTTTGTGGACAATTCCAAACTAGTATGACCTTAATACTAACATGAAATAGGCATGGTCTAATACTTGACACACAATGCCCCTGACTTTGGCAAAACACATGCTTCACGCCAAGCCAAAAAAATTGAGAAACCAAAGCTTCGTATAATCACTCAACGGCTGAACAAGAATCTGCGATTCGTCTAAGAATGTCGAGTGATAATCACACAAACAACTCTCATATACCCTGAAAATCAAAAATAATGTGCTAAAGTCTTCATAAAAGACTCAGTCCTAACAACCAAATGGTTAACGGAAAAACTAACTTCTCGTCAAATGACCAAGTTCTACATGCTCAACAAAGCACTTCAAGTCTTCAGCGTTTTACTCGTAAAACGCGGCATAGGTTGAAATGCTTGTAAAAACCTCCTAGAGCTATACAAAATATCCTCTCAAAACTACATGAAATAAATATCACAAGGCTAATCCTTCACAAAGCATAGTGAAGATAAAAGTTTCTTCCCATGGGCATATTTACGGGACCCTTTGGTCCTACTTCCTCAATTACAAATCAAACAATTTAACACCTACACAGAAACAACAATTTTGGCTGCCAAACATCCGCACAAAAATCAAAACATATCTCGGCCGCAAGGTTAAGACAAAACCTTTGTGCCACCACAAAAACATCTCTAAGCTTGCAAAGGTTTCAAACAGAAATGCGCCATATGAAAGAAAATTTCTATACAAAAGACGCTTTGGATTCACTATACAAACAAACTTCGGCTGCAAAACCTCTGGTCTACAAGGTCAAACCAGACGTTCATGCCAAACGCAAAAAAAAATCATTAAAAACATTCTAATAACAAAAATTCTTACCCAAAACAGAAACCCAGTCTTTAGGTACTGTGAGACGTCGTAAACAATTGAAAAACTGGCTTTCGACGTAAAACATCTTCTTAGATGAACGTTCCATCTCGGAAAACTCGAACAGTCATATGCACTAACTTCTTTTCGTTAGAACACCCTTCGCGAAGGTTCAAACTCAAACGGTAACACTTACCATTCCCTTTGTTTCTGATCACAACAAACAAACTCTAACGTCCTAAACAGACTTAGCCATCTCCCCCCCCCCATAGATTAGGCTCTAAAACATCTGACACAAGGATAATATACCGCAATAAAACAAATTCAAAATTTTGGTCAGTATCTTCCAAAGTCTCTTCCCGTGGTCCATGATTTTCCTTTGGAGAGATGTTCGATTTGCGATCGATGCAAGTGTCGTAAGCGGATAACTTTTCGCAGACTTCAAAATTGAAACGAAATTAGGTCGAAACCACAACGGTTGTTTTATAAAAACATTCGTCGCAGACCCTAAACCGATCGTAAGCCTAGGTCTTTCCCTAAACCCAAACACTGTTTCAAGGATTAGTGTCAACGAACCCGATATGAGATTCCAAAACATGTCCCATCATTTATATTTGCACGTTTATGAGACTTTGGGAACAAAAAGCTTTCAAACACTCTCATCTTACACAATGACAAGTATCGCGATCCGCTGAACATCAGAAATGAGGAGACAGCTAATACTCTCTCTCACTATCTCTGCTATAGCTGCTCTATACGTTTTAAAAATGAGATACACTACGATTTTATAAATCCAAAAAATTGTCTACGAGGCTAATCTCGAGGCCAACAAAGGTCCAATATAAAATCCCATCGGCAGCATCACGCTCAAAAATCTTCGCACTAGATATAACAAGGCGGTAGAGGTCATACCGGAAAACAGGTAGTAAGAATTTTAACTCCAGAACAAACTACAAAAGGCTTGATCCTTTCAAAACAGGGTACGTAGGAAGATTTAATAAGGTACAGCCCCAATCTTATCCATTCTTATGAGGAAAGAAGAGAAACCAAATAACTTCAGCTGTCAAAAAACTGGTTTTGCCAACGGACCATTTTAGCCATTAATTCCACCTAACACGCCTATCACTACCTCTCAAGAATTACATGTAAAATCACGAGCTGAGGGTCAAAATCGGTCACGATGAAATCAGTGGCTAAAATATTTCAAGAAGAAGTACCTTAAATAAATATGAGCCAGAAATATCAAAGAAACTACGCCACAAAGTCAAGCTAATTTAAATAAGGATATGAGAAAAAAACTTCGTATATTTCACCCCACACAAGAAATGAACGTGTTTATGTCCAAACATAAAGATTAGAAAACGTTCTTACGAAAGGTTTTTGCGATAAATGATGAGTTTACGAAACAAAATTCCATAGTACGAAACTCAGAAAGTTTCCACTAAAGAACTTCATAGGAATATCGATGAGATAATATTCCATAACGGCTTTTGGGAAATGTTTGTGAAAAAACATGCATAAAACCAATGAAATTGTTCCAAAAGTCTACAAAGCCATCAATGGAGGGAATGGGAACGGAAGGAAGGCATCAACAATCCACTTTGTCTACACCAAGATGCCAAACTCTCTCTCTCTCTCTCTACCATGTCTCTAACTCCCTCTTTAGATGGACCATGTCGCCAAATTCCCTCTCTAGATGGACCATGTCGCAAAAATCCCTTTCTAGATGGACCATGTTGCCATTCATGCGTCATCATCGCCCAGTAAGGCTCTCATTATGTTCTCCTTTGAATCTCGGTCAAAATGTATTTTTTTCACAGTCGTGTCTGTTTAGATTTTACGAAGAAAAAAAGTAAGACGTTGTTTTCTCGTAAAAGTTCAAGTCAAACGTAAAAACGATACTGGTTGACTTAACACCATCGTATTCTCTACTAAGAGATTTAAATTTCTATCAGTTCATAAGACCAACGACATAAAAAAAGCAAGCATTAATCAAATCGACGGTTTTCTGAGAAAACTCGTAAAACACACACATAAGTCGTAAAATGGCCCAAACGGCCTAAACCATGGCTAAAGTCCACATATAATTTATAACAAGAACAGGACCAGGTGCGGTGATGTATTACTCGACTTGGATAAATAAAAAGGGAAGAAAAGGGTAAATGTGAAATTTCCAAGATAAACATGAACTTGGAGAGGATAAGAAAAGATCTACGCAAAAGGATAAACTCAAATCAGGGGAGGAAAAGGAAAGACAACCAACTCTGGAGGCATATATAAGCACATCCAAGGCAGATAAGAAAGGGGACAATTTTGAAACTCTTACAACTCTTTGCACTGAGAAACCTTTGGCATTATTCTCGACATGCTTAGTTGTCTATGTCTTGCAATCGACTACTCGACGAACTCGGAAAGGAAATTCGATCTCTTGTTCAAACTTTGTAAACTTAACTACTTGAGTCATGATCCTCAAAAGGGGTACCTAGGCAGCCTTTCATAAGGTCCAGTCCGAGATCAATAAAAACCTTTTTCATATCTTCTTCGTCTTTTGCTAAACGAGCTGCAGCTCACATAGGTCTTCTTGACAGAGATGGTTATGCTAATAAATCTAGTTAGGTTTTACTTCCTGTGTTGCTTGATTTCCATTGTAATTTGACATCCAGACGAACTCCTTGTATGTTTTTATCTCTGCAACGCTCATACGCAAGTTCGAAACATGATCTACTTTTTTTCAAAAATCCATTTTGTTTTCTTTTCTGTATTTTTTACGCATTTATTTGATCACTTGTCGTTGGTCCTCGCAGAGATTATGGAACTAAAGGAAAGCTACACTTTCTTATGCTAACAATTCTGACAGTTTGAATTTCGGTTCCCACAATTTTGTTGCACAGGAGTGGCGGAGAGATGAGACTTAGAGTCGGAGATGGTTAAGGAAACCATCAAGCAAGTGGAATTTGCTCACCTCAAAGCTAAAAGATGCTCATGATCGGCACAAGAATTATACTGATCAGATGAGAAATTCTTTGGAGTTCGAAGTAGGAGATAAATATTTGAAAATAAGAACCTACTGAGGAACAGCTGAGTACCACAAGTTGAAAAAGTTGAAGTCAAGGTTTATAGGACCGTATCTCATCATTGAGAGGATTGGCGCGGTAGCATTTTGGCTTGAGTTACCGCATGAGCTGTCAAATATTCACAATGTTTTTCATGTTTCAGTTCTAAAAAAGGTTGTTCGGGAACCAGAGTTGATTATCCAGCAGCCACCAGAGGAACTTTGTCACAATCTAACGGCACAAAGAAAACAAGATGAAGTTTCAGAGACGAAATATATGGATGTCCAAGGGAAAATGGACCAAGTTGATATGTGTGTGTTGTGAAAGAGATGGAATCCGTGAGGAGAGTAGGAAACAGATCCACATATGAGATCTTATTATCAAGAGTTGTTTCAGAGTGTTGAGCTACACCATCAGATGTTGATGTAAATTTGGGGGCGAATTCTTGTTTAGCGGGGGCGAGTTGTCACGTCCCAGACCCGAGCCAATAATTAATGAGGAGACCCGTTATGTTTTGTCCATGTAGAGATAGGGTTTTCCACCTCTCCTCTATGGAAAGAGGGAAACTGATAGGTATTTTTCTAGAGAGACAAGACGTAGCAAAGCCCTGTCCGACTGGAGGGAGAGTAGCCCTCAACGAAGGAGAAGCCACCGGATCTCCCGCGAGTCACCGTAGCACAGCCACCGCGAACTCTCACC
Organism: Moricandia arvensis; assembly: GCA_905132765.1. Classification (NCBI taxonomy): domain Eukaryota; kingdom Viridiplantae; phylum Streptophyta; class Magnoliopsida; order Brassicales; family Brassicaceae; genus Moricandia; species Moricandia arvensis. Next base: position 179,848 of record CAJHQP010000068.1, on the reverse strand, counting down.
AGTGAGTAGATCCCATAGTTTTTCAATCCCTTTTCGTCGTTTTCTTCAGTATACTACTCTTTTCTTATTTATCCAGCTACTAGTGAGGGTAAAGAAACCCTAATCACTCTCTATTGTTATTGCTTTTCTCTTTCTTCTTTTAGATCTTTTATCTAGGGTTTGGGTGGAAACCAACCCTTGTTCTTGTAGTTTCGGGTTGTGTGGAGCCTTAGAACAAATATCTACATCGTTTCATCTTCCATTTCACAAACCTAGGCTAAGGTTAGGACTGGTTACAATCCATATCTTCCTTTATCATTCTCTCATCATGGTAGAAGCGTCTATGTTGATCATTCATACCTACATGTATTTATAATCATACATGTAGTTGTTTCCCTACATATAAATATACATGTACATAATATATCTATCTTGATGGTTGTTGTGTGAAAGACATTATCTATAGCTAATTTGTTAAAACATGGTTAAATGATGTTTGAGGATTGTATGTGATGATTGTGTTGTTTATAGTTATGGCATGTGTGGGTGGTGTATATGAGTTATAGAAGGGTTTAAGGCCTATTTGTTCGGTGAAACATTCTTGAGATTTCTCAGGCGGTGCATCATTTCTTGCTGGGTTATTCGGTGACCGAATGAGGTGGCATGATTCATCTCTAGAGAGGGAAGGTGACGTGCATGTGTCTGGAGTTGAGAATTTGGTGGCGGATCACGCGTGAACCTATTTAGGTAATTTGATTGCATGAAGGCCTTGAACTCACGAGGAGCGATTGAGATGGTGTGCTTTCACGCGAGAACCTGAAAAAATCGGAGACCAAATCAGGTGGTGTGGTCTCATGTTGGTGCCATCAAGGTTTATCCTCATTTCTTATTATTGCTTTTGTTTTACTGGATGTCTAGTTTGTTCTATGTTTTTAAATGATTGTTGGTGATTGATTTTGGGACTCCTAGAGCTTCTTTCACTAAGTATATGTCACAATACTCACCTCTCCTCTCTTTTCAGGTGATTTCGACGAAGTGTAGGAATAGTCGTTTCGGTGTTGTGTAAGATTTTGGGTTATTGTTTTTTTTATTCTATTCATTTTAAGACTGGGTGATTTGGTTTTATGTGTTTCCTATTCATTTTAGTACAGTATTTTATGAATTTTGGATTCAATCTTTGGTAACAAGATTTGCATTGACCTTTTAAATGTTTCTTGCGAGTGAATGAAATGTGAATATCTTGACGTCTCTGTTAAGTAAGAGGTGGGCATGACACAAGTCCTATGAGGTAGATAAATAAACTAATGTTCTCTTTTGTGTTTTCTGATTGAGGAGAGTGGTGAACCCAGTCATAGACCGCATTGATTTTCTGGATGATGTTTGTATCATTATTCTTCTATTTAGTTTTTGAATTCTTGCTTCTTTCTACACTTTGCTTTGTAGGCAAGCCTTTTATGAATGAAGAGAAATCAATAAGAGAAAGATTCTTGAGTTGTCTGTCTGTAATATAATTAATTTCCTATCCAGATAGCTCCTCCAGAAATGAAATAGTATTGTCACATCCCAGGTCTGAGCCTGGTCATTAATAAAAAAGTTTGTGATGATTTTCCCCATGAAGAGAAAACCCTAGTGTTTTCACCTTCCTCTCCATAAAAACAGGTAGCCTTTAAGGTTTTCTTCAAAGAAGAAAATCTAACGAAACCCTGTTCAAATGAAGAAAGAGCAGCCGCCGGCGACCAGATATCCACCAACCACTGCGTAGCTTCACCGGAGAGGAGATTGAAAGCTCAAGATTTGAGCGTTTGGACATGAGAGTTACATAAAGCGTGGGATGTGTTACACATTGCTGATGGAAAAAATAGAAGCTGTAAGAAGACATTTTTTTGGTTAGCGACCAAGAATCCTAAGAAGCTTGGCCATGTGGAAAACTAGAAGATTTGGAAAGATTTATGTCTATCACAATATATACGAAGGTACCTGAGTATATATATGGGTGATCGTGTGTTAGTATTTCGGGTACGCTTCTAGAGAGACTAAAATACCTAGGTAAACGATTTCTCTAGATAAGAAAGAAGAAAGAATCGCAGCTCTGGTTTGTAGAGTGTTATTTCTTAGAGGGTAGCTTTTTTAGGAATTGGTCCGTCTCAAGTCCTTGTTGACGTTCTGTAATCCGGATTAACAGATTTTGTAGAAGATTGTTTAAGTGATTCTAATAAGAGTATTGCATTTTGTTGAAGATACTTTGTCAATTCATTGTTCCATATAAACTTGGTTTTTCATTTGGTATCAGAGTGGGTCACCTCTTCAATTGTTTATTCATCTACATGTTGAGGTCATGCGGAGGCAATGGAGGCAATGTAAGATCAAATGACAGTTCAAAAGCCGATAATGTTAGATGAATGGAACTTGAGAGATTAGAAATTATGGATGAGTGACACATCATTCGTGAAATGATGAAGATGCGTTGACTCCACAATGCTCTCGGAAGACAAGACTTTTGGTCTGAAGCGGAAAGAAAGATGGACATATTCTGATAAGGCCGCTTCAAAGTTCAACTCCAAGGCTCTTAACACAATACTTTTTGCTGTGGATCTTGATCAGTTCAAGATTATTCAAGTCTGCCAGTCTGCTAAAGAAGCATGAGATACATTAGTTAATCATTTCAAAGGAGATACGAGTGTAAGAAGAACACAAATTGATCATTAAGCTACAAAATTTGAGAATATTAGAATGTAATTAGATGAATCTGTTGGGATTTTTGTTGCAAAACTGAGATCAATTGCAAACGAAGCCTATGTTTTGGGAAAGAAGTATAAAGACAAGAAGCTGGTTAAGAAACTGCTCAGATCCCTGCATATTCGTTTTGATGCGTACAAAGCTTTTTTGAAGGTTGCCATGAACAGCAATGAAATGAGTTTTGATCAACTCGCTGCATACTAAAATCTGAAGAACTCGACAAAAGTGATAAATTCAGTGAATTGAAGATAACTTGAGTCTCATGGCTCGTAATTCAAATCGATTCCAGAGAATTGACAATAAGAAATCTAACAATCTTGGTTTCAAAAGTGGTGGTTCTCGAAGCAACATGAAAACGGACCTACAATGTCATCAATGTGAAGGGTTTGGTCACTTTAGAAATGTAGTCCATAACCAAGAGGAATGAGCTAAAATGCATAGAATGCAAAGGAATTGGTCACCTAGAGTGAGTGTCCTAATACACTCAGCAAAGACAAGTCGATGGTGTGTTTTAGAGACACTAGGTCAGAAGTAGATAATGATTCAGGGGAACTGTTTCTCAACTTTGTTGCTCTTACTTCTCAAAATGAAGTTTACCAAGACTTGAGCTCTAAATCAGATTCAAAAACTGAAGAGAATGAAATTTCTGGAGATTTGAATTATGAGTATTGTACCTTGTTTGATAAATTTGTTGAGCTTAGTCATGAAAAACTAAAACTCATCAAGGAAAAGGCTATGCTGAAGGCTCAAAAGAATATCTTGGAGCCTATAAAACCTACTCATGAAGCAGCAGGTGGTCATGAGTGTGCATCTTAAGGCCACAAGATTCAGTCGCTACAAGATGTTGTGAGACAACAGGAAGAAGCACATAAATGGCTTGAATCAAAAGTTCAGCAGATGCAGGAGCTACTCACTCAAGAATTTGACAAAAACCGTGTTGTTGAAAGAAAGCTCACAGACAATCATAAGCAAATAAGAATGCTTAACACATGATCTGAACATCTTGATAAGATTTTGGCAGGTGGACAGCTTCTGAAAGTGAATTGGGGTCTGGGGTATCTTGGAAACTCTCCGAAAGTTCAAGACATATATGAAGAGTTAAAGTTTGTGAAAGCTTCAAACAAGACACTTGCTACGATATCCACTACTGTGAAGAAGAATGCACAAAACATCAGTCACGTCCTTAAGGAAATAGCTGAAGTCAAAACTCTTAGAACAAAAGAGATTCGTTTGAGGGGATGTCATTTATGTGGTAAGCAAATCACCAAGTTGCAAACTACTACAGTCGTAGAAATCAATTGGAGGGAGCATGGAGACTGAATCTTTGCTTTAATGAGCCAAAGAAAGTCGGTTGTGTGTGGATTGCAAAAAGGATCATGTATCCTAAGTTTACAAATGCTCAAGCAACTTGCGATCATGAAGATGAATCTCATGGAAAACGAAAGATAGAGAATGTCGAGATATTCTGCAACCTAGCTCAAATTCAAATTAAGGAGGACAATGTTCTAAGTAATATTGCTTACACTTCAACAGAAAGTGAATTCCACTACTTGTATTTTGATAGTAGTTTCTCGAGGCACATGACAGATAATCAGCAGTGTTTCGATGATGTAATACAAATTAAAGAAGGAAATGTTACTTTTGGCGATGGAGGACAACGTAAGATTCGAAGTGTTTGAAGGATGGATTGAGAGGACTTACCTCATTTGGTAAATGTATACTTTGTTGATTGACTCAAGGTGAATCTTATAAGCGTCAGCCAGCTCCGTGACGAAGGCTTAGAAGTCGTTTTTGTGAGAAAACAATGTCAGGCTTTAGACAAAGACGAGAACATTGTTCTGTGTGGAATTCACTCATGAAATAATTTTTACATGTGGAAACCCTCAAGTGTGGCATAAGAAACTTGGCCACATGAACACTCATGGTCGTTCAAAAATAGTTCGAGCTGAAGTGGTTCGTGGGCGCAGTAAAGGAATACAGGTGAAAGTCCAACACAAGAAACTTGGTCAGATCATCCCTAAAAGTAGGCCTGGCGTTCGGGTACCCGTTGGCGTTCGGGTCGGGTTTTTCGGGTTTTCGGATTTTCGGGTTTAGGCCTCTAGGTCCCATACTAAAATTTTATTAGTACGGGTCGGATTCGGATAATATCACTTCGGTTTCGGTTATAATTTGTATTGCATCCTAAAACCCGTAAAGTAACCATATATCATTCGGTTTCGGGTTTTTCGGTTCGGTTCGGATTATATTGAAGTAAAATACATAATAAAAAAAACTAAACATAAAAAACATAATGGTTAAACTGAATTTAAAAGCATCTAAATACACATAAATCCGAAAATAGCAACATTCCATAAAAAACATAACACATCATTTTGAAAGTAGCAACAAAAGAACAACAACACAATTTTAAACATATAAACACATAAGCATATGATAATCTGAGAAGACGACCTTGACAAACACAATAGCACTTGATAATCTTCTATTCCTGCCAAACAAAATAAGAACAAAATAAGAACAAAACAGAAATATCAATCATAAAATGGGAACTACCAGTGAAAAATAGACATTACCTTATGATATACCAGTGAATTCAATCAGCATATTCTGATGCAAATACAAAAACAAGCAAGTCATTATAAACTAACAAACACATATAACAATCCAAATAGAGTGAGCAAACAGATTGAAGACATACCTCTTTCAAGTTTCTCAAGTTCTTCAATATCCTCAAGAATTTGTGCATTAGTAAGCACTCTTGACTCACAACGAATGTCCTCTTTTAGCCATTGCTTGGTACACATTAAAACCTCAATCATGTAGTGAGTAAGGCAGCTCCTAGATGGGTCAATTAACCTCCCACTTGTGCTGAAGGCACTCTCAGACGCAACAGAAAAAACTTGCAAGGCCAAAACATCTTTTGCAATCAGTGACAGAACTGGAAACTTGGTACAATTTCTCTTCCAGAAGGATAGAACATCGTATTCCACACCAAGCATCAAATCTGGATTTTCAACAGCTTCTTTCAAGTATATATCTAGCTCATCACGTTTGTCTCTCACTCCTATCTCACTTAGCTTCTCCTTGTACCTTCGGTCAATCCTCTTGTAACCTAAACCATCTTCAACTAAGTCCAAAGTAATTGTTGGTTGTTGTCCTTGTTGACTACATTGAGAGGCTTGGGTGCTGGATTTCCTTGATTCATCAAATTGTCTTCTTTGACTCTTCCCATATCTCTCACTATACTCCTTGAACAAGCTACGCAGAACACTTATCACAGAGTCGTACATTTCCTTTCCTTCCAAGCTGTCCTCTCCATAAAGCTCATCAAAACACATGCTTGCAAGATCCATCTTCTTCGTTGGATCAAATACTGTCGCCACAATTAACATCTTGTTGATGTTTTTTAGCCCATCCCAATACTCGTCAAACTTCTTATACATCTCCACAGCCTTTGACTTCATTTCATGATCTCTGCTATGGCTTAAATCCAGCAAGTTGGCGGCTATGGTCACAATCTCCCCATAACACTTGTAAGCATTGAGAGAGGTAGAAGCTGATACAACAACAGTGGAATTGTAGAAGATGATTAAGAACCTGCTTAGTCTTTCTATTGCTTTCCAATCGATCAACTGAGGAGGACCTATTCTCTTTTTCCCTTTCTCCACTTCCAAAAAATAATCGTTATACAACTTGTCCTCTTGCTCCATTTTATCAAAAGCAACTTGAAACTTCAAGGCTATGCTCAACATAAGGTAAGTGGAGTTCCACCTACTTGTGACATCTAATGGCAAGCTTCCTCTAGTAATCTTACCAGCTTCTACTTTCTGCTCAAACGATAACAACCTATTTCCTGAAGCTCTAACATAGACCACAGCATTACGGACAGCCTCAACACTCTCACTAACATCAGCCATTCCATCTTTCACAATCAGATTAATAATATGTGCACTACATCTCATATGCATGAATTCTCCATCTAATACTAATGCATCTTCAGACTGTATAGAAAACTGACTCTGAAATCTTCTTAAAGCTGAAGAATTAGTCGTTGCATTGTCTACGGTTACACAAAATACCTTGGATATTCCCCACTCCGCTAAACAATCTAAAAGAACATTAGAGATTGTCTGACCTTTGTGATCAATGACGTGTTTGAACCCAAGGATAAGCTTCTTCAATCGCCAACAATCATCAATGAAATGGGCAGTAACAACCATGTAACTAGCACCTGTGATAAAGTCAAACAGAAGGATAAAACACATAAGGATCAAGCCAAAAACAAAAGCAAAAGAACAATAGAAAATGGAAATATCATTAATCACATAAACTCCTTACGTGTTACTTGGGCTGTCCAGATATCAGTAGTCACGGAAACTCTTTGCTTATTTGTTTTAAACCATTTCTTCATAGCAGCCTTCCTCTCCACATAGAGCTCTACAATGTCTCTTGTTGATGTCCTCCTCGAAACAGGTCTGTCTAGATCCATCTACAAACATAACATACATAGTTAGATAGAAATTTAAACTAAGACATTGAACTAAAACATTAAACATAAGAGAAAACTGACCTTTTCACAGAAGTGTTTCCAAGCAACACTTTCTATGAAACACAGTGGTAGTTGTCCTATCACCATCATCTCATTTGTAGCTTCTCTGAAAGTGGTTGCACTGACTTTTGCAGACTTCAGTGTTCCTTCTTCATCGATATTAGTTTGAGTCGAACTTTGGCCCTCTGTAAATGACCTGAACTGTTTGCAAATACTGATATGCTTCAGCAAGTTTGACGTTCCTGACCTTGTTGCGCAACAAAACACCTTCTTGCAATAATGACAAAGGTATTTGTCACGATTCTCCTTTGCTCTTGTAAAAGGATGTTTGAACTGGTTCATATGGACTTCACGGGACCCATACATCCTAAGAGCATCTCAGGAAAAAGGTACATCTTTTTGCTAATCGATGATTTCTCCAGATACCCTTGTGTGATGTTTCTACGAAACAAATCTGATGTGCTAGACAATTTCATGTACCTGGTCTTGCACCTCAAACAAGAAAAGGGAGGAATTGTACATGTTCGTAGTGATCATGGTGGTGAATTTCAAAATGATCTCTTTGGTATGTTCTGTCAATGTCAACGCATACAACATCAATACTTAGCTCCGCGTACACTACATCTGAATGATGTTGTCGAAAGAAAAAAATTGTACCTTGCAAGAGATGGCAAGAGTATTACTTTCTGGTAACAATGTACCGTCCAGCTTCTGGGTGGAAGCAATCAACACAGCATGTTACATAATTGATAGAGTATATGTGAAGCCAAAGACCAAGACCACTCCTCATCATATCAACAAAGGAAAAATCAGAATATGAGTTATTTCCATGTCTTTGGGTGCCTGTGTTACATCATGAATGATAAAACAATCTTGGCAAGTCTGATTCCCAACGTGACGTTGGAATGTTTGTAGGTTACTCGACACATAGCATGGCCTATAGAGTTTACAACTCACAAACTAGGTTGATCTTTGACTCAATCAATGTTGTATATGATTATGGAACGAGTTTTTATCTTGACAAGGTAGAACACCTGAGTGACCATGTAACAGCCTCAAACTTGCCAGAAGTCACTGTAAAAGAGGATTACGAAGATGAACCTGGTTTGGATGCATCAGATCTCCAAGTTCAACCCATGGTACCTAAAAACCACCCCTAGATAATGTGATTGGAGATGTCCTTGATGGAAGAGTGACTCGAAATAAAAAGATTGACTTTAAAGAAATGATTTACTTTTCTTGCTTCAACTGTTTCATCTCTTTCATTGAACCAAAGAATGTCAGTGAGGCAGTGGAGGATGAGTGCTTGTGTGACTCTATGCATGAAGAAATGGAACAGTTCACTCGGCTCCAAGTGTGTGATTTGGTTGCAAAATTAAAGAATGTCAATGTTGTTGGAACAAAGTGGATTGACAAAAAAGTACTGACGAAGATGGGAATGTTGTGAGGAAAAATAAAGGCTAGTGGCCCAAGGATATTCTCAGATTGAAGGTGTAGATTTTGATGCGACCTTTGCTCCAGTCTCTTGACTTGAATCAATCAGATTGCTCTTTTGGATAGCATGTCATCTCATAATCAAGTTTTACCAGATGGATGTAAAAACTGCGTTTTTGAATGGACTTCTTCAAGAAGAGGTATATGTGACACAGCCAAAAGGATTTGAAGATCCTCATTATCCAGATTATCTGTACAAACTCAAGACAGCTCTCTATGGTTTGAAACAAGCTCTAGAGCCTGGTATTAAATATTCACTAAGTTCCTTCTCAAAGCTTGTTTCAAAAGAGGTGGAGTCAATAAAACCATATTCATATAGGAGCTTGATCAATAGCTACTTCTCATACATATGTATATTGATGACATTATTTTCGAAAGCAAATCTAGAACAATGCTGGATGGGTATGTAAAAAGAATGACGAAGGAGTTTGAAATGTCAATGGTGGGAGAGTTGAGTTTCTTTCTTTGACTGAATAAAACAAATGGATGATGGCATCTTTGTATCTCAGAGAACTTATGCCAAGAACTTGGTAAGTCACACTGAAATGCAAATCATAAAGGTTGCAAGGACACCGATGAGCACTAAAGTCAAGCTGTCAAGGGATGAAGCAGGTCCGAAAGTAAATGAGAAACGGTATCGAGCTATGATAAGAAGTTGATATACCTTGTTATTTATCAGTTTTGAATCATCATTTGGACTCTATTTGGAGTCTACTATGTGTGTCTGGACTGTGTTTTAGACTCTTTACAGCTCCATGTACGTTTTGAAGAAGAGATCATGGAGCTTGTTAGAGTATTCATAAGAGATATCTAGTAGCTGACATTCAGCTAAGAACGAGTTGAAGTCAAGCATGACCATCGATCAACGGAGCATCCTTGCTGTCGATCGACGGCCCACTCGTAGAGTATTGGCTGAATTCAAGCCCAAGTCAAGACAAATTACAAGAATGCCTCTAGACGAGTTTTGACATAGTTTATATGGGTTCCCGCCATTGTTTAGGCCGAACACGACGTTTTATTTTGCATCTTTTAGTTTTCTTACATTGAGCTTTTCAGTAGTTTAGGGGAGAAGATCTGAACTCCTTCAGAGATCTGTATTGGAAACCCATTTATTATTCTATGCACTATATTATTCAGTTCATCATGTTTTCTTTGATCATGTTTGAGTAATTCACCTGTTAGATTTAGGGTTCATAACGGTACTGGTGAATAAGCCCCAAGATAGGATTGCTAGGAAGAAGTAGTATCAATCTTTGAAATTGTGTTTAATGCTTGCATTCTAGAGTAGCTAGCCAGAAATCAGAACTTTGGACATGGACAACTACGAGAGAAGGTTTTGTGCCATAATTGATTTCATTGAGCTAGATTGTTAGATGAATACGAGACCTGATCTAATTAGCATAGTGGACGAACTACCTGTCTGATTAGTGTTGATCGACATCAGGCCTTAGCCGTCGATCGACCATGCACTTCTCTGTCCGCATACGAGTGTTGGGACAAGAGGGGGTCGGACTAGTTAACATTTATTGTTCTCGCATATTAATAATCGCTGCATCTTATCCATCATAATTCACTTCCATGAAACCCTTGATCTACCGCTTTTCCATATTTGCATTCTCTTTAGTATTTTAGATTATTTCCCATTTCTGATAGACTTACAATCAAAACCACTATTAATAGCTTGCCTAGCTTAACCCTTAGAGTTATAGAAATGTATTATGTGACCTCGCTCTTTGTGGATTCAATCCCTAAGTATTGCAATTTGACCTCTCTTGGCAAGAGTAGTTCGTTGAGTTAATTAGATAATTGCATGATTAAGAATATAAACCTTAACCCACACTCTATCAAATATGGCGCCGTTGCCGGGGAGCAAGGATTATCATTAGATTTATTTTTTAGGTTTAGTCTAGGCTTTTTCATTATTTCAAGTTACTAATAATTTCTTTTTCTTGTCTTTCTGGTGCATTCTCAGTGATGCCTTAGTCGTTGAGAGAATTCTCTGGAGAGAAGCTTTGCGGACAATATCGCGCCGGGAACTTTGCAGTTAATGGTCGAGTGTCCACGTGTTTGGTGAAAATCGCAGAAGGCGTTTTCGTTGTAATTCGGATTTCGGGTCCGAGTATTTCCCGTCGTCCGTCCTTGCTCTGATCCGGAGTTAATAGCGTAGCTATGAGCTCCCTGTGTTTCTTCATCTCTGCGTTGGACGCTTATGTCGTTGCGAGAGTATTTCTTTTTTGACTTCTGATCCGATCCTGGATCCTTTGATGCATTCTTCATTGGCTTCCATTTCTAGGCCAAGACCTTTGTTTCTTCTTCGATGATAATGTAATTTGTGGCTTTGTGAAGTGCGTCCTGGATTGTACGTAGCTTTTCTAAAGTTATCCACTTCCTGAATTTCGACTTGAACCAGAGCGGTTTTTGAAGTGCGTCTATCGTGACTATGTCGCTTATCCCGCTGACTCTAGCCATGACGTTTTTGAACAGTTTTATCAAAACTCTTGCTAGCATTTCCAAATTTTTTGGCGTTTTCTGCGAGTGCTCCGAGTTTTCTCATTGGCCGGTTCTTCATGTTTTTTCCAGAAGATAGCTTCTTCTTCTTAGTTCATAGGGTTGTCGAACTGGGACTCGTCCTGAGTTGTTCGACTCCTTGTGCGGCGCGGATGTATGTCTGCGTCTTCGTCTTTAGGTTCAGACTGACTGCTAGATTCCACGTCGAGGCGTTTGAATTCTCCTCCTTCTTTATCTTCCTCGGCAGGAGGAAGGTCTCCCGGTTTATTTCGCGTTGGCGCGGCGGTTACCTCGTCAGGGTTTTGTCCAGACGGTTTACCTTGCACGTTGTCGGACCGGTCCAAAGGTGTTGTGAAGTCGAGTCTTCTTCCGCGGATTCGGGTTGTTCCCAGAGGAAAGATGGCCATGTTCCTCACTGTGAGGGTTTCAACCTGCTTAGCGAGGGATTTCATGACCTTGTCATGTTCTGCCAATTTTTTCTTGAAAGTTAAGAACATCTTCTTTACCTCCTGGAACGCTGTGGTGTTTGTGTCGGCGTTGACTGCAGTGACGTTTGTCGCTGGAGTGTTTTCAACGTTTTCGTCGACGAAGTTATCGTCACGAGGCTGTTGGTTGTTGAGATCTGACATGGTTTGACTGAGGGTTGATGGCTGAGAGTTAGATTGATCCGTAGCCCCCCCTCCTTCTTGCGCCAAACTGCGGGAACCAAAATTTTCACTATTGATTTCCATTGAATTAGGAATGCAGGGTAAACCCTAGTTTCCCAGAGGTTCCGAATATCTGCTAAACCACACGTCAATCAGTCAGATTACAAAGTAAATATTGAAACAGCAAATTACGAATCGATAAGAGATCAAATAGAAGTCTTAATCCGAATTTACATATGAGCGTTTACAACAGGATAGAAGCCTTGGCTATTAGATCTGTCGGCGAGATCCGTAGTTCTAATAACCTAGGACTGCAAAACCCTAGTTGAGTCGCAGATCGAATAACAAAAACGGAAAATTTCCTAAATGCTCTAAGTGCTAAGCTATGTTTGCTTTGAGTGCAGATTTTCGTGTGTCCATGCATTCTCATCCTCGAAATCCTTGGTCGAAGTTATCGTTTCGCGAAAATATTCCTTTTTCCCTTCGATCTTCAAGATTATCTTCGGAAACTTAACATTTATCCTTCGATCTTGATATTTATCTTATGAACTTAACATTTATCCCTTCCTGCAAAATAAAAGGTAAACAGTCATGAAGTTTGGACTTGCCTTCGCGTAAAATCGCGAGTGGGCCTTTGGCCAAGTTTTAGACCGTATTGGGTCATTTTCTTACTTACGCGTTTCTACAATTTTATCGAAGTAGCATTGCTAAAACGACGTCGTCCCAGAGTTAGGATCTTTCGTATTGGACGTATTATTTTAGGTGTTTAGTTAACTATTACCGTCCTATACAATTTATTTGATCATTTCTCAAGAAAAAAAAAGTTCTTTCGGTAAAGTTTCGATGTCAATCCTGATCGAGATGGGACGAAGATAAGTTCGATCAAGTATCGAGAGAGGAGTTAAAGGGATGAGGTGAAAATGTGTTGATTGATCCGTCGAGAAAATCAGATTGCTTGTGTCACCCAACTCGCCCGTATGGCGAGTTGGTTGGTCCGTGACGTCCAAGTCGCCATACGGGCGAGTTGGTTGGTCTGTGTCGTCCAACTCGCCATACGGGCGAGTTGGTCGGTCCTTGCCATCCAATTCGCTTGTATGGGGAGTTGGTCGGCTCATGTGGCTTGATTTACCCGCTCGACAAGTTGGTCGTCCTGCTTGGCCATATTCTTTGTCCAGGGAGTTAGATGACCGAGCCTTCTAGTCATTTCGTCATACTGCCGTTCGAGAATAAGTTTTCCCTTTTTTCGAGGCATCATCTCTTTCTTACACGAAAAGCGTATTCTCCTGGTAGGTTTTGGTCTTGATTCCGTCGTAACCAATTTTGACCCCAACAGGTGACGACATGAACATCCAATGGGTCATCTAGAGCAGTTTGAGGATCTTGTATCTGTTATTAAGCCAATGGTAATCCTGAGGACTATTTGTTTTGTAAGATCTTCAAGTACTCACTTGCTGGAGGGGCTTCACATTGGCTTAAGCAGCTACCACCAGGATCTCTGACATCCTAGATAGACATCAAGAATGTGTTCCTGCTCATTTCTTTGATGATATATGAGCAGAGGACTTGAGAAGCATATCAACCTGCAGAATCATTCAAAAGCTCTTTGTTCAGATTCAAGTCCTACCAGAGAGATTGCCCATACCACGGTTTTAACGAGGTGCACTACTGAGCACCTTCTTCAAAGATAGTGATCTGCAGTACCAGGTGGCTTTAGACACAGCTAGTGAGGGAATTTACAGCACTAGGAGACCAAAAGAAGCACCAAGGCTTATTGAGAACTTGGTGTCTAGCAATAGCACCAAGAAGACGATGAAACACCACGTCAGTGCATTAATAGGTGATGATTTTCGGCATGAGGTGAACAGAGAACATCTCCAAGAGTGAGATTTCCGAGTAGAAAGTGCTATGTCTTTTCGTAGTTAGCATTGGTATAGATCGACACCCGTTGCTGAGCATCGATCGAAAGAGTCTGTAGCTTCATGTGAGTCATCGAACATTGATCGACGTCAAGACGTCAACATCGATCATTGGTCTTCAACAGCCGAACCATTTCGTCTACCAAGTCTAAATGCAAGCTTGTTGGTCAGATATATGAGTATGGAGACTCCAGAATAGGATGCTGATACACATGAGCCAATGATAATTGATAAGGCAACAAAAACACACTCCAAAAGGAAGCAGAAGATTCCTAAACATCTGCACAGAGAAGCAACTGATAAAGAAATGGATTGCTTTACCAAAAGAGTTTTAAAGTTCCTTTAGATACTCAATTTGATAAAGCATTATATACCTATACATTTTTTTAGGGAATCCAAGGAGACATATGAGGACATAGAGCGCATGTTCAATGGCCTCAAAGAGAAGCTGAAGCAGAGGATCACTCTCAAGAAGAAAAGTGACCCTGTAACACTACAAGAAATATGTACATTATTAGCGCGCTAAATATGCTATGGTAAGTGTTTCATAGTGAATTCGTAAATGCTATGTCATCGGCAACCATCATAGGTACCCCTCCTATTATAGCATTTATTTGACTTTGCGAAATATGCAGATACGATGGCAATACCTAAATGATTTTATTAACTTAATTATAACATTTGGTTTGTACTTATAATGACATTGATATAATGCTATAATTATAAACAAAATAATTAAAAATTAATTTGAGTTTTAATTAAAATTAATTAATTAAAATTAAATAATTAGAAATTAAATAGAAAATTAATTTGTAAATAAAAATAAATTTTATTTTTTTAAATTTAAATCAGTTTACAAATTAAAAACAAAATAGAAAACTGAAACAAACATTAAAAACTTAAGTAAACCAGAACACATTAAACCGAAAACTAATTAAAACATGTTAAACCAAAACCTAATTAGCCAAAACGTAAACCTAAGTGTCACCTTCCTCAAGCACCACCACATGTGCTACGTCTTGCCTCCACCTCCTCATGCTTCGTGCCTCAGCCTCAAACCATCTTTCTCTGAACCGCATCTGCCTCCGCCCTCCGTGTCTAGTTCGTCACTACCACCATCTCCGCCGCATCCTCTTCTTCCTCTGTCATCTCTGCTGCATATTCTTCTTTCTTCTTCATGTCGTCGTCTCCTTTCACACCTTCGTTTTCACCACTGAACTGGAGGAGGAGGTTTCACGGAGAAGGCGGCCGGAGGAGGAGGCATTTGGATAGGAGGAGGAGCACATAGGAAGCTTCACGGAGAAGGCGTCAGGGAGGAGAAGGAGCCATCCAAATTGGAGGAGAGGAGGAGCGTATAGTAGTTATGTATGTTTGTACCTCCAGTGTATTTGCAGATTCAAGTGGAGAAGAAAGAATTTGTGGTGGTGAGTTCTCGATGGAAAAGAGAGAAGAAGATAAGAGTTGGCCAACGAGAATAGATAAAGAAATCACAAATGAATGTTTTTGCAGGAGTTCCAAGATGTGTTTCCTGAGGATAATCCCATAAGTTTACCACCTATCAGGGGGATTGAGCATCAGATTGATTTCGTGCCAGGAGCCACACTTCCCATCGACCAGCTTACAGGACCAATCCTGTAGAGACCAAGGAACTTCAGAAGCAGATAAATGAGCTCTTAGAGAAGGGACATATTCGAGAGTGTATGAGCCCTTGTGATGTCCTTGTCCTACTAGTACCCAAAAAAGATGGTAGTTGGAGGATGTGTGTAGATTGTAGGGCAATCAACAACATCACCATTAAGTATGGGCATATATCCCACGATTAGATGACATACTTGATGAGCTACATGGTTCATGTGTGTTCTCTAAAATAAATTTGAAAAGTGGGTACCACCAGACTAGGATGAAAGAGGGAGATGAGTGGAAAACTGCCTTTAAAACAAAACTATGATTGTATGAGTGGCTGGTAATGCCTTTTGGCTTAACCAATGCTCCTAGTACGTTTATGAGGTTGATGAACCATGTTCTTAGGGCATACATAGGAAGATTTTTGGTCGTGTACTTTGATGACATATTAGTGTATAGCAAGACCATGAAAGAACATGTAGAATACTTGAGAAAGGTCCTAAAATTACTTAGGAAGAAAACCTTGTTTGCTAACCACAAAAAGTGTTCATTTGGAACGGATAGCATTGTCTTCTTAGGCTTTGTTGTTTCAGCACAAGGTATACAGGTTGATGAAGAGAAGGTCAAGGCCATTCGAGACTGGCCAACCCCTAAAACCATTGGAGAGGTCAGAAGCTTTCATGGGCTTGCTGGTTTCTACCGACGGTTTGTGAAGGATTTCAGCTCTATAGCTTCCCCCTTGACTGAGGTAATCAAAAAGAGTGTGGGATTCACTTAGGGGCCGAAGCAAGAATAAGCATTTCAAGTGCTTAAAGGTAAGTTGTCTAATTCTCCATTGTTGATGCTTCCTGGCTTTCTTAAAACATTTGAGATCGAATGTGATACATCTAGAGTGGGAGTTGGAGCTGTTTTGATGCATGAGAAAAGGCCCATTGCCTATTTCAGGGATTAATTATGAGTAGCAACCTTGAACTATCCCACATACAACAAGAAGCTCTATACCCTGGTAAGAGCACTGCAAACTTGGCAGCACTACCTTTGGCCAAAGGAGTTTGTGATCCATACTAATCACCAGTCCCTTAGACATATAAAGGGACAACAAAAGCTGAACAAATGACATGCAAGGCGTGGGTTGAATTCATTGAGACATTCCCTTATGTCATCCAATACAAGCAAGGTAAGATGAATGTGGTGGTTGATGCACTCTCCAGAAGGTATGCTTTACTTTCTTCTCTGGAAACTAAGCTATTGGGGTTGGAACACTTGAAGTCTTGTTATGAAAATGACCCTGACTTTCAAGTGAAATATAAAGAGACTGAGAAACATGCTAGTGGTAGGTTCTATCAAGTTAAAGGATTCTTATTCTTTGATAACCGCTTGTGTGTTCCATGTTCCTCTTTGAAAGAGATGTATGTCATGGAAGCTCATGGAGGTGGCTTAATGGGGAATTTTGGTGTGGCTAAGACACTAAGGACACTACAGGAACACTTCCATTGGCCAAACATGAAGAAGAACGTGGAAAAGATTTGTTCCAGGTGTGTCGTGTGCAAACATACTAAGTCCACAGTACAGCTACAGGTTTGTATACCCCCCTTCCCATACCAAACCATCCATGGATAAATGTCTCTATGGACTTTGTCTTAGGATTGCCTAGGACCAGAAAAAGACGAGATAGCATCTCTGTGGTGGTAGATAGGTTTGCCAAAATGACTCACATCATTCCATGCTATAAGACTGATGATGCATCCTTTATAGCTGAACTATTCTTTAGGGATGTTGTTAGGTTGCATGGTATGCCTCGGACAATAGTTTCTGATAGAGATTCTAAGTTCCTTAGTCATTTCTAGAAAACATTGTGGAGTAAACTAGGGACTAAGCTATTGTTTTCCACCACTTGTCATCCCCAAACTGATGGGCAGGCTGAGGTAGTTAATAGAAGCTTGTCCACTCTTTTGCGTGCTATAATCAAAAAGAACATAAGAACTTGGGAGGACTACTTGCCTAATGTTGAATTTGCTTACAATAGGTCAATGCACTCGGCAACAAAGCAGTCTCCTTTCATTGTTGCTTATGGCTTTAATCCTTTATCACCTCTTGATTTGATGTCATTGCCATTAAAAGAGCAATCTCACCTTGATGGCACCACAAAGGCCAAGTTTGTTAAGACTTTGCATGAGCAAGTGAGAAGAAACATTGAGGAGAGAATAAAGGTGTATACTAGAAAGGCCAACAAGGGCAGGCGTGAGGTGATCTTTGAACCTGGAGATATGGTTTGGATTCACCTAAGGAAAGAAAGGTTTCCAGCTGAAAGGAAATCTAAACTAATGCCAAGTAAGGATGGACCATTCGAAGTTCTAAAGAGGTTTAACAACAATGCTTACCAACTTGACTTCCAAGTTAAGTATTCTATCAGCTCAACATTCAATGTTTCTGACTTGAGTCCTTTTGTTTCAGATGATTTGGATTTGAGGTCCAATCCTAAGGAGGAGGGAATGATGCGCCCATGGACACTACCAATGCAAAACCAGTTGATCCATCCACTCTCAACATGGTTCAACTGCCATCTTGTGGACAATCAACTGGCCACTTGGGTGATCTAATGACAACGGAGGATGGATGAGACGATACACCAAAGACAGAGGACAATCTGGACGAGGAGGAGCGATGCAATGGAACATCGGGCAAGGAGTGTCTGAGCTCAAAAGAGGACGACCTAGAGGATTTGGTGGCGCAATGGGAAGCTTTTCATCGCCAAAATATGACTAAGGCACAAGATGGGCTTGACAAAAATTGTGAGAACCAAGCCCAAAAGGGTGTTGGTCGAGAATCAGCCCATCCGACCCAAGAAGAACCCACTGACCCAACTGGTGATCCACTTACCTTCTCGACTGGGCCAACAACAAGATCAAAGCCCAAAGCCCAATTTAAGGCTGCTCTAAAGAAAATGATCTATCTCGTGCAAGCCAAGGAGAGGATAAGCACCAATCTAGACGAGGAGACAAGGATGAGCATCACTCTCCTAACTGCTGAAGAAGATCACGTTTGATCTAAAAAAAATCCCACGTAATCTAGGATTTATTTGTTTTGATTCGATTTTGTAAACCATTTTCAAGTAGGATTAGGATAAGATCTTAGGGTTTTCGTAGCTTAGGATTTCTATTTAAGCTTGTAGACGGCTGAAAGCAAGAACAACACCTTTTGAATAAAAGTTTTAAGCCACAAAATCGTCTAAGTTCCTTTCTCCTTGTTTAGAGCCTGAGCATTGAGCCTCACCTACGGGAAAGAGATTTCCAACGTGAAGCACCTCAAACTCCAACGAGATCTACTCGGTTTGATGGAAGCCATAGCAACTTTAAGCCGATCCAAAGCTTGAAGCCTAGTTCATCGTCCAAATCAGAGTGCTAGTAGCCTCGGACAAACCATCATCCATCACTTCAAGTGATCCAAGAGCAAAACGCCTAACCAAGGCCGTATCAAAAACCATCGGTACATAATCCAAGGTAGACATTTCTTCTCTCATACACGAATTCTGGATATGTTGATTGGAAATGCTTCCAAGCTTTTGCATCTGAAGGATGTCTAATCTCACCATCTGTTGAATGCTTCGCATGCCATCTCATTGGTTGGGCTGTGCGTTCAGACTGATACAACCTCTTCAACCTTTCTGTCAAAGGCAAATACCACATCCTTTTGTATGCAACATGAGCTCTTCCACTCGTATCTCTATAAGGAGCCTTCCCACAAAATTTGCATGTAACCCGGTTTTCTTCCGCCCCCCAATATATCATGCAGTTATTGATGCATACATCTATTACCTGATACGATAAACCAAGACCAGCTACGAGTTTCTGAACCTCGTAGTATGAACCCGGGGCTAGATTATCCTCTGGTAGAATACCTCTTACAAAATCAGCAATCGCATCCACACATTCTTCTGCCAAATTATAATATGTTTTAATGCCCATCAGTCTTGTTGCAGATGATAAAGGTGAATGACCATCTCTTCAACCTTGGTACAAAGGTTGTTTGCCTGCATCCAACATATAAAAAAATCTCCTAGCTTCTGCATTGGGTAATTCTTCCCCTCTAAAATTATCATTTACCATCTGCTCAGTACCTACACCATAATCTACATCCTTTCTAATTGGAATTTCTAACCTATCGCAGTATGAGGTTCGCTAGTACTACCATATTTATAATCAGTTTCCCCATGATGATACATAATTTTTTAACTTCGTGTAAACATGTTCAAATATAGATGAATCCAAACATCCTACTCTTTTATAACCTTTTTATTTTTACAAGTATAGCAAGGACATCTTAACATACCAGTTTTTGCTTCCGGTTGTCGTTGAACTAACCCCATTAATTCGGTTATACATTTTTGATATTCATCCTTAAGCAATCTCGTGTTAGGATCCAAATGAGGTTGATCCATCCACGAACAATAATAATTTGAAGAAGACATGGTTTTTTGAATCTGTTTCATGTGTAAAGTAAGTGAGAGGATGAAAATATTGAGTGAATGAAGAGGGTGAGGGGTGCTTGTATTTATAGATGAAATGATGCTGACAATTGCGGCAAAATTACGACAGACACACAATGTTCCTCGGAATTTCGTCGGAATTTTTCAAATCTCCCAACGGCTCTTTAACGGTTATAAAGTATTCTCGGATTTTCATCGGTATTTTCCGACAGAAATAGCTTCCTCGGAATTTCCTCGATTTTTTCCGATGAACTATGTAGTCCTCGGAATGCTGTCGGTATTTTCCGATGAAATTCCGAGGAAACAAAAATTTTGTGGTTCCTTGGAATATCGTTGGAATTACATCGGTATATTCTGAGGAAGTGCTTTTCCGTCGGTATGTCCGTCGGAATATACCCTGTTTTCTTGTAGTGTTTTGCTTCATCACATTCTCTCTTTGCTATCAACTCAACTAAGTAAGAATAGACAGATTAGAGTGATAAATTGATGTATAGATATTGTATGCTCGAAACTAAGGGGAAGATTATAAAGAGAGTTAGTGAGAATCAAAGAGAATGCTGATTGAGAATGAAAGAGTTTTAAGAGTGTTCTTGAAATTATTGCTTGAGAGATTCAGTAACCAGAGAGAATAAGAAACTTAGAGAGAATAAAGAACCAGAGAAAGGCGAAGAAACATAGATCCTCTTTTCTTAATGAATTTCGTGGTACAAGAAGCCATTATATAGCCAAGAGAAGTAACTTGCAAGAGATAAGGTTAAAACAAGAAATGAATAAACAGCTATATTAAGGGGAATCATAAGGGCATACTAGCTGGAACAGGCTGGGCATGTCTAGAATGAGACACAATGACAAGTCCTAACAGCTCTTATGCGCATCATGTGACTTCCATTTGAATTCAAACTTTCCATGGCGCCAGTGACTTGGTTTCTGGCCGAGATGAGATGACCCGAGATTTGCACATTGGTTTTGATTCTTTTGCATAAACTATTCACCAAAATATTATCTTGACCCTTGTTTTGCACATCCTTCTTTGGGTTATTTGAGCCTTGACCCGACCTTTGCACTTTATGATCTTTCCTATGCAAATCTTGGGCATTATTTCTTTTGCACAATCTCTACACAAGGCGACTTGATCTTTCTCAAGTTTAACAAGATGCAATTGACAGAAAGTAAACAACTCATTCAGTTCAAACCCAAGCAACAAACTCACTAAATGCACAGGAATGATAACTCATCAAGTACAAGGCATTTATGCAATTTTGTGATCATTTAAACATTAACAAGCTCAAATGACAAAACCATAGACTAGATAACTCATCTAATCAACCTAAACATTTATGGATGCATTACAAGACCAGGAAATCCTATACTTCTATCAATGCAAAAAGACACAAAACATGAGCTAAGCAACTCGCCTAGACCAGACACAACACAAGCAATTAAAGGAAAAGAACTAGAAATAACCATGCTAGCAAACTCCTAGAACAAAACACACACAACCAGAAACAACTTAAACAGGCTCTTACAATTTAGGAGGTTAACTTACAACCAAGGAACCTGAGCTTTTTCCTTGAACCTCCATGGCCATGTTTCATCTGAACTTTGGAGGTTTGAGGTGTGGGTGAAGGTCACAGCACTTCTCCTTTGTGTGTCCACCTCTTTGGAAGTGGTTACAACTGATTCCTCTCCTCTCCTCCTTCTGGTAGTAAGTATTTTGTGATCGAGGAGAAGCAGCTGCTTGATTGGCAAGGGAAAGAGACTCCTTTCCTTCAAACAAAATCGTGTGACCCTTGTTCCTTTTGAATTTGGGAGCACACTTCTTCAAGAGATGGCAGCTTGTCTGACCTCAGTATGTGCTTCACTAGATCATTTGATGCTGGATGGAAAGTGAGGAGCAGCCCAAACACCTTGTCTTTCTCTCTTCTTTCATTGAGGATGTTTGGATCTGTTGTAGATGGTCTTAGCATATCAAGCTCGGCCCAAGGGGACCTGAATATTACAAAGTGGTCAGTAAACCCCATCTCCTCCTGAGACAGATTGTTTTTGTCCTTCTTGAGCTCATACACTCGGCTCAAGTTGGATGAGTTGCCATAAACCTTTTGGAGAGTCTCCCAAAGCTCTTTAGTACTCTCACAATATGAGTAGGTCTCTATAATGGAAGCTTAAAGAGAGCTTTGGAGGATGAACAAGACCATGAGATCTGCTTGCTCCCATTTTCTTCCATCTTCAAGATTACATGGAGCTGCTTGTGTACAATGGTTCCACAAGCCTTTTCCTCCAAGGGTAATCTTCATAGCCTGGACCAGGGGAGGTAGTTTGAGCCTTTGAGCACAACAGGGATCACCATTGGAGTTGCCATACTGTTGAAATAAATAAAAGAAGAGGAGATAAATACTTGATGATGGAGTGGAGTGTTGAAGAAGGTTGAAGAATTCAGAAGAAGATTAGTTGAGGGTGTCCGTACACTTGGACGTACGGTATGTACGTCTTTGGGTCTGCCAAAAGTAAATGGGTCGACCAATGGCAAAGAAAGTTACCCGTGTGAAGTTAACTTAGCCTTTCACCGTTTTATACCTTCTGCTTACATTTAGAGAACCTAAGGATAAGGGGGACGCGCCTTGATAGTCTTGCCTGGAAAGGAGAGCATCTGGTTAAGATGCCAGAGGCATCAAACGTGCAAGCCTCTCCAGCCACCCATTTCAAATAGACGCTCCTCTTGGTCTTTGACTCAACACATTTATTTTGTATCCGTTAAGTTTATCCTCCATATATTGTAATCAGAGAATCATTAAGCAATATACTGAATTTTCGAGTCTTTTTTCTCTCTAGTGTTCTTGAGCTCTGTTAAATGGGTTTTTAATATTTTTTCTATTAGTCGTCAAATCTCTTCTGTTCTTCTTATTCTCTCAAGTCTCTTTAGCTAAAACTCAGATCCTACTCAAGATTTTATGGTATCAGAGCCAGGTTGCTTTGAATCTGTTTTTGATTTCGTAAAGCTCAAGAACACCCCTTTAGAGTTACCTTCAATCCAAGCAGGCTCAAGATGGAAAACACAGAAGCTGCTATAATTCCGGTGACTCTCAATGGTGGAAACTATCTTCTATAGTCTCGTGTTGTGAAGAATACTGTGGGAAGTAAGGGTTTGTGGAGTCACATAACCAAAGATGAAGCTCCAAATCTCATTACTTATGAAGGCGGCAAGGAAGTTGTCGTGTGTTATTAAAGAAAATTGGAGCAAGAAGACTTTCTGGTGATGACTATCTTAAAAAGCTCTCTTGATCCTTCAATCTTGGAGGCATAGAGCAACTGTGAGAAGGAAAATGATCTATGGGACACACTGAAGAAGGTTTACGGAACATCTCAAACCTTACGAGGGTGTGTGAAGTCAAGAGGGACATAAACAAGTTGGTCCAGGAAGACATGGAGTTTACCAAGCATTTGGGAAAGTTCTGAGCTATGTGGTCAGTGCTTGAGATGCTGATGCCGAGTAAAACTGATCCTGATGAGGTAAATGAGAGGCGTGAACAAGACAAGGTCTTTGGTCTCTTGGTCACAGTCAACTCTTCCTACAAAGATCTCATAAATCATATCTTGAGAGCTGAGAAGCTACCATCCCTTGAAGAAGTTTGCGCACAAATCCAGAAGGAACCAGAGTCTCTTGGACTTTTTGGATGCAAGGGAGAGATCTCTTTAGTAAACCAAGCTGAAGCACCTTAAGCAAACAAGGCAGTGAAAAACAAGTATAAGGAAAGGAGATTCAATGATAATTGTGGTCATTGCAAAAGACATGATCATAAGAAGACTCAATGCTAGATCATTATCCTCATCTCAAGCCGACCAAGTTCATAGAAGATAGGGAAGCAAGACCTCACGTCTCCTTTGGGTCGAATGAGAAGCAAGGATCAAATGGGGCTGGTACATAAAACCGCGCTAATGAAGGAGATGGATGTGAAGGCAGTGTGTGGAAGGCGCTTGTGACCTATATAGCTCGACAAGACAATCAACCAACTCGGTCCAATGAGAATCAGTTCATCAGGCGATCAGACATTGATGCTCTCATCAAAATGCTCAAGAATAATGGTAAAACTCTTGGTAATATTAGTTTGTATTCCTATGGTGCATCTAAAGTTGCTGGTATCCTTGATCAATCTGATAATGCATATACTCATCCTAGCATATTTGCCAATCTCATAATGCTTATAACATGTCTAAACCATTGATATTTGACTCAGGTGCATCTCATCATACGATTAGTGACACTAGTCTTATTAGAGATATAGAACCTGCACATGGACATGTTATGATTGCTAATGGCGATAGGATACAAATTAGGGGTACAGACAAGTTGAAACTGTTTGACAAAGAATCTAGATATTTATATATGCCCGAATTCACATCAATTTTGCTATCTATCAAGAAGTGTACCACTGATTTACTATGCAATTTATCTTAAGTCCTAATGATGTGAAGTTTCAGGATATTGAAAGAAGTCGGTTGATTGGAAAGTAGTGACTAAAGAAGACCTTTATTTACTTGAAGATCTTACCTCACTTCATGATCATAGATGTTCATTTACTTTTGTTTCTGCTTCTGGTTTAAATAAAATGTTTTGTGGCATGCTATAATACGACATCCTCATGTTAGAGCTTTAAACTTAATGGTTTCAGGTGTTGTGTTTGATAATAATGATTGTGAAGCTTGTATTTTAGGCAAACAATGTAAAACTGTGTTTCAAAAATCCTCTACTATCTATGAGCATTGTTTTGATTTAGTTCACTTGGATGTTTGGACTACCCCTTGCTTCTCTAGGGAAAATCATAAATATTTTGTCATATTTATAGATGAGAATTCTAAATACACCTGGATAACCTTGATTGCATTTAAGCATAGAGTGCTTGATGCATTAAAAAATTTCAAAACTATGTGACTAACCATTTCAATACGAAACTTTAATTTTTTAGATCATATAATGGTGGAGAATACATAAGTCAAACATTTAAGAAACCTCTAGCTCCACATCGAATTCTTCTTCAAACCAGCTTTCCCTATACCCCTCAACAGAATGGTGTGGTTGAGAGAAACAATAGGCACCTTATGGAAGTTACAAGGTCTATGATGTTCCAAGCGAATGTCCCTAAGAGGTTTTGGAGTCATGTTGTTGCTACTGCTTGTTATCTAATCAACGAGCTCCAACCAAGATCGTAGGTGATCAGTCACCATTTGAGGTATTGAACAAATACAAGACTACTCTAGAATACTTGCATTTCTTTTGGTGTTTGTGCTTTGTTCTAATACAAGGAGAGTTGAGAAACAAGTTGGAATCCAAGAGCGCTAGGCTATGTTCATTGGGTACTCACCTACTCAAAAAGGGTACAAATTTTATGATCCAACAACTAGAAGAGTTCTAATTTCTCTGGATGTAAAGTTTTTGGAGGAAAGAGGTTACTATGAAAAGAAGAACGAGTTGGGAATGAGATTGATCAGGAAGAAGGAGAGGTCGAGAAAGCTCAACCTGAGGCTGTTCAACCTCTGAGAAGAAGCACAAGGATAAGGAATCCTCCATCTAACTGGGTGAACACCAGGGTGTATTACAATGCTCAAGCAGTGAAGCATCCTTCTTAAGTTGTGTGCTCCTTTGCGCAATACCCTGAAGAACATTGTGCCTTATGATCAGTTTGGATGAGAGCTAATTACCAAGTTCATATGAAGAACCTATGAAATACAAATAATGGAGGGAATCAGTTGGTGCTGAGACTGATGCAATGATCAACAATGATACTTGGTATGAGAGGAACTACCAAAAGGGACGAAGACTGTTTCTAGCAAATGAATTTTCACTATTAAATATCTTGCAAATAGGAAGATTGATAGGAAGAAGACCAGACTGGTGGAAAGGTGGTTTACTTCAACCTATGGAGAAGATTACATAGATACATTTTCTCCAGTCACCCATTTCAAGTAGACGCTTCTCTTGGTCTTTGACTCAACACATCTATTCTTGTATTTGTTAAGCTTATCCTCTATATATTGCAACCTGAGAATCATTACGCAATATACTGATTTTTTCAAGTCTCTTTTCTCTCTAGTGTTCCATACAAAATATACTTCTTGTGTTATCCATCTTAGAGCGTTTTGGACCAGTTGACCATAGAGAGTACCAACTAGTTTGTGAGAGACTGAGCTTGAATCTGGACTTTTATGAAGATTCATGGACTAAGATGAAACTTGGTTGAGTTTGAGAGAGTAAATACCTCCTTTATCTTGAGTTCTGGTAAGTTTTTTCCCTCCTGGAGAACCTTTGGACCAGAGGATACAAGGATGTAACAAAACAGAGCTTGAAATAGAGGATTTAACAAAGAAGATTTGCGGAAGCTTTATAGGTTTTCAGGAGCTTGATGCTCTAATACCATGTGAGAATAGACAGATTAGAGTGTAAGAGTGATGTAGAAATAGAGTATAGACTTAGAGAGAATAAAGAACCAGAGAAAGGTGTAGAAACAGAACTCCTCTTTGCTTAATGAATTTATTTGTACAAGAAGGCATTATATAGCCAAGAGATGCAACTTCACGAGATTAAACTGGTGGTAAAACAAGAAATGAATAAAAACTATATTAAGGAGAATCAGAAGGGAAAACTGACTGGAACAGGCTGGGCACATCCAAAATGAGAGACAATGACAGGTCCTAACAGCTCTTAAGCTCTGCATGTGACTTCCTCATCTTGGCTCCATTTGAATTCAATCTTTCCTTGGCGCCAGTGACTTGGTTTCTGGCCGAGATGACATTACCCATGATATGCACGGGTAAATGGCCTATTAGTACCTCAACTAGGGTCATATTGCCTTATCAGTACCCAAATTATTTCACTGTGCATATTTATACCTGATCTAATAAAAATTTGAAATCGGTACCTAAACTTATAAAAACGACTTTTACGTACCTACGACCGACAGCGTGTCAGGTAACCGGTAATATTTATATGGGATAAATGGCCGATTAGTACCTCAACTAGGGTCATATTCCCTAATCAGTACCCAAATTATTTCACTGTGCATATTTATATCTGATCTAATAAAAATTTGAAATTAGTACCTCAACTAGGGTCATATTGTCATATTAACTTTTAAATTAGTGATTATGTTCCTCTTTTTACATTAACACCAACAAATATCAAACAACAAAAAAAATCTCAAAATTTCAAATAAAATTTTTTTATAATTAAATATTAAATATTTTCATATTTTAAAAATATATATTTAATTTAAAAAGGATATATTTAATTTATTATTTAATTTTAAAAACACCCATATATGGAGGACCCGCGGGTCTTGGACCCGACCCGGCCCAAACCTGAGATCCGATAGGATACCCAAAATACCCAAAACTTTTAGTATATATTAAATATATATGAGTGTTTTAATATATTTTTGGTATTAAAGATATTTTTAAAAAGTTTCGGGTTTGAACTCGACCCGGATCAAAACCGAATCTGAACCGAAAAAATTAATTACTGTATTGAGTTTCATTATCTAAGACCCGAACCGATAAATTCTAATTATTTTGTTTGGTCTAGATATCTAAGACCTGAAGGATCCGAACCCGAAAAGAGCCGATCCAAACCCAGCTCGAGGAGCCGAATGCCCAAGTCTAAGTTCTCCACTAGCATAAGCGATTAATGCTTGCATTTCTGTGTTGAACCTAGGTTCGATCCGCGCTAAGTGTTTCTTTTTTCTTGATTCAAAACGACGTCGTTTAGGTTAGCATAAGATGATTCAACCATGAACTGGTCCACCTCAGCATGTTACTGACACGATGTCGATCGCAAGTACGTAAAAGCCGTTTTTATGAGCGGTTAATGCTTGCATTTTCTATGTGCTGAACCCGGGTTCGATTCGCGCGTATTTTTTTCTGGCTCAAAACGACGTCGTTTATGTTAGCATAAGATGATTCAACCATGAACCGGTCCACCTCAGCATGTTATTGACACATTGTCGGTCGCAAGTACGTAAAAGCCATTTTTATGAGTTTAGGTATCGATTTCAAATTTTTACTAGGTCAGGTACAAATATGCACAGTAAAATAGTTTGGGTACTGATTAGGCAATATGACACTAGTTGAGGTACTAATCGGTCGTTTTCCATGATTCAACCATGAACCGGTCCACCTCAACATGTTACTGACACGATGTCGGTCGTAGGTGCGTAAAAGCCGTTTTTTATGAGTTCAGGTACCGATTTCAATTTTTTTACTAGATCATGTACAAATAAGCACAGTAAAATAGTTTGGGTATTGATTAGGCAATATGACACTAGTTGAGATACTAATCGGCCGTTTTTCCTGATATGCACACTGGTCTTGATTCTTTTGCACAAACTTTGCACCAAAATATTATCTTGACCCTTGTTTTTCATATCCTTCCTTGGGTGATTTGAGGCTTGACCCAAACTTTGCACTTTCTGATCTTTCCTGTGCAAATCTTAGGCATTATTTCTTTTGCACAATTTTTGCACAAGGCAACTTAATCTTTCTCAGCTGGTGCTTCTTTCTTCTTCATTCCAACAAGCTGTGTGCTTATTATATCTCCACTCTTTGATCTCTTACTTATGTTCAGGTTTCTCTTCATGATTTTTCTTGATACCAAAGCTCACAGCTTGCTTGGAAGATAAAGATAAGAGAGTGATTGATTGTTGAGATTATAACAGAACCTCAGAGTGGCCCTCATACAAAATAATGTAACCCTTACCGGTTTTGATCCCTTTTGATTGATATTGAGGGTGATTAAGGTCAAACTCTTGTTGTTTTGATAAGATGGAATGGTGGTTTTTCGGAACAAGATATAGATGATGATGGTTATTCAGAGATTGATCGATGGGGAGACCAATAACTTGTGTAGAAGTTCCAGAGATTGTGAGATTTACTCCTAGAAAAAATGATCTAAGGAAAAAGAGCCTTGCAGAGAATTAACTCTTAGGCAATTGATGTTCAGAAAATGAACAAAGGATTCATAGTTTGTAAGAGGTTTTTAAACAAAAAGGTGAATCAAAATTATTCTGGTTCTGCATCCCTTTATATAGGTCTTACAAGTTGTAGAAATAAAAAGAAAAAGTGTAGAATTAAGAAACATAGAAATTAGGAATGGAGACTTGACTTTGGACCAGAATAAGGATTTTGTTGAATGACTCTTGGCATGCCATGACCATGAATTTCTTACTGACTCCCTCTTGGTATTCTTGGTGAGAATAGTCTTGAAATTGACTGAAGAAAGGGCTGGTCGAATTTGGCATGAAACAGACCAATATTAATTTGGCATGATTTTTCGTTTTGGGCTGAAAACTTCTCTTTCGACCCATTGATCCAAAACGTGGCATAAGCTTTCCTGGACATCTTAGCATGTAATAATGATTCAGGCTTCATACAAGAATGCATTTTTTCACCAAGAAGGAACAAGATCATGATTAGATCATCAGGTGGCCTCCATGAACCGATTGTTGAGTTGAAGAGTTGAAATTAAAGAAGATGGGACTTAGAAGAGGCTTACATGAAGAAAGGAAGAGAAGGGAAGCTTGCGCAAAAATAGGACAAGTGGTACGGACGATACATACTGTATGGATGGTACGGACGACCGTACGGACTACTCGACCAAGTCTACTTTGGGTTCGCCTTTGAGGTTGTGCAAAAATAGGGAAATGTGTATGGACAGGCCTTGGTGGCAAAGAAGGTAAAAATAAGAACTTACCAAGGGAGGGTCGAAGACTAAATAGAAGGGAACCTTTGGTTTCAGGCCTTTTATGGATAAGGTTTGGTCTTGGCGTGCCAGGAGTAGAAAAATGTAAAGGGAAAGAGCATGTGGTCCAAGATGCTCTTGGCATCAAGCCTATGAACCACCTGAGCTACTCACTTTAAACCAGACGCTCCTCCCCTCTTGATTACACATGATTGGTCTTCCTTTGCATTCGAAAAGCCCTTGTATCTTCTTCTATAAATTATAAACTCTCTCTATTGAATAAAGCATACAATTCAGTCTGTTATTATCTTTAGTTCTTGGTGTTCATCATGATTCTCAAATAAAATCTTCACAAACCACTCTTATCACTCTCTATTTTCTTCATTTACTCGATCTATTCTCTTTATCTCTATGGTATGACGAAAGATGAAGAAGACACTGAGGGAATTGTTCAGAATGAAGGCTATGAACCTGAAAAAGAGGATCATGTGCAACATGAGGAAACAGTTGAGCCAGAAGTTCAGGTTCCTTTGAAAAGAAGTACTAGAGTGAGGAAGTATCCGTCTAATTGTGTTAACTCTAGAGTCTACTATAATTCTCAAGTTGTAGCTCATCCTAGTCAAGCCGTTTGCTCTTTTGCTGAATTCCCTAGTGAGCATTGTGCTTTTATGATCAGTCAGGATGGAAGCCATGTACCAAGATCATATGAAGAAGCAATGGAGAATGAGGAATGGGGGAACTCAGTGGCTGATGAAGCAAATGCAATGATCAAGAATGATACTTTGTATGAGAGTGAACTGCCTAAGGGGTAGAAAGATGTCTCAAGCAGAAGGATATTCACCATCAAATACTTGCCAAATGGGAAGATATACAGGAAGAAGACCAGACTGGTGGCTAGAGGCTTTCCTCAAACCTATGGAGAAGATTACATTGACACATTTGCTCCAGTTGCCAAGATTCATACCATTCAGATTGTTGTGTCAATTGTAACCAATTTGGGATGGGACTTGTGGCAAATGGATCTGAAAAATGCTTTTTTACAAGTGAGTTTGAAGAAGAAGTTTATATGCATCCTCCACCAGGTCTTGAAGGTCTGGTAAAACCATGAAACGTGCTGAGACTAAGGAAGGTTATCTATGGGTTGAGGCAGCCTCCAATAGCATGGTACACCAATTGGAGTACCACTCTAAATGGGCGAGGCTTTAGAAAAGTCTGAACTTGATCACACATTGTTCTTGTTGTCCACTCCCTCATGTATTATTGTTCTCCTGGTTTATGTTGATGATATCATCATAACAGGAAGTGACAAGGATGGCATTCATGCCACAAATAATTTTCTTAAATATGTGTTTGAAATTAAAGATTTGGGAGAAATTAAATACTTTTTTGGAACTGAGATTTGTAGATCCAAGGAAGGATTGTTCAAGTCCTAAAGGAAATATACTCTTGATATTTTGAAAGATGCAGGCAAGCTTGGAGGAAAAAGAGCAAAGATGCCCATGGAAGTGGGTATAAGGGACCTCGTGAGGGGTAGATTGAAGACAGCAATCCATTTCATGATGCCAACCCCTATAGAAAGCTTGTTGGTAAGCTAATCTATTTGACTATCACATGGCTCGATATATGTTTTGATGTGAACCAGGTGAGTCAACATATGCAAGTTCCAAAAGAGCATCATTGGAACATTGTGGATAGGATCTTGATTTACCGAAATGGCTCACATGGCCAAGGAGTGTGGATGGGTTGCAATGGCAGTACTGTGGTGGTTGGCAACTGTGATGCGGATTGAGCCGGTGATAGAACACACCTGAGGTCTACTACGGGCTTTTGTACCTTCATTGGAGGGAACCTAGTCACTTGGAAAGCAAGAAGCAGAAGGTGGTATCATGCTCGAGTGCTGAAGCTAAGTATAGAGCAATGCTGAAGCTGACAAATGAGTTAGTGTGGATCAAAGGCATACTGAAGCATTTGGATATAGAGTAGTTTACACCTATGACCATGCATTGTGACAACCAAGAAGCCATTGACATAGCTAACAATTCAATGTTTCATGAGAGAACCAAACACATTGAATTTGATTGCCACAAGGTGAGGCAAATGATTGGTCTTAGGATCATCTGGCCATGTTATACTTCGAGTGACGATCAGTTGGCAGATGTATTCACCAAAGCTGAAAGAAAAAAGACCATTGAGTCCATCCATGTCGAATTGGGACTCATTGACCTCACACCTTGCAGCTGATCCCCTTCGTCATGGGATCTTTACTCTTTTCCCTCATCAAGGTTTTATCCCAAATGGGTTTTCTTGGTGAGGTTTTTAATGAGGAAGTTCTCATGGCTTCCAAGCTCGACTATTTCCCATGGTGTAGCTTGAGGGGGAGTGTTGTGTCACTCTCTCTCTCTCTTCCACTTTCTCTCTCTCTCTCTCTCTTGCCTTACACGCCAAGCTTGAACCCTAAGTTGTACAGACCACCTTGTCTCCCAAGTTATCTTAAATCCGACTTTGTCTTGCTTATTCTTGCTTCGTCTCAACACTCCTAGTCAAGCTTGACTATAGGGACCGGTCAAGCTTAGAAACCATGAAGCATTCCCTTATTGAAACCTTTAGCTTAGAAAAACCACTTGGGAGAAAACCAAGCCAAGGAGAAAGAGTAGAACACCTCATCGCTAAGGTTATAAGTGAGATTGCATATCCATGAGTCAAGCTTTGAATGAATGAACTCACATACCTTAGTACTTGCGTCTTGCTGAACAAAATGAGAAGAATTGGCAATGCTTGTTGTTAATAGTAACACGTAGCTACAGTAAAAATAAACAGATATTTTTATCTAGCTTCTTTAGTAAGCCAACTGTATTTAGCTTTTTTAGTAAGCCAACTGTGTTTAGCTTCTTTAGCAAGCCAGATATGTTTCTATAAGTTGTAAACACAAGTGTAAAGATCAATATACATAAATAATCAGAACCTCTCTCTACATTTTTGTCACTCTCTCTCTCTCTTGTTCTTCATACTCAAACTCTGTTTTTGTACATGGTATCAGAGCTCTAAGGTTCTTAAAAAACTAACTTCTGCAAAGTTAACTCTGTTAATATTCTGAAAAATCAACCATGGGGAATCAGAAGCAGACAACTACCTTCTCTGGTCAAGAATCACAAAGACTATTCTTAGAAGCAGAGGTCTGTGGGAGCATACTGAGGGCTCTCAGAAATTGTCAAAAGACAAGGAGAAGGATGCTGGAGAAGAGGAAGGAGAAATTGAGTCTCCTTAGACGAAATTCAGAACCAGCGAAGATGATTCCAAGTGGATCCAAGAATATCAGCTTGTGCTTGCTGTTCTTCAGCGCTCTGTGGAGCAGTCTATCCTTGCAGCTTATTCTTATCCTGAAACTGCAAAGGAACTTTGGGACACTCTCAAGAGTGTTTATGGTAAAACCTCTAATGTCAGTATGATTTTTGAGGTGAAGAAAGCTTTGAATGATCTTCATCAGGAGGAGAGGTAATCCATTACTATATTTGGGGACTTCAAAGTGCTGTGAGAAGAGCTGGAAATGCTCAGACCACCCACTACAGATGTGAAGGAGATGATGGAGAGGATAGAACAAGATCAAGTTTTTTTTTCTGCTTCTTACTTTAAATGGATCATCCAAAGGTCTGATCCACCACATTCTAAGTTTGAAAGCTCCAAATCTTAAATGAAGTATGTATTATGATCCAGAATGAAGAAGGATCAAGAGGTCTCTTTCAAGGGACCAGTGAAACGGTTCATGTGACCCGTG
The DNA here is from genome assembly GCA_905132765.1 of Moricandia arvensis. Taxonomy (NCBI): domain Eukaryota; kingdom Viridiplantae; phylum Streptophyta; class Magnoliopsida; order Brassicales; family Brassicaceae; genus Moricandia; species Moricandia arvensis. The sequence goes on along the minus strand of CAJHQP010000068.1, from coordinate 146,414 downwards.
AAGTCATTCAGCAAAAAGAATGGAAGAATATTAAGTGTGACCACTGCAAGATGAAGGCACACAGCAAGGACATATGTCAGACACTTTATCCTCATCTGAAACACAATGGGGTTAGAGGAGCAGACCAGAAATCTAGGGAAAGTAATGCTGGTTGTGGGAAATGGATTTACATCCCTCCTCAGGGCCCATCGATTGAGATGCATGGCCCAAAGGTCGTCCACGTCAGCGCTTCATTCGGACAAAACGACAAATCAGATTGGTACTCAAGAAGTGAACTAAGCAAGAAAACCTACTTTTCCCAGCCCAACTACATCAAAATCAGGCCCACGAGCTTTATGGTCTAGGGCGAACCAGCTTTGGCAGAAGGGTTTATAAAAGAGGACCATAGGGCAAACACAGATGGGGATTCTCTTTGGATATCGATTCACATCTTGTATTTTCCCAACAGTGTTAACAAGTAAATCAGTTCTTAATCGTTTCGTTTATCATCCTTCGACGTAATATATCCGCCTTCGAGAAAACCCACACACCGAGCTGTGATATCCATCCCGTCGTACTAGCTCAGAACAAACACTTGGCCCCCACCGTGGGGCTCACCTCCAAAGTAGCATAACGACTCGATCGATGATCGAAGACTCAGCCGCCGGGGATAACCCTCCTCCAGCCGCTTCGGCACCTTCCATAACCGAAATCATGGATACTATCCTTGCACGCTTCGCCCAGCAAGATGAAGTCCAGAAGGCGACTAATGAGCGTCTCGACATCCTCGCCGCCGCTCTAGTGCCCGCTCCTGGCACCTCCAGCAACCCGCCAACGTTCCGTAGGCAGCTCTTTTTCGTCAATCCTCTAACCGGTATACCCGAACAATGTACTGATACCCCGGAACAGACGACATCAGGGCCAGAGCAGAACCCCGAAAGCTCAGATCCGGCCACAATCCAACAAATAGCTAAACTCCAAAACTCGCTAAGAGACATACACTCCAAGTTTCATCGCGTCACTAGTTCCGCTCCTGAGATCAAAAGAGTACTCGAAGCTTCCCTACATAACCCATTCACCCGACGTATTACCGAAGTCAAAATCCAACAAACGGACAAGCTCCGTATCCAACCGTACACCGGCAACTCTGATCCAACGGACCATAAGACAACTTTCAACATAGCCCTCGCTCGATCTCACTTTTACGATGAAGAAAAGGACGCAAGCTCTTGCCAGTTATTCGTCGAAAGCCTCTCAGTCCCGGATGTCACGTGGTTCTCCCGCCTAGCAGAGGGATCAATCGACAACTTCCACGACCTCTCCACAGTGTTTCTGAAGCATTACGTCATGTTTACCCGCAACGGGGCCTCTATCTCGGATCTTTGGAAAATGTCCCAGTCCCCGACCGAAAGCCTCAAAGAATACATGGAGAGTTTCAAACAGGTGGTATCGAAGGTTCATGTTACCGACAAAACTGGGGTCGAGGCACTGCTGCAAACGCTACGGATAAACTCCGAGTTCTGCAAAAGTTTATATTCAAACCCTATAATGTCGCTGCAGGATGCCCTCCATCGGTCAAAAAACTTTATCATGCTAGAAGAGGACAAGTGGGCATACTACACCAAACAGAATTCAACCAACCAGACAGCGACCAAGCCAACGGATGCCCTTCAGGAACCACGGCAACACATGCCGTACGCCAAAAACGACAAAAAGAAATCCATCCTATATGTGATGACCGAGCAAGAACCACAAGAAAACGCCCTTATGGTCAGGGAACCAGGATGGAACGTTTGGGAAAGGGACGCAGATGGAAAAGTTCTTCCTCCGCATACCGGTACAGCCAGCAACTTGACAGCCACCTTCGACGAAAGCAAGTACTACGAATATCAGAAAACAAGGGGACACGATACAAAGGAATGCAAACAGCTGCACGAGCTCTTACTCGCGGCGTTCGCTAGCGGTCAAACTAGTATCGAACCACCCAGACCAAAGCAAGTGAAAAATAATAAAATCTGGAGTAAAAGTAAAGATAAAAAAGAAACTTCAGGGCCGACAAGAGCTGCACTTGAAGCAAGAAGCCGGCGCCAGTATCCCCAGGCGAGAAAGTAACTTGACTTCTGACGAGGACGAACCAAAATCGCGCCGAAAGATTTTCACGATCCTCACACGACCATCATCTTCGTCCTCCGACGAAGAACCGCAGATGGAAGATCTTCAAAACTTCCTCAAACGAAAAGCCCACGACTGTCCGTCGAGCCCTCAGAAGATCGAGAAAATTCAACAACCTCCAGATCTGCGGGCTAAACTCGAGCAAACCAGATCGATCAATTTAAGACAGATATTCCCCACAGGAGGTCCAAAAATTAACCCTCGAGTCACCGTCCAGCGAGGAAAACTGAGTCCCATCGTCGTCGATTTACGAGCAAGTATAAACTCTGAAGTCACCGACTTACGAGAAAAACTTAATTCAAAAGTTCCCGATTTGCGAGCAAAACTGACACGAGGAAGCAGTACTGCACCAAACTGGAGAACGAACCTCGTACGCCGAGTCAGCCACCGACTTATGTTCCAAGCTAAAACGATCAAAGGAATCCAGATTGAACATCATTATGGGCGGATCACCTCCCTGTGAGAATTCAGTTCGGTCCGTGAAAGAATTTCGCCGAAAAGCTCCCATCACAAGACACTGGCCCGTCATCTCGAAGAATGATCCGCAGATCACTTTCTCCGAAATTGACTCAGTTGGCATTCATGCACCACATAAAAATCCTCTCCTCATCGAACTCGGCATCGAAGACTGCGAGGTCACAAAGATATTGATCGATACAGGCAGCTCCGTTGACCTAATTTTTAAAAAGACGCTCGATAAAATGGGATCTTCTGAAATGATAATCGGCACAGTTTGACTCAGCGTATACGCACTCGGCGTAACCAAAAACATCAAGTTTTCAGTCATCGATGTTGGCACGCCATACAATGCGATCCTTGGAACACCATGGATCCACTCCATGAAAGCCATACCTTCGACTTATCATCAGTGCGTCAAATTTCCATGACACGATGGTCGCATTATTACACTTCGTGGCGATCAACGAGCAGCCCGCGACCTCCTAGTCAACGAAATCAAAGCTCAACGGACAGGGCCCAAGTGAATTCGGTAGTAAAACCAATTGAGACGGTTGATCCGCTCAAGGAAGAAATCTTGGAAGTCGGTATCGATCTAAACGATCCAAATAAAACAGTCCGAATAGGAGCATTCTTAAGCGATGACTCCGAAGATCAAATCATCTCTTTCTTAAAAGAAAACGCTTCGGCCTTCACTTGGACGACGTCTAATATGAAAGGGATCGAACCTACCATCATTGTACATTAGATTAAGGTTGACCCCACACATAAGCTCGTTCGTCAAAAACGGAGAAAGCTCGGTCCAGAGAGAGTAAAGTCCGTAAATGATGAAGTTGATCGTTTATTAACCGCCGATTTCATAACCAAAGTACGTTTCCCAGAGTGGTTAGCCAACACGGTCGTTGTCCGAAAAAAGAACGGCAAATGGCGCATGTGCGTAGATTTTACCGACCTGAACAAAGCATGCCCAAAAGATAGTTTCCCGTTGCCACACATTAATCACCTGGTCAAATCCACAGCCGGAAACGAATTGCTAAGTATCATGGATGCCTTCACGGGTTACAATCAAATCATGATGCACCCCAACGACAGAGAAAAGACGGCTTTCATTACCGATCGCGGTACCTATTGTTATACAGTCATGCCCTTTGGTCTAAAAAATGCTGGCGCGACGTACCAGAGGTTAGTCAATAAGATGTTCGCCGACCAGCTTGGGGTTACGATGGGAGTCTATATTGATGATATGCTAGTCAAGTCGCTCCGCGCCGACAATAATCTCTGTCATTTGAGACAAAGTTCCTCACACTAAATGAGTATGGTATGAAACTGAACCCCATGAAATGCACATTCGGGGTAATGTCGGGCAAGTTCCTTGGTTATATCGTCACTCAGCGCGGAATTGAAGCAAACCCAAAACAGATAGCCGCTATACTCGAACTACCGAGTCCCAAAAACAGTAGGGAGGTTCAGCGACTGACCGGTCGTATTGCCGCACTCAATAGGTTTATCTCAAGGTCAACAGACAAGTGCCTCCCATTCTTCGACCTCCTACGTGGTAATAAAAGGTTTATCTGGGAAAAACAATGCGAGGAGGCGTTCGGACAGCTTAAGGCATACCTAACGACCCCACCGATACTATCGAAGCCAGAGGAAGGTGATACCCTCTACCTCTACATCGCTGTATCCCTCACCGCCGTCAACAGCGTCCTCGTCAAGGAAGACAGAGGCGAGCAGAATACGAGCAGACGGATGGCGGACGCTGAAACTTACTATTCTACTTTGGAAAAAATGGCCCTCGCGGTGGTAACATCGGCACGGAACCTACGTCCGTATTTCCAGTCGCACTCAATGGTCATTCTTACCAACCACCCCTTGCGGACGGTCATGCAAAATACGAATCAGTCGGGCCGACTTTCAAAGTTTTTGTCGAGTTGAGCAAACATAACATTACCTATAGAAGCCGACCAGCGTCTAAGTCACAAGTACTAGCTGATTTTTTGATCGAATTGGCCCCTGAAATCGAACGAGACCTGACCCTCCCGACCAAAAACTGGATATTACACGTGGACGGTTCGTCGACCAACAAAGGGTCGGGGGCAGGTGTTCAGCTACAGTCTCCTACAGGCGAGCTAATTAGGCAGTCTTTCTGACTGGGTTTCCAAGCTTACAACAACGAGGCCGAATACGAGTCTCTCATCCCCGGTCTCCAACTGGCCGCAGACGTCGGAGCCAAACGAGTCGACGCATATTGCGATTTCAAGCTTGTCGCTAATCAATATAACGGGGAATACAACACAGAGAAAGATATAATGGATGCATATTTAAAAACGGTTCAGAAGCTCGCGGGCACCTTCGAACATCTCACCCTCACCAGAGTCCCTCGTGGAGATAATATCGGTGCAGACGAACTAGCGGCCCTAGGTAGCAAATTACGGGATCAAGTCCGGCGTACAATCCCAATCCATCATATCGATCGCCCAAGCATCACTATCGCCCACAACAATATCTATTGAGCTTGGCCAAACGGATTAGAGAACCCCCATCATACAATATCTCGCCAATGGCACATTGCCATCCGATAAATGGGAAGCTCGTCGTTTGAAAGCACGCAGTACAAACTATGGCTTCATGAACGACTCACTTTATTGTTGGACAGCAAACAAAGTCTTACTGACTTGTATATCCGGGGAAAAGATCTATCGTGTAATGACCGAAATTCACGACGGAGCGGCCGGGAACCACTTAGGCGGACGAACTTTAATCCTCAAAGCAAAAATCCTCGGTTACTACTGGCCGAAAATAGCGAAAGATTGCGAATCTCACTCTTGGAACTGTGACAAATGTAAAAGCCATGCACCAAATATTCACTGCCCAACCGATCTCTTGCGAGCAACCATAGCACCATACCCATTTATGCGCTGGGCAATGGACATAGTCGGTCCCCTACCGAGTTCACGTCAACGCCGTTTTTTTTGCTCGTAATGACCCATTACTTCACGAAATGGGTAGAAGCGGAATCGTATATCAAAATAACAGAAAAGGAAGTCCAGAGCTTTGTCTGGAAATACATAATATGCCGCCATGGTCTTCCGTACTAGATAGTAACAGATAATGGCTCGCAGTTCGTATCGAATAAGTTCCGAGGCTTCTGCGAACGCTGGAAGATTCGACTGAATACATCTACCCTGAGATACCCACAAGGAAATGACCAAGCCGAAGGAACAAACAAAATCATTATCGACGGAATCAAGAAACAACTCGACATAAAAAAGGACATTGGGCCAATGAACTCAATGGGGTTTCGTGGTCACATCGCACAACACCAAGAGGTGCGACCGGCTTCACACCGTTCTCGCTCACATACGGCATAGAAGCAATGTCTCCAGCAGAGGTAAACGTCACTAGTTTGCGACGAGCTCAGATGCCGTCAAACGAAAGCGTCAATCGCGACCTAGTGCTCGACACACTCGATAACATCGAGGAACTACGCGATCAGGCCCTCCTACGAATCCAGAACTACCAATATTTAGCCGCGAGCTACTACAACAAGAAAGTTTGGGCTCGACCGTTAGCTATCCATGACCTCGTCCTGCGGAAGGTATTCGAGAACACTCCCGAAATAAACGCGGGTAAGTTAGGGACACAATGGGAGTGGCCGTACAAGATCGTTGAAGTCGTTAAACATGGAGTCTACAAACTCGAGACCTCTTCTGGAGATAAAATACCAAGGTCCTGGAACGGTTCCAACCTTCGAAAATACTACTAGCACGCGTGACAAACAAGAGACAGTATCGTCAAAAAAAAAATCCCGAGCACATGATCCTTCGATCACCTTTGCTCGGTACCAAGTAAATGACATTCGAGTCACTTTTACTTATGTCAAAAAGAACTACAAAGGCTTGATTCCTCCCGAGAGGATACGTAGGCAGCCCGAAAGAAGGTCCAGCCACAACAAAAAAACATTCTTTTCAATCAAAACTCGAGGGCGATCATTTCCGCTTAGGTCACGAACTTGCACACCAAGCAAACGATTGGTTCGATGAATGTGGGTGATCAGTGTCGGTCGTATCCTGATCAAATACTCGATCACCACCTTGCGGTTAAACAACGGACCTAGTGGATGGACCAATTGATTCCATCTATATGGCCTTTATCATTCAATGATCCCCGAGAACGGTTTGGCCAACCTAAAAGCTCGTCAGGATCACTTTGAAAATGATACAAGCATGAGTTCAAGGCACAACCGCACGAATAAAATGTCGAATGTCACAATTTACTATCGAGTGATAAACTACGATTAAATTGAATTAATACATCATTAAGCGGGCAAAATGCCAAAATATCACAATTCAATACAGCGAACAAAAAAAAAAGAGTCGAAGTCGTACAACATAAGCCCGTCGGAGCGGGTAGGCAGATAAAATACAAGCAAAACAAATCAACAGACAAGTCTACCCCATGGTTTCTCCACATCCGCGATTCACCATCGACTCCTCGACTTGCTGATCGTCAGCGCCCCAAACTCGCTCGCCAGAACCGTCGGAATTGGCAACGTTCATGCACTCTCCCTGGGCTAAATTGTGACCAACGTTGGTCGCACCAAGCTGCCCCTGATCGTTGCGAGCATCACCACTATGAGACTGAGTTGGATTTTGCATTGAGGTCGCCGTAACCAAGTTGATCACGCCTTTATTCGACCTGAATTGATCAAGACCGGAAAAAGGGCGAGCAACCACGAACCGTGAAGGTAGGTTTAATTGGGATAGCCCGAGAAATTCCTCAGGGACGTCCGCAACCTTCGCTGCATCAGCCTCCTTCTGGAATTTGGCCTCTCGCTCGTTCAGAAAAGTGATTACCGCATCCGGAACCACCAGAATCTCCTGCTCCCTCAGGTCCCTCAAGTTGTCCCTCACCCCCCGAGCCAGGCCAAGTGCACTCCTCTTCTCCTCATAGGCCTCCTGCCTGATCATGTATTCCCGAATCCCTTCGAAGCATTTCGTGGCCTTAGCGGCCATTGTTGTCTCCACCCTCGATCGTTCCTAGGCTACCTCATGGATCCTTGATCTCTTTAAATGGTCAACTTCTTTCTTCTGGTCTGCGGCCAGTGTCATCTTCTCAGCAATCGCTCTTGAACCGCCGCCTCCTTCTCTAAGTCCGTAGCGTCTCTATTTCTGTCTGCCTCAGCGAGCCGAGCATGAACCTTCTCGAATTTGGCGGTCAAGCCCTCGGCTTTCTTCCTCGCAGCCCGTTGGCGAGCAGCCCAGCTATCTCTTTCTTTCACGGCCTTCTCCACCGTATTGAGGAATTCTTTCTTCTTCTCCCTAATGTAATCATTTTTAGCTGCGAAGTCCTTCTCAGCCGCTCCTAACCTCAACTCCATCTTCTTCAGGGATCTGTCGTACTCGCTCACGATCAAATTCCAATGACTTTTGGACTACGGGCCAAATAAAATTTGTGAGAACATGGTCCTCAAGACAACAAACATATAAATGAAGACGGGGAAGACTTACCAATACCGAGTTGCGCGCGGCGTCGACGTAGAGACCGAAGAAATATAAGTCTTCGAACGGAGGCATGTCGAGCGGCCCTCCTTTGAGTTGACGTAGTAACTCGGAAAAGGCACGGGGATCGTTCAGAAGCGGAGTAGACGCGCTCGAGTAATGAAAATATACCTTATGCGGGACCATTAGGCCTTCTAGTCTGTGTAGTACGACGCGTCCGCTCTCAACCGCCTTTTTGTCCGCTTCAGGGATGACATTATCGGTAATCGGTAGACGTTGTTCCATGGGGGAAGATTCGATATCGTAGCCGGCTCCATCCGGCCGTGTGGGCGAATCAGTGACCCTTGCGGTTTCCTCACCACCAGGGCCGGCTCCTTTGTGCAGCTTCGCGCCTGTTTGGTCAGTCCCGGAGGGTTCCTCCCGGGACTTCTTCTTCTTCTTATTTGAACCCGTCTCGGCCTCGACCTGACCCGACGCGACACCCGACTGACCAGATTCGTCCAGCCTGTTCGAGGAACCCTCTTTCTTCTTCCTACTCTTCAAAGGTGGCCCGTCGTCGCAAGGATTGGAAGACGGTTCCAGTCGGGCAGAACCTTCTTTTGCGGCCGACGATTCACGGTTCCCTTTGCTCTGAGAGACTTTGGACGATTTGGACTTCTTCCTAGAAGATTTGGAGGAATCAGCGGTCGAGCCCTCATTGGACCCCCCTTCAGCCAGGACAGCCTCGGCCTCTTGAGCTACAGTGGTTGTAGCTCCCTCGGTGATGTGATCATGGACCGGATCACTAAGGAGAACAAGGAGAGTCTAGATGAGCCACATTGCACCAGCAGCCTGGTGATGATGCTCTAGCCATTCTTGAAGGTCCCATGACTCGTTCCAGAGTCAAGAAACTTAAAGAGAAAGTTGTAGGATTACTCACTTCACATCCACAACTAGAAGAAAGTCTTGGACAAGGTTTGATCCGAGATGTCTTGATCACCATTCAAGCCATCTCTACATCAAGCTGAGTTAGTGTCTAGGCAAGACATTTGGTGCGTGCTCTTTTCCTTGCTTTTGGTTTTGTCCCACGAGGTTTTCCGGAGGAAGGTTTTTAACGAGGCCACAACTTGTCTTACACATCACTTAGGCTCTATCTCGGCCCAAGACTAGCAGAAGTATTACATTTTAAGCTTATGTTATTTATAAACTATAGTTTTTCCTTTTTACTATTTTCGAAACCCTAGAGAGCCTGTTCTCTGGTTTCCTTTTATTTAAAGGGGTCTCCTAACCCTATTGTACTCAGGCAATCAATAAACATCGAGTTTCTTTTATCTCTTGACGGCTCTCTCTCTAGAAAGGTGTCGAGTTCTTCTGGTGTGTAATATCCAGAGACCTAAGGGTGTCTAAGTTGGTGTGTCATATCCGACTTGTTCATCTAGGAGTATCAAGAGATCATCCATCCCTCTTGTGTCACCAATCAATCCACAATCCTTGAAGAACTTGAGTCTCTGATTCATTCTTGCAAGGAACTATCCTCCCTATCAACCAAAGAGCATCCTAGGGGCGCATCAAGTGGTATCAGAGCAACTTTGGTTTGGGAAGTACTCGTTCTCTCTTGTTTCTTTTTGTTTCATCAGTAATAAACCTTTGTTAAGCAGTAGATCTAATCTGTTTAGGGCTGCTCGAAACTCATAGAGATTAGACAAGGTTTTAAACTTTTTCCTTTTTGCTTGCGGAAACCCTAGAGAGATAAACCCTAGCCGCATAAGTTCTTTGCTCTTTAAATCTCTTTGTTTCATCTGCTAATCAACTTGATCATCTTGAACACAAGTAGATTTAGGCTGTTTAGGCTGCTAGAAAACCTTAGAGAAGTTTAGATAAAGATTAAAGAATTTCCTTTTTGCTTGAAATCGGAAACCCTAGTTCCCTTTTTACCTAGCCGATTATCCTTTTCTCTTTTGTCTTGCAAAACAAGCTTCTGTTTGTGTTGATTTTTTTTTCCTTTTTGCTTGTCTTGTTTACCTAGAATCCTTTTACTGGTTATATTGTTTCCTTTGTGCAGGAAGCAATGGGATCCGAGTCTGAAGAAGAAGCTGAACTCGTCAGGAAGAACAAGCTACTCATGGAAGCCATGACTGCTCAACTGAACCAGAATATGGTAGCAACCATGACCGAGATGATGAGGACCAATCTCAATGAGATTCAGAGAGAGTTCAGAGAAGAAGTCAGAAGAGCTATTGGTCAAGGAAACAACCGAGAGGTTAGAAGAGAAGAGAGACCTCATGCAACTCGACAAGAGCATGCTGGTTATGAGGAGACTGACAACGAGTATGAACATATCAGTTCATCCTTAAGACAAAGCCAAAGGAGACATAGGCGTGGACAAGAAGGAAGGACAAACCAGAGAGATGAACTTGCTGGTTTAAATATCAAGATACCCCCATTCCATGGCAAAGCTGACCCGGAGGCCTACCTTGAGTGGGAGAAGAAGATTGAGTTGGTCTTTCAGTGTAAGCAATACACAAACCACAAGAAGATTCAGATTGCTGCTACTGAATTCTATGACAATGCTCTAAGCTGGTGGGATCAGTGCATCACAACCCGTAGAAGGAATGGAGAGGAACCAGTAGAGACTTGGACAGAGATGAAGTCTATCATACGTAAGAGGTTTGTTCAAAGCCATTACCACAGAGACTTGCACCACAGGCTCAGGAAGCTTACTCAAGGTTCAAGATCAGTGGAGGAGTATTACCAGGAGATGGAGTTACTCATGCTAAGAGCTAGCATATTAGAAGATAGAGAAGCAACCATGTCAAGGTTCCTGTGTGGTTTAAACCGAGATATACAAGATAATGTTGAGATGCAACATTATGTGGAGTTAGAAGAGATGTTACACAAGGCTATTCTTGTGGAACAACAGCTCAAGAGGAAGGGAAATTCACGCAATCACTATGGCTCCAACCGGTTACACAACACCAAGGAAGAGAAGTCACCTTATCCTAAGGAGTCTAAACCGTTTCAGAAAGACAACAAGTCCTATCCAAGAGAAGAAACCAAACCAAGCAGTGCTCTTGACAAGGGCAAAGGCAAAGTTGAAGCTTCTAGTTCCAGAGCTCGTGATGTCAAGTGCTTCAAGTGCCAAGGACGAGGTCATTATGCCAATGAGTGTACCAACAAGAGCCATGATCTTGCTGGAAAATGGTGAGTATGCCTCAGAAGATGACAACACCGAGTCTGACCAAGAAGAGAGTGAAGAGGAGCATGAAGAAGGACCAGTCCAGGGGAAGCTCTTAGTGGCAAGAAGGCTTCTAAGCTTGCAAACCAAGACTGAGGAGCTAGATCAACGAGAGAACCTATTCTATACCCGGTGCTTGGTCCAAGGGAAAGTATGCAGCCTCATAGTTGATGGAGGCAGTTGTGTGAATGCTGCTAGTGAGACAATGGTCAAGAAGTTGGGATTGAAGGTTCAGAAGCATCCCAAACCTTACCGGCTACAATGGTTGAATGAAGAAGGCACCATGAAGGTTTCAAGTCAAGTGCTCAGTCCTTTAGCCATAGGAAGATATGAAGATGAAGTCTTGTGTGATGTGTTGCCTATGGAAGCTGGTCACATACTTCTTGGGAGACCTTGGCAATCTGATCGCCAAGTTATCCATGATGGCTTCACCAACAAGCACTCCTTTGAGTTCAAGGGTCGCAAGACTGTCCTGGTTCCCTTGACACCTAAGGAAGTTCAACAAGATCAGATTCAACTCCAAAAGAAGAAGGAGATTGATCTTAAACCGGCTGGAACTAAGCAGCCAAACTTCTATGCTAACATGGGTGATATCAAAAGAACTCTTTACTCTAAACAATCTTCTATCTTATTTGTGTTTAAAGAAGCTCTTTTGAACTTAACAGATTCTACACCGGTGTATCCGAGTGAAATGGTTTCTCTTTTGCAGGAGTTTCAAGATGTATTTCCAGAGGACAACCCCATTGGTTTACCTCATTTGAGAGGGATTGAGCACCAGATAGACTTTGTTCCAGGATCTACACTTCCAAACCGTCCAGCATACAGAACCAACCCGGTTGAGACCAAGGAGTTGCAAAGACAAGTAGAGGAACTCATGGAGAAGGGCTATATCCGAGAGAGTTTGAGCCCATGTGCTGTACCAGTGCTTCTAGTGCCTAAGAAGGATGGTACATGGCGTATGTGTGTTGATTGTAGATCAATCAACAACATCACAGTGAAGTATCGCCACCCTATACCTAGACTAGATGATATGCTTGATGAATTGCATGGTTCTTGCATCTTTTCTAAGATAGATTTAAAAAGTGGATATCATCAAATTAGGATGAAAGAAGGAGATGAATAGAAGAATGCATTTAAAACTAAACATGGATTATATGAGTGGTTAATTATGCCATTTGGATTAACCAATGCACCTAGTACATTCATGAGATTAATGAATCATGTTCTTAGATCATTCATAGGCATCTATGTTGTTGTATACTTTGATGACATCTTAGTATATAGCAAAAACTTAGAAGAGCATCTAGAACATCTTAGGGGTGTCCTGAATGTTTTGAGAAATGAAAAGCTTTATGCCAACTTGAAGAAGTGCACCTTTTGCACGGATAACTTGGTTTTTCTAGGCTTTGTTGTGAGTGCAGATGGAGTTAAGGTGGATGAAGAGAAGATCAAAGCCATCAAAGACTGGCCGAGCCCAACCTCAGTAGGAGAAGTGAGAAGCTTCCATGGGCTTGTTGGGTTCTATAGACGATTTGTGAGAGACTTTAGCACCATTGAAGCTCCCTTAACTGAAGTGATAAAGAAAGATGTCGGATTCAAGTGGGGAGAAGCACAAGAGAAGGCTTTCCAAAGCCTAAAAGAGAAGCTTACTCAATCACCTCTTCTTATACTTCCTGACTTTACAAAAACTTTTGAAATAGAATGTGATGCTTCAGGAATTGGAATTGGTGCTGTATTGATGCATGATAGGAAACCCATAGCCTACTTCAGTGAGAAACTTGGAGGAGCTACTCTCAACTATGCTACATATGACAAGGAACTATATGCCTTGGTGAGGGCCTTGCAAACATGGCATCATTACCTATGGCCCAAGGAGTTTGTCATCCACATTGATCATGAGTCCCTAAAGTATCGAAAAGGGCAGAGCAAGCTTAGCAAGAGACACGCAAGATGGGTTGAGTTCATAGAAACCTTCCTCTACTTGATCAAGTATAAACAAGGTAAGAAGAACATAGTTGCTGATGCACTATCTTAGAGGTATGTTCTCTTGACCACTCTAGATGCTAAGTTACTTGGGTTTGAGCAGATAAAAGATATGTATGATACTGACCTTGATTTCAAGGAAGCTTATGCATCTTGTGAGAAGTTTGCTGCAGGGCACTACTTTAGACAAGAAGGTTTCTTGTTTTATGACAATAGATTGTGTGTGCCTAACTGCTCTTTGAGAGATCACTTTGTCAGGGAATCTCATGGGGGCAGTCTAATGGGACACATTGGGATTTCCAAGACCTTAAAAGTTTTGCAGGATCACTTCTATTGGCCGCACATGAAGAAAGATGTGGAGAGAATCTGTGGGAGGTGTGCTACTTGCAAGCATGCCAAGTCCCAAGTCCAATCCCAGGGTTTGTATACTCCTTTACCCATTCCACACCATCCCTGGAATGACATTTCCATGCACTTTATTGTTGGATTACCTAGGACTAGAACAGGAAAGGATTCAATCTTTGTTGTTGTTGATAGGTTCTCTAAGATGGCATATTTCATAGCATGTCATAAGACTGATGATGCATTGCATGTTGCTAACCTGTTCTTTAAAGAAGTTGTTCGTTTACATGGCATGCCTAGGACTATAGTTTCTGATAGGGACACTAAGTTTCTTAGTTACTTTTGGAAGACTCTTTTGTCTAAGCTAGGCACTAAACTGTTGTTTTCTACTACATGTCATCCACAAACTGATGGACAAACTGAAGTAGTTAATAGAACTCTAGGAACACTCCTGCGTGCATTCATTAGAAAGAACTTAAGAACTTGGGAAGAATACTTACCACACTGTGAATTTGCATACAATCATGCCATGCTTTCTGCTTCTAAGTATTCACCTTTTGAAATTGTTTATGGGTTCAATCCCACCTCTCCTTTGGATCTAATGCCTTTACCTGAGTGTGAAAGGATCAGTTTAGACGGTAAGAAGAAAGCAGAGATGGTCCAAAGAATCCATGAGAAGGCTAGACAAAACATTGAGCAGAAAACCAAGCTTTATGAGAAGCAAGCCAACAGGGGGAGGCGTGTGAGGGTCTTTGAAGTCGGTGACCAAGTTTGGGTCCACCTGAGGAAGAACAGGTTCCCCAACGAGAGGAAGTCCAAGCTGATGCCAAGGGTTGATGCACCTTTTGAGATCATCCACAAGATCAATGACAATGCCTACAAGCTTGATCTTCAAGGTAAGTACGATGTATCAAATAGCTTCAATGTCACTGACTTGTCCCCTTTTGTTGTAGATGAACCTGATTTGAGGACAAATCCTTTTCAAGAGGGAGGGGATGATTTGATCATGGACCGGATAACTAAGGAGAACAAGGAGAGTCTAGATGAGCCACATGAAGCCACATTGCACCAGCAGCCTGGTGATGATGCTCTAGCCATTCCTGAAGGTCCCATGACTCGTTCTAGAGTCAAGAAACTTAAAGAGAAAGTTGTAGGATTACTCACTTCACATCCACAACAAGAAGAAAGTCTTGTACATGGTTTGATCCGAGATGTCTTGATCACCATTCAAGTCATCTCTACATCAAGCTGAGTTAGTGTCTAGGCAAGACATTTGGTGCGTGCTCTTTTCCTTGCTTTTGGTTTTGTCCCACGAGGTTTTCCGGAGGAAGGTTTTTAACGAGGCCACAACTTGTCTTACACATCACTTAGGCTCTATCTCGGCCCAAGACTAGCAGAAGCATTACATTTTAAGCTTATGTTATTTATAAACTATAGTTTTTCCTTTTTACTATTTTCGAAACCCTAGAGAGCCTGTTCTCTGGTTTCCTTTTATTTAAAGGGGTCTCCTAACCCTATTGTACTCAGGCAATCAATAAACATCGAGTTTCTTTTATCTCTTGACGGCTCTCTCTCTAGAAAGGTGTCGAGTTCTTCTGGTGTGTAATATCCAGAGACCTAAGGGTGTCTAAGTTTGTGTGTCATATCCGGCTTGTTCATCTAGGAGTATCAAGAGATCATACATCCCTCTTGTGTCACCAATCAATCCATAATCCTTGAAGAACTTGAGTCTCTGATTCGTTCTTGCAAGGAACTATCCTCCCTATCCTCCCTATCACTCGATAGGGGTAGATGCCTGCGCATTGAGGGCATTGAGCGCGGCCATTGGAGTCACGCCCCTCAAGCCACTAACGAGTAACGAGCTGATATTTGGAAGATCCTTCATCGTTCCCTTCTTTACGGTTGTCTTCGCTGCTTTCAACCTAAACCTCAGACCGGATGTTTCCTCGCACGGAATATTAGAAGCCCACTTAGCTGCATTACACCACTAGTTGAGTCAGGGACGAGAAAATCAGAAATAAGAGGCAAACGAATGAAGGGGAACCTTTTGCAATATGGTTGTGATTGCGGCGTATGCGGGCAAGGATGAATCCCCCCCCCACTTGTGGCAATATTCAAAGCGTCCTAGAAAAAGTTCTCCGGGTAGGCTATTGTATTTGGATGAGTAACTGCAAAAAAAAAAACACAACAAAGGTACTTGAGTCCGAGAGCGTTCAAAAAGTTTGAACGCAAGAGAGTCAACCAAGCCTATGATTCCATAAAAATCGATAGTCATTGCCTGGTGGCTCCTCGAAGGCGAATTCGTCGCACTTCACATAAAAATAGAAGCTTTCCCAATCTGGCGTTTTGTTCGGATGGCCGGTCAAAATGTGAAGGCCAGGCCTCATCCTAAGAGCAAACATGCCGCTCAGTTGGACCGAAGTCATGGTCAGTTCCTCGAACACCCTCACGCTCATAGGAAAATCAACTTCAGCGGCCATCACCATAAGCGCGACAGCGATACGCAAAGTCGCCGATGTCATCTGGGTGATAGCAACCCCCCGACGAAAGTAGTAGGAACTAACGATCCGGGGAATTGACAACCAGAGCTTGATGTCCTTCGGGAAGAAGGACTCGTACACACACTGGTACCCCACTGGCGGGCTCCAGGGCCTATGTTGAAGCTCGGAATCATGAACGTCACGCCATTTCCGCCACACCCCCTGGGTCAGGTGCTAACACTGCCATATGAGGACCAAGTGCTTTTAACGTCTTCCTAGTCTTGCCCGACGACCTCAGACGGACGCAGAAGACTAGGATCTAAAGCCGGGCGGTGCTCGAAGGTCCCGATTTCGTGATATTTGATCAGGTAAACCTTGCCGTCTTCTGGAAGAATTAAAGGTTCCTCGCTCACTTCCACACAAGGACCCCGAAACTGGACCCCTGCAGAGACCCCGTCATTGATCTGCCCCGATGAGTCATAACTTTCCCCTGAAGCATCCTCTGACACTGTTTGGTCGCCATCTTCTTTCCGAAACTGTCTCTCGGCGTCGGCGACCAACAAACGTTGGGAGAAATCAAGACCATCAACATATCTCAAGTCGTTCAGATGAGAAAGACCCGCATCCTCACATGGGGTCGCATTGCCCGACTTTCGGATCAAGAGCGGGGGAGGACACAACCTTTAACACCCCCGAACCGTCCTAGGCCGGACTAACCCGGAACAGTTGGGAATGCCACACGTATAGCTCGCCGAGTCCGACTGACCAAAGATCAAGAACAAATCAAGACCCTCGACCAACCCGTCCCGGTTCGCTATGTCCTCGACGACCACGGCCTAAGGCTTTGCAACCCGTACCACGGTCGACGAGTTGTGTCGACTCGGACAAGGTCTATATCATTTAGCACAACAACAACGAATATAAAAATTCATTTTATTAATAGTAGATGGAAAGCGTTTACAAAAATATCAGAGTTTGAGCGCTCGGGCCAAGAGCCAAAATAAAGTAAAAGAAAAGAAAGAGTCAAAATACATTTAAAACTAATCCTTGCTTACGCTTATGCCACCAAATCTACACCGGTTGACTTGTGTTCCGCTGCTCCTAAACTTCCCACCTATAGGTAACCTGCATAGTAGAAGAGGTGATGAGTAATCTAAATTACTCAGTGAGATCCTAAAACAACTAACCCTCCTCAGCCCATGCTTAAACAAACAAACAATCAAACAATCAGTCAAACAAACAAACAAGCAATCAAACAATCAAACAAGTAATAAACAAGCAATGGGTGTTAGTCTCCCCACTAAGACCTAACTACAAACAAGCAAACTAGACTCGATCCTAGACTCAACAAACAAAAGAAAATAAAAACACTCGAGTACACACGAAGGATGGAGCCCAAATGCTACAAACACCCCCAGGATCCTAAACACACGGAGCCCTATCCACTCCATTATGAATACTCCCGACCAAAAATACAAAGTCACGTGGTTGCCAAGCATCATCTCTGGGAATCCCTCCGCAAGGGACTTCCATCGGGCCACATCGTCATGCAACACTTGTCCATGGGAGCGACCCACTTTACAATTGACACGTCTTGGACGGAAGGTCACTCCACCACTAGAGAATTGGGCTTCTCCCAATCTAACTCCATGGTGTCAAGCACATCACGGAGAATTGGGCTTCTCCCAATCTAACCCCATCCACTAGTTTAGACCAAGACAAGAAAAATACAACACGCATGAGGGAGCTCAAACTCTAACCAAAATGCCATGCTTAGTCTAGACCAGGGACAAACAATAAAAATAAACAAACAACCTAATCTAGACACAACAAACAAACAAGAGGGAGCTAAGCTCGAACCCCACAATCAGTTACTACAAGCATCTAGACTAAACTACAAACAACTAAACAAACAAGCAAGCAACACACACCCACAAGAGAGAGTATCACTCAACCTCTTGTGTTCAACAAGCAATAATATCTAAACTAATAAACTAAATCTAAACTACACAACAAACAATAATCAAAACGTGCATGTTAGTAACATACACTCATCCAGGGCCCTGCATAAAAACGGTTAGTATATGCCCCGGGTCTTCACTTAAGACCCATGGTCTTAACCTCCAAACCTGTATAAATAAACACAAGAAAAGTATCCAGGGACCTCACCTGAATTTCTCCTAAAGGACTACCTAGAACCTCCGGAAAACTCTTAAAAATGCTAACTAAAAACAAAACGAAAACTTTTCTTAAAACTAAATTTCTCTCTCTAAACTCACCACTCTCTCTCTCTCTCTAAGGTTCACTCTCGGTTTTGGGATGGGAAAAATGAAGGAGAGGGTTGTGGTATTTATAGGGAAGGATGGCTGAGGTTGGTGGGACATGTGGACACTTTTGCATGAAGTTTTGTGGACATGTGTCCCACTCACAAAACTTAACTTGCAAGCTTCCCATTCTAGATCCTTCTTTAGCTTCCTCACCAAGTCTTCTACCCTTTCAAGGCAAGTCTTCAGATTCAAGAAAATCCATAGCTTGCTCGGTAAGTAACCTCTCCAACCAATGAGAAATTGCCATTTTTACATCGCCACATCATAATCGCTACCAATGGGTGTGCGCCACGTCATCGCCATGTCATCCTTGGTCACTACTTCTTGGCCACGTCATAAACTCCTAAAATCTTCACTTAAATGTAGTTGAGTAGGAAAAACCATTCCAAGAAGCTTCCATTCCATTCCTTTGCTTGAAAATTGATAATCGGCTCGACCACTCCTAAATCGACCAAGAAGACTAGATTATCGTCCAAGTCTTGATTCCTCCTAGACCATCTTGATTTTATCACGACCATATATCCTAATACTACTCCCTTGATTGATTTAAGAAGAGATAGTCCTAGTTCACCAATCTTCAAAATATCGTCTTCGTCCATGTCGTCCATTGCAGCTAGACTCTCGACCATCTTTCAATTTACTCGACCATTCTTCAAGTTGCTTCGACTGAACCTCTATTTAAGTCTTCTTAAAGCTTCTTAATACTTGGGTGGCTTGATCTATGTACGTTTACTTACGTTGATTTGATACCCTAGATCAGGGTATTACATTCTCCCCTCCTTAAATGAATTCGTCCTCGAATTCACAAGGCACTTCTATCTTCTACGACCATCTTCTTAACTTTCTTCAACTTGTTCCTAACTGCTTCTTCCTTTAGTCTTCCACCATGTCTTCCACTTCTTTCTTCTTGAATCTTTCTTGCACTCTCCCGGTTAACTTTGCTTCATGTAGTTTACTTGGTCTTCTCCTCGGTGTACTATTGTGGATGCCACCATTTGCTTCTAGCTTATGTTTCTTCCATTCACCTTGACGCTACCATGAGATGCAAAACTCCTTCTACTACTCCTTGACATTACTGCTGGTACTTGTCGTCTTCTTTCACCATTTCTCACTTCCTCTATTATGACTCCACCATTTAGATTATGATACCACCATTTGCTCCGATATTACCATTTACTTCCACCTTATACTCCTCAAACTTCAACTCTTCTTGATTCTGACTCGGCCTTCTCTTCTCTTATCTTCTCTCCTTGCTCTAATTCTCACTTTGCTGGTACTTCTTGTTGATCCTTGTTTCTTCTTGCACTTTCTCACTCTTCTGCTTCACCAAACTTCTTTGACTCCATGATCTTCACTTGTTGTCTCCCCTCCTTGGAAACAACTTGGTCTTCTAACACCAAATCTTCTCTTGAGCTTCTTCTTCTATCTTCACTACATCATTCTCTCCTTGGCTTCACACGTTCTTGGACTCTTCACTAATATAGGTAATAGACATCTCCATCTTCTGATGCTTCCTCTGCTCTAATTGCCTTTTCAAATGTCGCTGAGATGTAAGGCCTGATGCCCTGATATGCTTCTACCACTTACTGATCGTCTTCAAACAGAACTCTTCCACTTGCACAGTCCAACCATGTCTGGTACCTCGACAACCAATCCATCTCTATAATAACCTCATGGGGTTCTAAGGGTATGGCTACTAGGTTGGCTAAAAGGGTTTCAGGTTGAGTTTTAAGGTTTGGCTTACAGGGGTTAACAGCGAGATATCTCTATCACGGGTCACAAGGGTTTCTACTAACCTAAAGGCTACTAACGGGTTCACAAAACTATGGGTGGTTTCTTAAAAACGAAAACTAGGGTTCTACCAACCAAAATCAACCTTAAAATCTACACAAACTACAAACTACAACTACTACTAACTACTAAACAATAATTTAAACACGCAAAAGATAGAGTTAGCACCCATACAAACCTGTCGCAAGACCACTCGACGATCCTGGAGCACTAGATGGATTTCCTTCTCCATCCAAAGAATAAACTCTACCACCGGATGCAGGATGCACGGTCGAGCGTTCATTGGTCAGTCGGGTCCGTTGGGTATGAACAAATGCTCCTCGTCCTTGGTCTGGTCGATGTACGGTACACTCATTGGCAAAATGACCCTTCTCTCCACAGTTGTAGCATGTAATCGATGCCCTCCAATCGGACTTCTCAGCGGTACATTCATGAGAGTAATGTCCCAATCGACCACACGTGTAGCACTTCACTTGTGCCCTTTGTGTCTCTCCTTGTCGCTTGAACTGAGCCTTTCTTCCATTCCTCTGGTTGATTCGCAACTTATCATCTCTTGGCTGACTAGAGTGCGGCTTGACGTTTGATTCAACTGTAGGTAAAGATCCACGTTCTGCTGTTACCATTTCCTCCACGTTGACTGCTCTCTCGACCAAGTCGAACAAAATTTCGAAATTGGCGGCTTGTAGACGACTCCCAATCTCTGGTTTGAGACCACGCAAGAATTTGCGAACTAACACTGCTTCATCTCGCAGGGTCCTTGGTGAGTGAGCCATTAGCTCGTTGATCCGAGCTTGTTGTCCTTCTTGGGTCCGGGCTACTTGTTCTATTCGTTGTAAAGCATGCTGCCATGTTGTGTCCTGCTTACTTACACTTTGAAGTAGAATAGCATAAACACTATGCACATTTTTGGGGACTCCTACCAGAAGAGCGTGTAGATCCATGGGATGAGTCACTGGTGGCTGTGGTAAGTCGTAGAGGCAATTTCTGGGTTTGTAGAACAAATTTCCTTGAGCATTCACCAGCGGGTTTTTTGCACACCATTCAGATTCGTCTGGTTCGTCCCATCTTGGGAGGCATTGCTGCTGTTGTTTCCAGTCATGGAGCCATTGCGATCTGTGTCTTTCATGTCGGTTTTTCTAAAGAGATATTTTAACTGAATCTCTCCCTCTTTTTAGCATTAAATGATGAATTCAAAAATTCATTTAGAAATATGGTTTACGATCGAGGAACTTGATTGATAATAAAGTTTAAATTACAAAGAATAAGTTCTAAATAACTACGGAAAATGGACGTTTATTGATGATCTTGAAGATGAATACAAGAGGTGATGTTAACAATAGTAATCATATGTATTTATAGTATATATTTAGCTCTCTAGAATTTGGATCCTCTTTTTTTGTCTCCTCCGTCGTCTTTTATAGGTTCTTCCCGAATCATAACGGTGGTGTGGTGCGATTCATGTCATGAATTTGTTGTCTCTATGATGACTTTTAATACTTTTGACTTCCTCGTGTTTTGGTTTAACTTGCCGACTACGATGCAATCGACTTCACAAAACAGGGTTAGTCATAAACTTCTTCGCTTTAATAATGATTGACCTTGGGCATTATTCTTTTTGGATTATGATCTCAGATTGGATCTAGAGTGGGTTTAAACCTCTTTTGGTCATTTTCTTTTTTGTACACTTTTTTATAAAAGAAAAACTAGAAGAATATATTCTAAAGAATTTCTGTAATGGATATTGGATCATAAATTTAATTTATATTTGAGAAATATTTTACGACAGTCTTAAAAATATTTTGTTATAAAAATAGTTTCTAATAAGTAAAATAATCAACATATTTTTATTAAACTGTATAAATATACATTTATATTTTTAGCATTAAATAATATAGATTTAAGGTTTAAAGTTAGCCGATGAGATTTTGGAATCAATTTAAAACTTTAAAAATAAAGAATAGCTATTAAAAGATTTAAAATAAAAAAATAGTTTTTTCGTGAAAAAAAAAAGTGTGGAGAGAATTCTAAAATAAAAAGGAGTTAAAGATGCTGTTATTCACTATTAAGTATTGATACATTGATAGTGAAAGAGAGACACAAAAGCCTCCATTCTTTTCCGTTTGATCGATAATGGCAGG
This sequence comes from Moricandia arvensis, assembly GCA_905132765.1. Lineage (NCBI taxonomy): Eukaryota > Viridiplantae > Streptophyta > Magnoliopsida > Brassicales > Brassicaceae > Moricandia > Moricandia arvensis. Next base: position 124,031 of record CAJHQP010000068.1, on the reverse strand, counting down.
AGTATCTGTAGACGAGTTCCTGAATCGGTGCGAACAATCGGGCGACGCGGCTTATGGGGCCTTGCGATCGGTGTTGGAACGGCTCGAGGATCCGAACACTCGATCGGACGCTCGGATCTTCTTGTCCAAGCTCTACAAACGCGTCGGATCCTCCGATACATGTCTCCAAACCTATCACTTCCATATCCAGGACATAGTCCTCGATCAATACGAAGGTATTTTCCTTCAGATCCGATTGTTTTACGATCCCTCTGAAGCTGCTTGATGATTTTTCTCTCCGATCTTACACCAGTTGACTTTATGATCAATTTCTCGTAGCTGACTGAAAATATCTGTTTCTTGGATTCGTTTTCTCGATTTTTTTTCCAGAAATTTGGGATTAATGTCAAATCTGCGATTTATTTATTGCAATCGTCGACTACTTGACAAACACTTCGATGAATAGGCTTTAAATATATATAAATTTAGCCTTTCAATGCCTGTTTGTCGTTTTCTTTTGGATTTCAGCGCGACTTTTGTCGTCTGTCAAATTTACTATCAGTTTCCAAACTAGTCACTTGTGAAGGAAACGAACCGATTTTTGAATCCAAGACTTTTAGGCATAACCACTTGAGGCTTACGCTTCTAATATCCACAGATCTTCATGACACCTGTCTTCTGTCAAACACCAATATATATTTCTCTGTTTTCTGCAGGTTTTCAGTCTAGGAAAAAGTTAACCATGATGGTCATTCCTAGTATCTTTGTTCCTGAAGACTGGTCATTCACGTTTTATGAAGGACTTAATAGACATCCTGACACCGTCTTCAAGGATAAGACTATTTCTGAACTCGGCTGTGGGAATGGATGGATATCAATAGCCATTGCTGCTAAGTGGTTGCCTACAAAGGTCATTAGATGTTATATGAATCTTTCCAAGTACCACTACTAATTTGCTGATGAGAACTGTATGTTTTAGTTAGAGGGGTTTACATGTAGTTTTGCCATCTTTTACTATTGTTATTTTCGCATTTTACATATTTCTCCTCATAGACCCTGAAAATGCTTCAGGCTCATTTACAGTAAGCATACATGTGTCAAGCATATATCTTCATTGTTGTGTTTTTTTTTTTTTTTGCAGGTGTACGGGCTTGACATTAATCCTAGAGCTGTGAAAATTTCTTGGATAAATTTGTACCTCAACGCTCTTGATGATAATGGCCTACCAGTCTATGATGAAGAGAAGAAAACTTTACTGGACAGGGTGGAATTCTATGAATCTGATTTGCTTAGTTATTGTAGAGATAATAAAATTCAGCTCGAGAGAATCGTAGGATGCATACCTCAGGTATTTTTATCTATCTGTCTCCTCTAACTTATATGTTTAGCCGTTTATACTTATACAGTCTGACCTTTCCCTTTGATGTGTGTATCCTTTTGTCTTATGTTCTTGTGACAGATTCTTAATCCAAACCCAGAAGCAATGTCTAAGATGATAGAAGAAAATGCAAGTGAAGAATTTCTTCATTCGTTGAGTAACTATTGTGCCCTTCAGGTAAGGAAACCTCTTTTCAGAAAAAGTACTCTGCAAGTGTGCCTAGAATGTATGGACGCTAGCACCCAGAGGCTAGAGCTCTTCTGGTGTAATCCATATTCCTCTGTCCAATCCGCGATTCTTCTTTATTTCCTTGTCTTTGTCAATTCATGTGCAATCTCACCTTTAGCTAGTTTCTGGGGTTAATTAGACAGTCATGTGCATGCTTGGCATATCACATTTCAACCTAGATTTTGCATGTTTGGGATGAGTACAAAACCTCTTTCTTTTTCTGTCGCCAATTGCTTTTCCCGTGCCTGATAAATTTTTATACATTTTCAGGGTTTCGTTGAGGATCAATTTGGTCTAGGTTTAATTGCCAGAGCAGTTGAAGAAGGCATATCTGTCATCAAGCCTGCAGGAATTATGATATTCAACATGGGTGGTCGTCCTGGGCAAGGGGTCTGTCGACGCTTGTTTGAGCGGCGTGGAGTCCGTGTCACGCAGATATGGCAGACTAAAATACTTCAAGTAAGAAATCTACTTCTGAAAGTATAAAAGATCATGCACCTCCACAATGGCCACTTGACATGTGATTTCACAGGCTGCAGATACGGATATCTCGGCATTAGTTGAAATTGAGAGGAGCAGCCCTCATCGTTTCGAGTTTTTTATGGGACTTTCCGGAGACCAACCAATTTGTGCTCGAACTGCATGGGCCTACGGGAAGGCTGGTGGACGAATCTCCCATGCTTTATCGGTTTATAGTTGCCAGCTTCGCCAACCAAATCAGGTCGGTAGATAAAGGCATTTTGTTTAATGATTGGATTTATCTTACTATTAAGTATAAACAACAAGGAATAAAATAGTTAGTTTTTGCTTGACAGGTTAAGATAATCTTTGATTTCTTGAAAAATGGATTCCACGAAATCAGCAGTTCACTGGATTTATCTTTTGAAGATGAGGCTGTTGCTGATGAGAAAATTCCATTCCTAGCCTATCTTGCTAGTGTTTTGAAGAACAGCTCCTATTTCCCGTTTGAACCTCCAGCTGGCAGCAAAAGATTCTGCAGCCTAATTGCAGGATTTATGAGGACATACCACCGTATTCCAATTAATCAAGATGTAAGACTATTCTTTCTTTATGTTTTTTTTTTTACATATATCTTACAGTTCCAGAAAATTACTTTGTCAGACTGATATTGTTGATAAACGAAACTCGGGGCCACTAAACAATTTTCTAAAGATCTCTAGAAGAAAAACTAAAAGGAAACTTGATACTTCTGGACTTATCAAATGTAATGAATCTTCCATGGGAAACATATAATCATTCTGAGTCTGCTTTTTCTGTTTGTTTGCAAGAACATTGTCGTGTTTCCATCAAGGGCTGTGGCAATCGAGAGTGCATTCCGGTTATTCTCCCCTCGACTTGCAATTGTTGATGAGCATTTAACTCGACAACTTCCAAGGAGCTGGCTAACTTCTTTAGCAATTGAGGTAAAATTATTAGTACTTTTACTTAGTTTTGAAAAGAAACGATGCAAGGAAAGCATTATTTATGTAAGCGCTTATTCCCAGTGACGATGCTGTGTAAGGAGTCGCTTAGTGTTATGAGTGGGTATATCGTCCTAGCTGGACGTTGACATACAAAATTGTTACTGAATTAGGAGAAAAATAGCAAGTCTAAAAAGAATAAAATAATCAATTATTCAATACAGAAATGAGGAGTCAATAATTGAGAGAAGGATTTAGTAGTTTGATAGCAACAGGCGTAGTAAGAGAAAGATTTTGTGACGGGTTTTGTATAGACACCAAGTTAAGAGGGAGCCTAGAGTTAACGATTTGAATCACACAATCGAGTCAGCTCATGTCAGATCAATGGTTCATATTGCATGTTCCATTTTTACTGATAAAAGAGAAATTGATGCCTAGGACTGGCAAATAACATGTGTAGTCAGGAAATACAACAGTTTACAAATATCCAAACGAATGACTCAGTCCCGAGGAGTTATGTTCCTTTTTATCAAGAACATAGATGGTGTAGACTGTAGAGAGTTATAGCTACAAATCAGATGCAAAAGTACCTTGATTATCAGGATTTGCTTTGACTCTATACGATAGCTAAGGTATAATTTTACGACCCCTGCTGTAAGAAGCAATATTATTTGGTTCGTAGTCTCTCCTAATAGATGAAATTTCTGCACTAAAACATCGTTTTACCTGATATCTCTGAATTTATTGAGTGTCTATCTGAGTAACTATGTTTGAAGTTAGTGTGTATTAATGGTTGCTTTCTGTTTTTGATGTGCTTAACCTGTAATTTATAATCAACTGTAGGATACTAGCAGGGAGGCATCAGATGATCAAGTCGCAGTCATCGAATCCCCGCACCAATCTGATCTGATGATAGAACTAATTAAGAAACTAAAGCCACAGGTGGTGGTTACTGGACTTGCCCAATTTGAGGTCATTACCAGTTCATCATTTTTGCACCTGTTGGATGTTACCAAAGAAATTGGATCTCGACTTTTCTTGGATATATCTGATCACTTTGAGCTGTCTAGCCTCCCTGCATCCAATGGAGTACTTAAATATCTCGCTGAAAATCAACTACCTTCTCACGCTGCAATTATCTGTGGTCTGGTAAAGAATAAGGTAAAGTTCTCCTCCGACCGCATCTGCCGACTAGTATGCATTCTGTTCTGTCTCATCTAATTGAAAACAAATAAATCTGTGATAATTTCTTTAACACTCGCTTTATTTTTTTTTCCTGTGAGTTATTTACCAAGTCATCGTTCTGCAGGTTTATTCAGATTTAGAAGTAGCCTTTGTCATTTCAGAAGTTGATGGCATTTCCAAGGCATTGTCTAAAACAGTAGAAGTATTGGAAGGTCATACTGCTATTATCAGTCAATACTATTATGGTTGCCTTTTCCATGAGCTTCTGGCTTTCCAGCTCGCTGATCGCCATGCCCCAGCTGAGGTATGTTGTCCTAACTTATGCGCCCGATTCTTTTTCAAATCTAGCTTTGCCCAATTACTGTGACTTGCTTAGTAGTATTTGCATAAAAAGGGGGCAAACCGGTCTGAAAAGCATACGTGGTTTAAAGGATTAATTCTTGACATTTGAGTGATTTGTTCTCGTGACACCCTAAAACTTACAGTCGTGGACCCATAGGAATAACAAAAAAAAAAAAAAAATCTGGATTAGGCTCGTTTATGGAAAAAATTAACCGATATGTCAATCAAAAAGGTTGGAACTTGTCTTCTTAGTTTCCCTAATGTGTTTCTTGCAGAGGGGAAATGAAAAGGCAAAGTCTGAAGAGATAATTGGATTTTCAAGCTCAGCCGTTTCTGTTCTGAAAGATTCGGAGCTTTCAGTCACTGAGAGCGGCGACACTTCTCTAATCCACATGGATGTGGATCAAAGTTTCTTACCAATTCCGCGTTCTGTTAAGGCTGCAATCTTTGAAAGTTTTGTGAGGCAGAACGTATCTGAAGCGGAAGTTGATGTCAACCCAAGTATCAAGCAGTTTGTTACGAGGACTTATGGGTTTCCTACAAAAAGCAGCACAGGCTTTGTATATGCTGACGGCTCACAAGCACTATTCAATAAACTGGTCGTTTGCTGCGCTCAAGAAGGTGGAACGCTCTGTTTACCTGCTGGGACAAATGGGAAATACGTTGCTGCTGCCAAATTTTTGAAAGCTAACGTTGTGAATATCCCTACTGAGTCTAGCGACGGCTTCAAGCTGACGAAAATTACTCTAACGAAAGCACTAGAGTCCGTGAAGAAACCATGGGTTTATATATCTGGACCAACAGTTAGCCCAACAGGATTGGTGTACAGCAACGAGGAGATGGGTGTACTATTGTCTACTTGTGCTAAATTTGGAGCAAAGGTCATCATAGATACTTCGTTCTCGGGATTAGAATACAGTTCAACTACCTGGGATTTAAAGAAAGCTTTGGATGCATCCTTGTCGGTTGCCCTGCTTGGATGTCTCTCTTTGAATATGCTCAGTGGAGCAATGAAACTCGGGTTTCTAGTTTTGGATCAGTCTCTGGTTGATGCCTTCCATACCCTCCCAGGGCTGAGCAAACCACACAGCACTGTGAAGTATGCCGCTAAGAAAATGTTGGCTCTGAAAGAAGAGAAAGCAAGCGACTTTTTGGATGCAGTTTCAGAAACCATAAAAACGTTGGAAGGCAGGTCCAAGCGCTTGAAAGAGGTACTGCACTCCCTTTTGCATTAAAGCACAGATATGAAAGGTATTTTTATTGCCATTATTTACCCTTTTTAAAATATTGGGAACAGGTACTAGAGAAGTCTGGTTGGGAGGTTATCGAACCAGCAGGCGGAATCTCAATGGTAGCAAAACCGAAAGCTTATCTCAACAAAAGTGTAAAGGTGAAGGAAGGAGAAGTGGAGCTGAAGGATTCAAATATGAGGGACGTGTTTCTCAGCCATACGGGTGTTTGCTTGAACAGCGGTTCCTGGACCGGAATACCAGGTTACTGCCGCTTCGCATTTGCACTGGAGGACAGTGAGTTTGAGAAGGCTATTGAATCGATCGCTCAATTTAAAAGCGTCATTGGCAACTGAAACTAAAGGCGCATTGCGTGTTGCTGGTTTTTGGCCAGTTTAAGTGGAACTTCAATCGCTCTTCTTTTGCGTTTCCTTGTTCTCTTTGTTTCTAATACTTTGCGTTTGTCGGTTTTCCTTTCAAAATGTTTCTTTTCATGCTAATAAAAGGATTTGTGGACTTTGTTCCCAAACAGTTATCATACTGACTTCGATTCTCATATATGTGAATAAAGGATTTGTTTGTTAATACCTTCCTTTTAAAACTTTTCAAACTTGTTACAAAGCGGCCAATCCCGAGAGACCAATCCTAACACTGTCCCTCAACATTACTGAAACAAGCACATCCCCAGAACATACCAAGGGACTTAGACAGAAGATAGAGAGACAGGACTCCACATACAGCCAGCTGATGAAGGTGCTTTAGCCATTCATAATCGTTTTATGATTCGTTCCAAAACCAAAAAACTTAATGAAACTATTGGAGATGTACATAAGACAACATTGAAGCAAGAAAAAGGTCTTGGTCGAGTCTCTATTAACCAAGACTCACTCATCACCATTCAAGCTACTTCACTTTCAAACTGATCATCATCTAGGCAAGTAGCTTGTGTGTACTCTTTTTCTCTTGATTGGTTTTGTCCCACTGGTTTTCCAAACAAGGTTTTTAATGAGGTTACAACTTTAGTTTTATATTACCTAGATGATTGATCTTGAACCGATCAAATGAAGAAACTTTACGTTATATTTTAGCCAAACAGTGTGAAGCCTTAGTCTTTATGTCTTCTTTCATTTTCGATAAAGCTTGTGCGTGTACAAGCCTTTCTTTTTATATGTTTCGAAAACTCTCTAAGTAATCTAAGCAATCTTTTCTCATAAACCTTTTCTCTATATGCTAATGAGCGCACCAACAAGAGACTGATGATTCTCCTTGACAATGGCGAGTATGAGTCTGAAGACTATAGATCCGAAGCTGATAATGAGCAATCTGAATGGTAACATGAAGAAGAACCAATAAGAGGAAGAGATTGTTGGTAGCTAGAAGAATCTTGAATTTTCAAACTAAGACTGAAGAGCAAGAACAAAGAGAGAACCTGTTCTACACATGTTTTTTGGTACAAGGAAATGTATTCAACCTCATTGTTGAAGGAGGAAGTTGTGTCAATGCTGCTAGTGAGACAATGGTGCAGAAGCTTGGTTTGAAAGTTCAGAAACATCCTAAGCCTTACCGGTTGCAATGGCTCAATGAGGAAGGCGAGATAAAGCTGTCTACTCAATTTATGGTTCCTATAGCCATTGGTTGTATGAAGATGAAGTCTTATGTGATGTATTACCCATGGAAGTTAAAACATTCTCCTTGGAAGACCCTGCCAATCGGACCGCCATGTGATACATGATGGCTACACTAACAAGCACTCCTTTGAGTTTAAGGGAAGAAAGACTGTTCTGGTGCCTTTAACGCCTAAAGAAGTCCATCAAGATCAGCTACAACTTCAGAAGAAGAAAGAGATCGACCTTAAACCAGATCAAAGCTTGCAACACAACTTTTATGCCAAAGCTGGTGATGTTAAAAGAACTTTATATTCTAAACAACCTATTTTGTTGCTTGTTTATAAAGAAGCTCTCTTGACCTTAACTGATCTTGCACCGGTGTATCCGAGTGAAATGGTTTCTCATTTGCAGGAGTATCAAGATGTGTTTCCAGAAGACAATCCCATTGGTTTACCTCCTATACGGGGATTGAGCATCAGATTGACTTTGTTCCTGGACCAACACTTCCAAACCAACAAGCATACATAACTAACCCTGTTGAAACCAAGGAGTTGCAAACACAAGTTTATGAGCTGAAGGAGAAGGGGCACATCCATTAGAGCATGAGCCCATGTCTTGTTCCAGTGCTCCTTGTACCCAAAAGGATGGCAGTTAGTGCATGTGTGTTTATTGTAGAGCAATCAACAACATAACAATGAAGTATCAACACCATATTACTAGATTAGATGATATGCTTGATGAATTTGCATGGTTATTGCATCTTTTCTAAGATAGAAGTGAAAAGTGGCTATCATCATATTAGGATGAAAGAGGGAGATGACTGGAAAACTGCATTTAAATCTAAGTATAGTTTGTCTGAATGGTTAGTTATGCCATTTGGATTGATAAATGCACTTAGTACATTCATGATATTGATGAATTATGTTCTTAGATCATTCATTGGCATTTTCGTTGTTTTTTATTTTGATGATATCCTAGTAGACATCAAATGTTTAGAAGAGCATCTAGATCATTTTTGGTATGTTCTTAATGTCTTGAGGAAAGAAAAGCTTTATGCCAATTTGAAGAAGTGTACCTTTTTTTCCCTCAAACATTGATTTTATTAATGATCAAAGTAATCATTTGATATAGCTGAAAGGATTACATCAGGAATATAAGAATGATATGTGAAAGAGGTTTGATCCACCCTTGCTTGTTTAGCAAGTATGTCGGCACATGTGTTTGATTCCTCATTTATCCAAACGTGCTTGATGACTTGGAACTTTCTTTCCCATCTCCAAATATCCTTTAGCCAGTTGAGAACATCAATGTTGACTGTTTCTTTAGTAACCAGCTTTATGACATTAAGATTATCCCCTTCAAATATGACTTCTTTGTATCCCTTGCTCCAGCAATGCATCATGGAGGCTACTAAGGCTTGTAATTCACTTTCCAGTGCATTATGTGGCTTATTTGTTGATATTTGTCCTGCACCTTGAAAGATTCCCATGTGATCGCGGTATATCCATCCTCCTTGAGCGAGTGTATTCCCATTCCGAAATGATCCATCATAGTTACTTATTATAGACCCCTCTTGTGGTCGTTCCCACTTATTTGAATGTTGTCGGGTGGCTTGTCTGCGCATGTCGTTGTCCGTTTTGTCTATATATTGTTGGGCATCAATCCATTCCTTTGAATCAAAATAGGCTGCATGTAGCGTTGATTTCCAGTATGTGAGCTTACGTTGGAACATCATTTTATTTCTAGCTTTCCATAGTCGCCAAAGGATTCACCAAGGTAGCTGTTGTAACTGGAGAGTCATCATGGAAGTTTGCTGGAGAATGGCTTGCAATCGGTCTTCCAGCGGTATCTGTGATTGATACACTAGTCTGTTGGAGAACCCGGAAGCTCACCAAACTTGTTGTGCGTATATACATTCGAAGAAAAGATGCTCCGCTGTTTCCTCTTGGTAGCAATGCGGACATCGAGCGGGGTTCAGTACATGCCTTCGAAGAAGATTTGTTCCCCAAGGTAAAGAGAACGTTACCATCCTCCATAGGAAATGTTTTATTTTCGGAGCAGTAGGTGGCTTCCATATGAGTTGCTTTAAGTCATTGCTTCCTTGAGGGGGAGTAATTGACAGATTATTTTGGTCATGGGTCGCTAACCAATAGCCAGACTTCACTGTGTATTCTCCGGACTTGTTGTAATTCCATACGAGTTGATCATCATCATCATATGGACAAATTTTCATGGCAAGGATTTCCTTTGCATCCATTGGATTAACAGAAGTTCGAATGAGTTCTTCATTCCAGCCTGTTTGATCTTGTAAGATAAAATCGGAAACGTTAGCCGTTTCATCATGATGCAAAATTGGCGTAGGAGGCCGTGGTGGTGAGGAAGGGATCCAGGGATCTCTCCAGAAGTCGATATTTTGTCCATCTCCAATAACATATCAAACACCTTTGGTAATAAGGTTTCTTCCATGTATCAATGATCTCCAAATGTACGAGCTTTTATTCGAGATCTTTGATGTTAGTATTGAAGAATCTGCAAAGTATCTTCCTTTCATTACTCGCGCCATTAGACTATGAGGTTTCTTTAAAATTCTCCAAAGTTGTTTCCCAAGCAAGGCATCATTAAACTTTTCTATGTCGGGAAAACCCATGCCTCCTTTTTTAGGGATACTCATCCTATCCCAAGCAAACAAGTGCATGCCTTTAGACCCATCATCTTTACCCGACCAAAATTCTGCTAGACTTTTGTTTATATCATCACAAACACGTTTTGATAGTTTAAAGATGTTCATAGGGTAAATAGGAGTAGCAGTAACAACAAATTTGATGAGAACTTCTTTACCTCCTGGTGATAAGAACCAGTTTTGCCATCCATGTGTTTTAGCCTTAACGTTTTGCGTAACGTATTGCAGGATCTCGGCTTTCTTTCTCCCAAACTGCTCTGGTATGCCAAGATATATTCCTCCTCTACCCTCATTATGTATACCGATAAGGTGCCTTATCTGTGTGTTTAACATGATCTTTAACTCTGCTCCCAAATGTAATTGAAGACTTCCTAAGATTCTCTGCTTGGCCAGAGACTTTCTCATATTATTGTAGAATGTTCTTTATAGCTCTTCCATTCTGGGGGTTTGATAGGGTGAAGAATAAAGAGTCATCAGCAAATAGAAGATGATTTACCGCAGGGCTTTGATTACGGATCTTGATTCCTTGTAACTTCTTCTCTCCTGCTGCCTTAGTCATCATGTGTGAAAGAACTTCAGCACAAAGGATAAACAAATAAGGGGATAGCGGGTCTCCTTGTCTTATTCCTCTTTCTGGTTTGATATACCCTCTTGGAGTTCCATTGATCAAAACTGAGAAGCTGACTGATGTAATTAAGATCATGATCCAGGTTATCCATTTTTCACAAAAACCCATCTGTCGCATAGTTTCTTCTAAGAAACTCCATTCAAGACGATCATAAGCCTTGGTGATATCCGTTTTCAAGGCCATATATGACTGAGATTGTCGTTTCCTGACTTTGAGAGAGTGAAAAACTTCATGAGCAATGATAGTATTATCAGAGATCATTCTTTGAGGGACAAAGGCCGTTTGGTTTTCAGAGATGATATTCGACAAGAGACTTTTGAAGCGCATAACCAAGATCTTGGAAATAACTTTGTAGCTGATATTGCATAGGGCAATGGGGCGCAGGTCTGTCATTATGGTAGGAGGCCTAATCTTTGGGATTAAGCAGATATTGGTGTGGTTATGTGATTCCTACAGGGAACCTCCTTCAAAGAAACGGTTTACCTCATGGATAATACTAGCTTTGATGTTCTCCCAGAAGGTATGATAGAAAGCAGCAGAGAATCCACCAGGGCCAGGAGTTTCATGTGCTCCAATGGCAAATATTGCAGTTTTGATCTCGTCATCTGTAACCGGTTTTGTTAACTCCGTATTAATCTTTGTTGTGACTCTTGCTTCAAACCCATCAAATATATCACCAAAGTTTGGTGTAACATTTTGTGAGGAACTGAGCTGGAACTTGAAATAATCTTCTGCAACCTTTGCTACTGCCACGTCTCCTTGTTTAGTATTTCTTTCAGCATCCTGTATACTACTGAGTCTATTCCGAAGCCGTCTTGCTTTTGTAGTCGAATGGAAAAAAATTGTGTTCCGATCTCCTTCACGGAGCCAAGGATTTCTACTCTTCCTTTTCCAGAACCATTCTTCATCAATATAAGCATGCTGAAGTTCTATATGAAGTGTTTTCCTCTCTGAGATAGGATGACCATTGGTACATGCTTCATCAAGTTGTTTTCGTAATCAAGTGATTTTATCTCTAGCATTACACTGATGATCTCTCTTCCATTGCGAGATATACGTTCTGCTGGTTTTTAACTTTTGCAGTAAGGATCTCTGTCTTGATCCAACTGGTTTGTGCCATTGATGGATGACTTGTTTTGAAATCCATCTTGTGCCTTAAGTCGATCATTATACATGAACTGACCGCGACGTTCTTCTGTTTTGCCTTCAAAACATGTAACTAAAGGGCAGTGATCTGATTCTCCAAGTTCCAAAATATGGTTTCTGCTGATGGAAACTGATCATGCCATTTTATATTCTCCATTGCTCGATCAAGGCAGCTCGTGATGTAGTGTTTTCCTCTCCGGCCAGCCCACGAAAATCTATTAAAATTGTCGTGATATCCGAGAAGTTACAAGTACTGATCATCTGTCTGAACTCTTGGAAAGTATTTTCAGCTCTAATAATTCCCCCCATAATGATCCATTTATCATTTCTGGAAGCAGCTATGCGTTCTAGTCTTTCCCATAGAAGTGATCTACGTTGCCTTTCCGGGTAACCATAAACAAAAGATAAGTAGAAAATGATTCCATTGATAGCAACTTTACAGTCTAGAAGATTTGGAGATTGATACAACACTGAAAGATCTACATCTGATTTCCAAAACAGAGCCAATCAACCACTTAAACCATTAAGAGGTACTGTTGTGTAGTTAAGGTAACCAAGTTCACATCCCAATCCGCAAATTTAGTCATCTTTTTGCTTCGTTTCTGATAGATAGATGATGTCCAAGAGATATTTGTTTTGTATCTCTTTTAGGCGTCGAAATGTCGAGTCCTTACCAATCCCTTGACATTTCCAACTGGCTATTATCATGGTGGAAGAGGTGGTTGTGAGCCCACCGCGACTCTCACCATGTTTGTTGTGTCATTGCAGTCAGTAGTCTTTGTGACGTGCCTCCTTCTGTCTCTTTGCTCTTCCAGGATCACTTTGTTCCCCACTGTCACTCCGGGTGGTATTTAGTGTGTTAACATCAGTTTCAGTCATCCATGCTTTACGCTTAAGGAATTCTTTCTCAGCAGTATACGTCTCGTTTAGTGATCGTATTACTTCCCCATTCCAAGCTTCATCATCTGATGTGAGTGCAGGTGGCGTGAAGGTTGATCAAGAGAAGGTTAGAGCAATTCAAGAATGGCTGAGTCCAAAGACACTGAGTGAAGTAAGGAGTTTCCATGGACTTGCTGGCTTCTATAGGCAATTTGTGAAAGACTTCAGTATTATAGCAGCTCCATTGACTTATGTGATAAAGAAAGATGTCGGATTCGTGGGAAGAAGCACATGAGAATGCCTTAAAGATAAGCTCACTTAATCACCTCTCCTTGTACTTCTTTATTTCACTAATACTTTTGAAATGAAGTGTGATGCATCTGGTATAGGTATTAGTGCTGTTTTGATGTAGGAAAGGAGACCAATAGCATACTTCAGTGAGAAACTTGGTGGAGAACCTCTCAACTATGTGACCTATGATAAAGAGTTGTATTCTTTGGTGAGAGCTTTGAAAACATCGCAAAATTACCTATGTCCCAAAGAGTTCGTCATACACACAGACCACAAGTCTCTCAAGTACTTAAAGGGCAGAGCAAGCTCATAAAAAGACATGCAATATGGGTTAAGTTTATTGAGACATTCCCTTATATCATCAAGTACAAGAAAGGTAAGGAAAACATAGTTGCTGAGGCACTATCTCGCAGGTATGTCCTCTTGACCACTCTTGATGCTAAGTTGTTAAGCTTTGAACAACTTAAAGGTATGAATCTGGTTCTGATTTTAAAGATGCCTACTATTCTTGTGAAAATTTTGCTGCTGGTAATTACTTTAGACATGATGGTTTCTTGTTCTTGATAACAGCTTGTGTGTGCCTAATGGGAATGATGGTTTTCTGCCTAACTGTTCTTTAAGAGACTTGTTTGTCGAGAATCCCATGGAGACAGTCTAATGGAACATTCTGGAACTTCCAAGACTCTTAAGTTTTTTCAGGATCAATTCTATTGGCTTTATATGAAGAGAGATGTGAAGAGAATCTGCAGGAGGTGTGCAACTTGTAAACAAGCTAAGTCTAAAGTCCAGTATCATGGTTTGTATACTCCTTTACCCATTCCTTATCATCCTTGGAATGACATCTCTATGGACTTCATTGTAGGACTGCCTAGAACTAGAACTAGAACCGGAAATGTCTCAATCTTTGTTCTTGTTGATAGGTTATCTAAGATGGCACATTTCGTAGCTTGTCAAAAAACTGATGATGCATTGCGCGTTGTTAACCCGTTCTTTAAATAGTTTGTTTGTATGGAATACCTAGGAGTATAGTTTCAAAGAGAGATAGTAAGTTTCTTAGTTATTTCTGGAAAACATTTTGGTCTAAACTATGAACTAAGTTGTTGTTTTCTACAAATTGTCATCCTCCAACTGATGGTCAGACTGAAGTAGTTAATAGAACTCTAGGTACTCTCTTGCGTGCATTCATAAAAAAAGAACTTGGAATCATGTGAAGACTATTTACGTCATTGTGAATTTGCATATAATAATGCTATGCATTCTGCTTCTAAGTTTTCTCCATTTGAGATTGTTTATGGGTTCATCCCACCCTACCTTTTAATCTAATTCCTTTACCTGACTCTAAAAGAGTTAGTCTTGATGGAAAGAAGAAAGCCAATATGGTGCAGCAGATCCATGAGCAAGCATTGCACAATATTGAAGAGAAACTAAGAAATATGTTAAGCATGCTAACAAAGGAAGGCGTGAGATGGTCTTTGAAGTTGGTGTCCAAGTGTGGGCTCACCTTAGAAATGAAATATTTATGAATGAGAGGAAGTCTAAGTTGATGCCAAGGATTGATGGTCCTTTTGAGATCATTACGAACCTTGAAAACAATGCCTACAAGCTGGATTTGCGAGGTATGTATGATGTGAGTAATAGCTTTAATGTTACTGACTTGGTCCCTTTGATTGCAGATGATCAAGATTTGAGGACAAATCATTTTCAAGAGGGAGGGAATGATGTGATCATGGACCAGATAGCTGATGGAGACAGTTAGATCATGGAAAAGCCAGCTGATGAAGATGATTAAGCCATTCATAATGGTCCTATGACTTGTTCCGGAACCAATAAACTCAATGTAGCTATTGGAGGTTTACTAAGACATAATGGAAGAAAGAAGAAGGTCTTGGTTGCGGCTTGATCAACCAATACACACTCATTACCTTTCAAGGTACTTTACCTTCGAGTTGATCATCATCTAGGCAATTAGCTTGTGTGTACTCTTTTTCCCTTGATTGGTTTTGTCCCCATGGATTTTCCAATCAAGGTTTTCAATGAGGCCACAATTTTAATTTAATATCACCTAGATAATTGATCGTGGACCGACAATATGAAGATACCTTATGTTATATTTTATCCTATGTTTTTATGTTGTTTGTTTTCGAAACTAGTCAAACCGTGTGGAGCCTTAGTCTTTATGTCTTGTTTCATTTTTGAGAAAGCTTGTGCATATACAATCCTTTCTATTTATATATTTAGAAATCTCTCCAAGTAATCTTTTCTCATTAAACATTTCTCTCTTCTTTCCACCTTGCTGAGTTGGAATTTGTGTCTGGTGTGTAAAATCTAGTGTCTAAAGGCTCTAGTTTGGTGTGTCATATCCAATCTTGTCACCTAGGAGTATTAAGAGACTTTTCCTTCACTCTTGTGTCACCAATCAATCCACAGCCTTGATAAACATGAGTCTTTGATTCGTTTATGCAAGGATCTATCCCTTACCATCTAGAGAAGCATCCTAGGAACATGTTACTGAAGAAAGCGAGTGGCCTTGAACTATAAAAGAGGGAGAAACCTGTAGAATATCGTATTCTTTATGTCCTCTATCAGTATTCAAATGGGTTTTGAAGTGGGAGTGGAGGCGTGAGTTATGTGAAAACCGTAAAGTAAAAATCGAACCACTTTTTATCGGAGCAACTTTATTAATGATCTGTAGGATATATTAGTGTTTTTATAAACCTCTCAAACATTAATCCAAGTTTAAAACACCAGTTCACAGTAGTGTTTATAAAGACTTCATTACTCTTCTTTCAAATCGAGATTAGAAAGACTTCAAATGCTAATTTCAAAATTAATGCCATTTTTTGCCGCATGTCCAGTCTTGCATTCATCTAAGACCATATTGTCCATGAGGTGTAACTTAAATCCTAGAAGTGAAGAAATACCACACTTCTGCAGTAATAAACATTCAAATAACATATGTTTCATAAGCTCTGCACCAATGTTTCAAAGTAAGCAAGTCTCTGGGATGTACAAATCCCGTCTCTGCATTATGTCTCGAGTAGTTATCGATTCCATGCTACCATCGACTTCAGAAAAGTGTGTTTGGGTATTCTACCTAATAACAACACTACTTCCTCCCAATCAACTCGTTGACCTAAAGAATTAAGATAATGCCACATCATAGGGTTAAATAAATCTCTAATCCCATTTTTCTCCTTTTTTCCATTTGAAATAGGCATATGGGAAGAGTTATATGTGCATAATTGATTAATAATTTATGACTTTAATCTATAGTACCTTAAAAACTCCCAAAAATTCCAATTTACCCCTTTTATAAAACATTTTATTTTATTTTCTTTTAATCAAAAAGGTAATGTGAAATACATAGACTCTTAATCATTTAAACTAATATCAAACATATTATTCCAGCGACTGAAACCTTTACTTCCACAATGATTTTCAGAGACTCAATTTATCTCTGTTTTTGGGAGACTGATTTCAGATAATATTCTTATAGCGCATAAAAGGTTTCATGGGCTAAGAACAAATAGTGTATGCAAGGAAAAGTTTTTGGCTATAAAAACTAACATGAGTAAGGCATATGATCAGGTTGAATGAAATTTTATACGAGATATGTTGTCGAAGATGGGTTTCTCCCAAATATGGGTCTTGTGGATGATAACATGCATTTCATCAGTACAATACAAAATTTTAATAAATGGTCAACCAAAAGGACATATTATATTGAAAGGGGATTAAGACAGCGGGACCTCTTATCATCTTATTTTTCTATTTTGTGTACGAAAGCACTCATTCGAATATTCGAAAGGATGAGAAGAAAAAATCTTAAAGAGTTTAAAGATATTTTTTTTTCTTTTTCCATTGCTTTTAATATTTCTGAACGACATAGTACGCATTAAATAACCATAAGAAATTTTTAACACTGATATGATGTCTTATTATATTTTTTAAACATGCTAAATACACAAAGTGTAGAAAACAAATTTAGTAATAAAATAAAAAAAAATATAATACGAAATAGTGAAATTTATATAAGATAATATATATCTTACAGCTTCATAAAAATGTGATTTTGATGTATTCCAAAAAGATTTAAAATGATTAAAATGCATTCATGTTCTTAATAAATACATCTTAATTAAAAGTTTTAAAGAAAAATAAAATTATTTATAAAACAAAATCATTTTGTAAATAGTATTAAAGTAAAAATAGATATAAATGCATTGGATTCTAAAATTATACTCTTTGTATAGCAATAAAAAAGTTAAATTACCTTTTATGTAAGCAAACGAAATATCATTTTATAGGTTATATAAAATGTTAAGTCAATTATAAATATAAAACAGTAAAATCTAGACATTCTTTTTTTTTTTTAAATGAAGGTTTTTTATATAAAATAGCTGAAAATTTTAATTTAGGAAAAATAATTTATATAAAGATTTTATTCTATTTATTTCTGAAATTAATTGGTGATTAAATATTTTTGAAATAATTATTTTGTTATTTTATTATTTTATTATTTTATTATTTATAGCAGTATTATTTAACATAACAAACATAATACTGGAAGTGAAAAAGTATTCATGTAATTATTTTCTATAGTAATTATCAATAATGCTTTTTTCAAAAAATTGTTTCCAAATAATCAAAAGAAAATTACTCAAAAAAAACTTATCGGTTCAGAAAAAGAAGGTAAGATCCAAGATAATATTAGTTAAGTAAAAAAAAAAGAAAGAGTAACGATAGGTTCCACTACATTAGAAAAAGAAAAAAAAATATAATAAAGAAATGGTTAGTTTAAAAAAGGTAAGAAGGAAAAGAATAAAGGAAAGGGATAATAAAAGATGAAAGAAATAGTCAGAATAAATGTTTCTGAAGTATTGACAAATTAGATTACTTTCCAATTATTTAAAAAGGAGGAAGACAATCGTCAATGAGCAAAATAACCAGATTTTTGATTCTACTACATCCAACCACCACACTCCACTGTGAATGGCTTTCATAACCACCGAGTTGGCAGAAAGACATGAACTCCTAGGACCGAAAGTTATGTATTGTTATCTAGAGGTCAAAATCCAATTCAACCATTATACCAAAATTAGTTGTAATCTATGACACAATTTGACAAGGACAAACTAGAGGCATGAACATACACAATTCTCAAATATTAGAATTTGCAAAAACGTTTCTTTTTTATCCATGACAACATATGGAATGGAACCAGCGAGGGGCAGAGGTAGGGATGTTAATGTGGGGTAAAATAACTCAGTCCAGTCCAATCCACAAATAACCCGACCCAATTTGTACCCAATCCGCGAAAATTCAGAAACATCAAAGTTTGAATCCAAACCCAAAAAATAACCCAGTATTGTATAGGTTTACCCATGGATACCTAAATTACCATTTTATTTGTTTTAAGAAAAATCATATAGAATATTATTATCATTAACGTGAGTTTTAATATTTAAATAAAAAATCTGTTTTGATGGAAAACTTTTTTTTTTGCGGGAAATTAGTTTTATCGATTTTGGCGAAAAACTTGTTTTTGTGGTTTTGGCGGAAAAACTCGTTTTGGCGGGAAAACCCATTTTTGCAGTTTTGGCGGAAAACTCGATTTGACGGGAAAACTCATTTTACGGTTTTGGCGGGAAAACCCGTTTATGCGATTTTGGCGGGAAAACCCGTTTTTTGAGATTTTGGCGGAAAAACCCGTTTTTGCAATTTTGGCGGGAAAACCCGTTTTTGCGATTTTGGCGGGAAAACTCATTTTTAGAGATTTTGACGGGGAAATTCATTTTTTTGATTTTGGCGGAAAACCTCGTTTTGACGGAAAAACTCATTTTTTGCGGTTTTGGCGGGAAAACCCATTTTTGCGATTTTGGCGGGAAAACCCGTTTATGCGGTTTTGGCGAAAAACTCGTTTTCACGGTTTTGGCAGGAAAACCCGTTTTTAGCGGTTTTGGGTTCTTAATGACCCCTATACAAACTAAGCCCAGATTATTTCAACTAAAACAATTACTGTAACATTTTAAATCTAACCCAAACCCATGTAAATAAATTTTCCTTCCAAATCCCCATGCGTAAATTAGGCTGCATAAAATGGGTTTGTTGCTAAATTAATCATGTACATGTTAACTCTCTTTCTCTTAACTCACTCTCATTTTTTAGAGAGAGAATGGGATTTTCGGTGAATCGGAATATATTTTCCGATTTGCTTAGAATTTTTTTTTATCTCTCTCTTTGCTTCATACTAGCTCTGTTGAGAGAGGCTTTAGCTTCTGATATTCTCCTAGATGAGATGATGTTTTCAATTTGTTGTGTTTTCTGGTTGAATTAGTTCTGATTCTTTAACAAGATAATAAATCTTCTGATCTTAAATCTATTGACTAAGATTAAGATTTAGTTTTGTGTTTAGTTATTTCTTCCTTCTTGTAGATGGTGCTTCTCTATCACATATGCAATTTTTGAGTTTTGATGTTCATCATCACCTGGATTCTTCTTTTTGCTGTGGGAGTAAATTCTATGCCCTTCATAATCCTCTTTGTTTAGGGTTGAGCCGTTTTAGGTGGAGCTTCTCACCAGGAAATAGTCTCAAGCTGATTATGCATAATTTTCAAAGGCGATTCATCAAGACTTCAAAAATTGACACCGGCTGATAACTGCAAAAGGAACCAAAGGTGGAGATAGACAAATCCGACGGCGACTCTACTGCATATCATGGATATGCTGATTATTGACATGAAGAATAAATAAAATTTTATAAGGTTTCTATAAACCTTTATAAATAAATAAGGTTTTATAAGGTTTCTATAATCCTTTATAAGCTGGAGGCTGGACTTGAGAATCAGAAGAAGCTGGATTTGAGAATCAGAAAAGGGGAGTATTGATCTGGATGAATAAAGAAGACAAAGCTTTATAAGGTTTTATAAGGTTTCTATAGACCTTTATAAGCGGGTCTGTATAAGGTCTTATTAAGCTTTTATAAGCTGGCATACTGCCTTAGGAATATTCTGAGGAGACTCTCCAAATGCTCTAAGCGAATTAAATGAGAGGAAATGAGCCGTCGGAACTAAAGGAGCCGTTGGAACTAAAGGACAAGAAAAAGAGATGTTGGAGAGAGGCTTCACCCTATTATCCATCTTTCACATCTGTCCCCTCCTTAATGTTTAGTTTATTATTTTATTCTCAAGTCTATTTAATAGCTGTAACCATGAACTAGAGTTTCTAAGGAAATTAATCCTTCTCTCTCTTATTTTCAAAATTATCTCTCTCTCTCTTTTTCAGATCTACTTTCTCTCTCTTGTTCTTCACTTGTTCTTCACTTTTTCTTCACAAAACTTACATGGTATCAGAGCAATTAAGCTCATGAACACCAAAACTCTTCCGCAACCTTACTCTGTTCATCGTACTCCTTCATCTCTTTGATTTACTTTTACTCAAATCTCTTAGAATTTCTATTGCTCACTGGTCACTAACAAGAAAGATGGAGCAATACAAGTTATTTACGATTCCAGCTACCTTAAAGGGAGCTAACTACATTACTTGGTCACAGTTGGCCAAGACAGCCCTTGGTGGACGAGGTTTAGGAGAGAACATCACTTCAAGTGAGGCGCCAAGACAAGTCACCCAAGGAGGAGATGGCAAGGAGATCATTGAGGTAGATGGAGGGAAATGGGGACGAGAAGACCTCATGGTGCTGTCTATCCTACAAGGCTCACTTGATACACCTATCATGGATGCATACTCTCACTGTGAAACCGCAAAACAATTGTGGGATACCTTAGAAAAGGTTTAGGGAAACACTTCAAACCTAACAAGGATATTTGAGGTGAAAAGGGCTATCAACTATCTCCAGCAAGAGGAGATAGACCTCACCAAACACCTTGGGAAGTATAGTCAACTGTGTTCCAAATTGGAAATGCTGGGACCAAGCACCATAGATCTCAACACGATTGAGGAAAGGTGTGAGCAAGATAAGGTCTTTGGACTACTCCTCACGCTTAAACCAAGCTTTAATGATCTTCTCAAGCATATATTGAGGTCCAAGGAGCTACCAAGCTATGATGAGGTGTGTTCCCAACTTCAGAAGGAGTTAGGTTCAGATGGATCGCTAGGTAGAAAGGGAACTCTGTATATGCCAAGCAAGGCCGAGAAGGTGGGCAATGCATCCGCAAATAAGTCCTACTTCAAACTGTTGAGGAGAAGCATGAATACACAAGGAAAAGAAAGTTACCATGGCAGTAAAAATAAACTGTAATGGTAAAAGTAAAAATGACACACAAGGTAACTCCTATTACCTTAGACATGGAGTGATGTCATGGTGACCAAGAAGTGATGAAAGGGGATGAGCTCATGCTGACCAAGAAGTGATGTAAGGGATGAGCTCATGCTGACCAAGAAGTGATGTAAGGGATGAGCTCATGCCCACCAAGAAGTGATGTAAGGGATGAGCTCATCCCCACCAACTCATCCCCACCAACTCATCCCCACCAAGAAGTGATGTAAGGGATGAGCTCATGGTGGCTGTCAACAAGCATTGTTTATTATGAATATCTTGAGTGTGTATACTTTGTAGTTTCTATAAATAGGGGGCAAGATGTAATCAATTTCTCACACACAAAAATGAAAAACATGTTCTTCCCCATTCTCATTCTCTCTCAAATCGCAAACTCCTTCTCTGATTGATCATCTGTCAAACTAGTACATTCTTCTTTGTATTACTTCCGCAATTAAGCCATTCTCACATGGTATCAGAGCTTACCACTCTTGAGACCTGATTATCTCTCTCATTCTCTAACATACTTCCGCAAACCCCTTCATCTAAGCATCCGCAAGAATGGAAAACTCATCCAAAATCTCTATTCCGGTTACTCTCAAAGGAGTAAACTATCTCCTATGGTCTAGACTGGTGAAAACAGCCTTAGGAGGAAGAGGTCTCTGGTCATACGTGACAGAAGAAAAACCATCTAAAGAAACCATCCAAGGAGGGGATGGTAAGGAAGTGGTGGTGGCTAGCAAGGACAAATGGGATCAGGAGGATCTCTTGGTGTTGTCCATCATTCAAAGCAGCCTTGAACCATCAATCTTGGAAGGTTACTCATACTGTGAAACTTCCAAAGAGTTGTGGAACACTCTTCAAAAGGTGTATGGCAATATTTCAAACCTGAGTAGAGTATTTGAAGTCAAGAGGGCTATAAACTCACTCCACCAAGAAGACACGGATTTTAACCAACATTTCGGCAAGTTCCGAGCCTTGTGGGCTGAAATGGAGATGCTGAGGCCAAGCACCGTGGATCCAACTATCCTGAAAGAAAGGAGGGAGCAAGACAAGGTGTTCGCTCTACTCCTCACACTGAACCCCGGCTACAATGACCTCATTAAGCACTTACTAAGAGCCGAGAAGCTACCAACCTTGGAAGAGGTGTGCTCTCATATTCAAAAGGAGCAAGGATCCGTAGAACTCTTTGGAAGAAGAGGAGACCTTGTGTTGGCAAACACTGCTGAAGGAAGTGCAAACAAGAGTTACTACAAACCGGATGACAAGAAAAGTTGGGTATGTGATCACTGTAAGAAGAAAGGGCACGGGAAGGACAAATGTTGGATTCTTCACCCTCATCTCAAACCACAGAAGTTCAAAACCCCTTACTATAATGCCAGAGCCAACTTCTCTGATAACATAAATGAATCAACTACTACTCGGTCCATGACATCCACTTCAAGCAACAATCATGCCGAGAAAGGAAAAGCACTTGCATCCAGCAGCACCGGGAGTGTAATAACCAACCAGGATGAGTCCATCAGGCGTTCTGACATTGAGAACCTCATCAAAGCCCTCAAAGATAACTCTGGTAACATTCTTGGTACCTCTTTACATGCTTATCATACGGGTCACTCCTTGAACGCTAGCACAAATTCAAAAATAACTAAACCCTTAGTAATTGATTCTGGAGCTAGCCACCACATGATTAGTGACCAAGGATTGATTAAAAATATTGTTCCATCACTAGGAAATGTCCTTATAGCTAATGGCGAGATGGTGCCAATTAAAGGGATTGGTGAACTTAGGATATTTGAAAAAGATTCCAAAGCTTTCTATATGCCTAATTTCACATCCAATTTGTTATCTGTAAAAAGAGTGGCTACTGATTTAAATTGCAATGTTACCTTCACGCCTAATGATGTCTATTTTCAGGATATTGAAACTAGTAGGTTACTTGGCAAAGGTGTAACCAAAGGAGACTTGTATTTACTTGAAGACACTATGCCAACAACCGATTTATCTATTGCTTTAAGTTCTTGTTTTAACTTCCCTAAAGATGTCATGTGGCATGCTAGATTAGGACATCCTCATTCTTCGTGCCTTGAACATCATGCTACCTAGTATTTCCTTTCAAAAAGTGTGTGAAGCTTGTATTCTAGGAAAACATTGCAGAACCGTGTTTCCTAAGTCTAGTACTATCTATGAATGTGCCTTTGATTTAATCCACTCTGATGTATGGACTGCACCTTGCACATCTAGAGAACTCCATAAGTATTTTGTGACATTTATAGATGAGAAAACTAAATACACATGGATCACTCTACTTAAATCAAAGGATAGGGTATTAGATGCATTCATAAACTTCCAAAATCATGTTTCTAACCATTACAATGCAAAGATAAAGATTTTGAGATCAGATAATGGTGGGGAATATACAAGCAATGCATTTAAGCATTACCTATCCAAGCACGGAATGATTCATCAAACAAGCTGCCCATATACTCCTCAACAAAATGGTGTGGCCGAAAGGAAGAACCGGCACCTTATGGAAGTAGCCAGAAGCATGATGTTCCACATGAACGTACCAAAAATGTTTTGGGGAGATGCCGTGATGACTGCCTGCTATCTGATCAACAAAATACCAACCAAGGTATTGCAGGATCAGTCGCCACATGAGGTATTAAACAAGAGCAATCCATCTATAGATCACCTTCGGGTATTTGGTTGCGTGTGCTTTGTGTTAATACCAGGAGAGCAAAGGAACAAGCTGGAACCGAAGAGCACCAGAGCCATGTTTATTGGCTATTCACCTCAACAAAAGGGATACAAATGCTATGTACCGGAGACCAGGAGGGTCTTAGTATCCAGAGATGTGAAGTTTGTTGAGTCAAAAGGTTACTATGAAGAAAAGAGCTGGGATGAAGTGAAAGACTTGTCGCAATCTGCCTCAGACAGAGCTGAGAATTTAAGAAGAGTCATGGAAAACATTGGCATTACAATACCGAGAAGAGAAGCTGCAGTTCAGCCTCCATCCACCCACCCAGACCCAACCGGAGAAATGGACCAGGAGGGACCTTTTAATGAAGGTACAGAGGACGCTCCTCTTGATCCTGAGGGGGGGAATCAAACTGAGTCACAGCCGGACAACACAGCTACTCATGATCAAGAAGAGCAACCAGAAGAATCAAGAGACAATGAAGATCAACCAGCGGATGATGGAGCTACAACAACTGAGGAAACTGTCCAACCACTAAGAAGAAGCACTAGGATCCGACATACAAGAGTGTACTTCAACTCACAAGCCGTGGCACACCGTTCACAAACTCCATGTTCCTTAGTAGAGTTTCCTGCCAGCCACCAAGCCTTCATGACTAGTGTGGATCAAGAATTTATTCCAAGAAAGTATGAAGAAGCTATGGAGATAGATGAGTGGAGGAAATCAGTGGAAGATGAAATTGGCGCCATGATCAAAAATGAAACCTGGTTTGAGTGTGAGCTTCCCAATGACAAGAAAGCCGTGACAAGCATGCTGCTGTTCACCATCAAATACTTAGCAAATGGGAAGCCAGAGAGGAAGAAGACACGGCTTGTGGCAAGAGGCTATACACAAGTATATGGAGAAGACTACCTTGAGACATTTGCACCAGTAGCAAAACTTCATACCATCAGGATTCTCGTGTCCATTGCCGTGAACCTAGAATGGGATCTTTGGCAAATGGATGTCAAGAATGCGTTTCTACAAGGAGAGCTTGAAGATGAAGTGTATATGAGACCACCACCTGGTATGGAAGGCATGGTAAAACCTGGAAATGTTCTAAGACTAAGGAAAGCTATCTACGGGTTGAAGCAATCTCCAAGAGCTTGGTACCATAAGCTAAGCACAACCTTGAATGGAAAAGGATTTACAAAGTCTGAAGCTGATCATACCCTTTTCACCCTCACCAGCAATCAAGGAATCATTGCCATACTGATCTATGTAGACGACCTCATCATCACCGGCAATGATAAGAAAGGGATTGCATCAACCAAAGAGTTCCTCAAGGCAAGCTTTGACATCAAAGATTTAGGAGAGCTAAAGTATTTCTTGGGCATTGAGATGTGTAGATCCAATGAGGGTCTGTTCATGTCCCAAAGAAAGTACACACTTGACATACTTAAAGAAGCTGGTAATCTAGGAGGAAGAAAAGCCAAAACACCATTAGAAGAAGGCTACAAAGTAATGCGTGAGGGGGAGACAGAAGATAAGCCATATGAAGACACAAAACACTATAGAAGAATGGTGGGGAAGCTAATCTATCTAACCATCACAAGGCCGGATGTGTGTTTTGCTGTGAACCAAGTCAGTCAGCATATGCAAGCACCAAAACTGTATCACTGGAACATGGTGGAAAGGATTCTAAGATATCTTAGAGAGGCACCAGGGCAAGGAGTTTGGCTAGGCTGCAACAATAGCACTGAGATCGTTGGGTATTGTGATGCAGACTGGGCTGGAGACAGAAAGGACAGGAGGTCTACTACAGGATATTGCACATTCATTGGAGGCAATCTAGTCACTTGGAAGAGCAAGAAGCAGAAGATAGTCGCATGTTCCAGTGCTGAAGCGGAATATAGGGCAATGAGGAAGCTCACCAGCGAACTGATTTGGATAAAGAACCTACTAATGGATTTAGGAATTGAGCAAACCACTCCCATAACCATGCATTGTGATAATCAGGCGGCTATCCACATAGCTTCCAACAATGTGTTCCATGAGCGGACTAAACATATTGAAGTGGATTGTCACAAAGTTAGACAAGCCGTGGAGCAACAGATCATCTTGCCATGTTATACACGAAGTGAGGAGCAACTAGCAGATATCTTCACCAAAGCTGCAAACCAAAAAGTCTGTGAGTTCATTCATTCAAAGCTTGGACTCATGGAACTCCCATCTCATTAAGTCTCCCCTTCATGAAGTGTTCTACTCTTTTTCCTTGGCTGGGGTTTTATCCCATGGGGTTTTACCTGGCTAAGTTTTTAATGAGGGAATGCTTCATGACTTCCAAGCTTGACTTGTTTCATATGGTCAAGCTTGAGGGGGAATGTTGAGGAGAAGCATGAATACACAAGGAAAAGAAAGTCCATGGCAGTAAAAATAAACTGTAATGGTAAAAGTAAAAATGACACACAAGGTAACTCCTATTACCTTAGACATGGAGTGATGTCATGGTGACCAAGAAGTGATGAAAGGGGATGAGCTCATGCTGACCAAGAAGTGATGTAAGGGATGAGCTCATGCTGACCAAGAAGTGATGTAAGGGATGAGCTCATGCCCACCAAGAAGTGATGTAAGGGATGAGCTCATCCCCACCAACTCATCCCCACCAACTCATCCCCACCAAGAAGTGATGTAAGGGATGAGCTCATGGTGGCTGTCAACAAGCATTGTTTATTATGAATATCTTGAGTGTGTATACTTTGTAGTTTCTATAAATAGGGGGCAAGATGTAATCAATTTCTCACACACAAAAATGAAAAACATGTTCTTCCCCATTCTCATTCTCTCTCAAATCGCAAACTCCTTCTCTGATTGATCATCTGTCAAACTAGTACATTCTTCTTTGTATTACTTCCGCAATTAAGCCATTCTCACACAAACCAAGAGTTGGAGGAGGAGGAGGAGATCAGCATGTGAGGTGTGACCACTGCAGGATAATGGGTCATACTAAAAACAATTGTTGGCATCTCCACCCACACCTCAGGCCACCTAAACCCACTCCAGCAAGAGCTCATGAGGCCAGGACACGTGAATCAAGCCAGGCTCATATACGCTTAGGAGAGGATGGACGAGCCATGGTTTCAACAACTCATGTGACTGGAACCACTTCTCAGTCCGTGTCTCATCTCCAAAATGAGGATGCATTCATCCGGAAGTCAGACATTGAAGCTCTCATAAAATCTCTCAATGCAAACCCTGGTAACACAAAAATTAATGCTTTAAATTCTATACTCAATGTATCTTCATCCATTAGACCCCTGGTAATTGACTCAGGTGCATCTTACCAGATGATTAGAGATGCTAAACTTATTAAAAATGTCAAGCCTGCTCTAGGGAATGTTTTGATAGTAAATGGTGATAGAATACCCATTGAGGGAATAGGCAAACCTAAACCTGTTTGATAAAGTATCTGAAGCTTTATATATGCCTACTTTTACATCTAATTTGTTGTCGGTCAAAGAGAAACTAACGATCTTTGATTGCAAGGTGATCTTTTGTCCTAATGAAGTGCTAGACTTTCCATAATAATAGTACTAAACTAGCTCAAAATTTAAACGGGATATCCTTCACCTTAGCAATGTGGAAAGTGGTATCTATGAGCTCCAGCTGATCAAATAGGCTCCAAATCTGAAATCAGGGTGAAAATTGAGTTAGAGCGCCCATGGAATAGTTAAGAACTGGTAACTGGTGGTATAGTCAAAGTTCACAGAAAAGTTAACCCTCCTAGTGAAAGGTCAACCCTTGACCAGAATGAAATTGATTTAACCAACCGGTTTAACCTAAGAGAAATATAATTAATTTTTACTGGCCGGTTTAACCTAACTTAATCGAAATCAATTTAAATCGGGTCAACTCACCGATTGACCGATTCACCGGCAAGTCACTGGCGATGGTCACCGGCTGGTGAGAAAGATAGTGGCTGATATCACCCAATTATCTTATGAGCAACTTTGTCTCTTAAATAAGAGGTTCAGTTGTAGTACTTAGAGACTGAATCTATATGGATTGTGGGCACACAATAGACTATATGTATTATTATTAAGCCAGGCAGTAAATTATGAAGAGGTAAATAATAATGATTGATTAGGCAGTTAGTTTGTAAATAATAAGAATAAATAGTTAGACTTAGGGTTTCAAGCGATAAAATTATTATATGTAGATGCTAAGAGTGTGTGATAAACTGTCCAAGAACTCGAATGCAATAGTAATATATTTAATTCTTGTTGCGAGTCTAATCAGATGACTAAGTCTTTGTTCCAAATGTCGCGTGTGAACAAGGAGCGAGTGTTGATCAATACTATGGTATGAGTGTCGATTGATACTTCCATAGGCAAGCATTAACATCCTAATCGATATGTTCACTAGGTTAATGATGATAGGTCCTAATATTTACCTATTCAGACCATAGTATAGGCCCTATTTGGAGTATATTATGTGTGTCTAGGATATGTTTTAGACTCTTTCCAGGTCCATGTACATTTTGGACATTGTAGAGATTATGAGGCTTTCTGGAGCTCATAGATAGAAAGGAACACCATAGATGGTCAAATTCAGCAAAGTACGAGTTGAGAGAGAGTATTGCGTTGATCAACAAAGCACTTTTTCCGTCGATTAATGGTCGACGCGTAGTAGCCCAATTTAAAAAGTACCTTACTTGAAGTCCAAATCACATAAATTACAAGATTACCTCTATAGGTGTCTTACCTAGTTTATATTTTGCTAGTGTTTTATGCAAAGAAGGACTTTTTACAAGCTTTGATACTTTTCATAACAAACATAGTAGTTTAGAGTTTTTGGGGAGAAAATCAAGACTTCTTCGAGCGTTTATTCGAACCCCACTTTCTATCCATATTCTCTATCTTATGCACTATTTCATGTATATGATTATGTTCTGCTTAGCTATGTCTGAATAGTCACCTTGTTAGATTTAGGATTTATTAATGGTTTCGATAGATTAGCCAAACAATAGAATTTCTAGGATTATTATTAGATCATCAAAAGGATTGTCCTTATTGCTTGTGTTCTAGAGTAACTAACTAGAATCTTGATCTTAGGATAATTGACATTGCGAGACTAGGATCGTTACCTGAATAAATCTTGTTGAGCTTAAATGACTAGGGAAAGTCGAGAGAATGGTCTAGTAATTCTAAGTGAACCAATCAAATCTGGTCGTTTAATGCTTGACTAAGAAAGCCATCGATTGATGTCATTTGCATACCATCGATCGACAGTCATTTTGAATTTGCACCCGAAAGTTGTGGACTCTGAGCTTAGCCACAAGATATATATAACTATTAATATCTTTACTAATTGAATTCATGTTCTATGATTGAAAATCCCTTGGCTTCTAACCATTATAATTCACTATCTGAAAACCCTAGATATTGCTATTATTATTTGTTTGCAAACCAACTATTTCCTGATTTACTTATTCTAAAGTCTTATTAATTTTCTAGCTTAACTAAGTCAATAATCAAATCTATTGTGTGCCCTCGCTCTCTGTGGATTTGATCCCTAAGTACTATAGCTGAACCTCTTATTTGAGAGAGTAATCAGTAGCTCTAGCGTAATTTGAGGACGTATCAGTTAACTAGACCAGTTGCCGCATATATTTAGGAACCTAGATCAACATAATTAATTTGGGTAATAGACCTACTGTCATTGTTACCAGCATCCTAGGTTCATTGTTCTAGTTAGCTACTTTAGAACAAAGGGATTAAGCAAAATTTTGATGAAGGATCCTAAAGATCACCCTATCAATTATATGTCTCAGCAATTCATATAAACCTTAATCTAACAAGAGAAACTACTCACACATGATTAAGCAAAGCATAACAAATATCTGAATAGAATACATAAATAAACAAAGTAAGAAAATTGGAGTTCAAATATAAATCTGTGAATGAATCTTGATCTTCTCGCCAAAACTAAGCTACTAAAGCTTCGAAATTTTCTAGGTTGTGTTTTCGGTGGTGTGTTGCCCCAACAATGGCAAAACACATAAATAATAGGTATTAGGTCAGCAACAAACAAGTCGGTCATGAACAAGTTGACCTGTCTACTCGCTTTGGTGTCGATCGATACTAAGAAGGTAGTGTCGATTGACACTTCTCCTAGATCTTGACTCTGACTTCTAAGTTCTTCAACAACTACGAGTTTTCTCATAATTAAGCTCTCAAATGCTTCATAATGTCCACATTGCATAATCTCCACATTGCTCCAAAACATACGTGGACCTGAAAATATTCTAAAATAGACTCCAAATATATATAATAGTATCTAGAAAACACATATATTATGAGTGAAAACTGGTAAAATAGATAGTATATCAGCTCCCTCACACTTATCATTTTGCTTGTCCTCAAGCAAAACATAGAACAATCCTATAAAGAGGATTGGAAATACAAGGACTCACACAATTTTAAACTTTGCTACCTTCGCTTTTGCAATGTTGCAAGCGACATTAGAATGGTACCAACTTCAAGGGCACTTCCATGTACTATACCTTAGCTTAGCAATGAGACCTTCCAGCCCATTGCTTAGCTGATATTCACCTGACTAACTCCCCAACTAACCTAATTTTTGCAAATAAATGTGTTGGCTAATCTTGGGACTATTGATCAAATGACACATGGACTCTTACCTCAACAAGTATCTGGACACACAAGTAGTCTTCTTTGATCCATTTCCTCTCTCATTTCTCCTCTAAATAATTTTTTTTTCTCTTTTTTAGTCCAATGAACAGTGATACTGATGCAGTCCTTTGTGTACATCTTCATTTTTCTTTTGAAAAAGTGTAGGCGAATAATGGGGTCACATGAAATTTTCTTAACCCTCGATTCCAATAATTTGTGATGATTCCTTTCTGAATTTGAATAATGGGGGTCACAGGAAATTTTCCTATCCCTCTGCATCTTTCTGAAAATCATCTCAATCTTTTTCTTTTCTAGATGCCAAAGAGAGATGAGAGAAGGGAACCAAAAACACACAGATTTTTACCTTCCAGACTTGCAGGAGGAATCCGATCTAGTGTATACAAGCCCCAAAACAAGAAAGTTAAGTTGATTAAAATTGGAAGTCATCTTTGGTTCATTTAGACTTTCTCAGCTAAAATGTATGTTATTGGAAGGTGATCCACATAGGTGTTTCCATTCAGTACACCCTGCAATCAATAACCTCAAATAATGGTGCTACAAAGTGGTTAGATAATAACTAAAAATTTAAAAAATTCATCATCCCCTTCTTGAATCTATAAAACTCTTTAAGCATATAAAGCTCAAAATAAAATACAATATCAGTAAAACCTCTCCCAGACTTAATCAACACTGTCCCAAGTGTTAGACAGTCTCAGATTAGTGGGAAAATAAATCACAAGGACAAAATCTAACAAGAAGGAAATAAAATACTTTGCTGATGGTGAGTGTCAATCGACACAGTTAAGTGGCGATCGATCGATGCTCGTGATGCTTTGTCTATCAAATTTGATCAAGTGTCAGTCGATGCTCGGTTCAGACTCGTCTTTCTTATTTTTTTGACCTGAAATAAAAGAATCACGAAAAATCAGTAAAAACAAAAATAAAAACTAACTTGAAACTTACTAAATGGGTTGCCTTCCACCAAGCGATGTTTTATATTCTTTAGCTTGATGTTTTGGATGTTTTTGGCTAGTATGTAGGTAATGGAAAACTTGTTGGAAAATAAGTATCCACATCTTCTCTGATCATCTCGAACAAGGTGCCTACAAAGCTTTTAATGGTTTCTTCTCCTCTGGTTCAGTTGGTCTTGCTGTCTATGAATGATCTCATGTGTGTAACCCACTTTCATCTGCCGCTCTTCCATACCCTTACTTAACCATCTAATGATGTTGTTGAGAGGGAATTAAATTGCATCAATGTTCCTATAGAACTCATCAAAGATCGTTTCTTATTATGTTAATGTCAACTATCATCTCTTCAAATTGATATTTCAAGTAGATCTTAGGTGGTGGTAAACATGGAGGGGTAAGGTGGGCTCCAGCCATCTGGAAGCATCCATCATACTTTGGTAGACTCAAATAAAAGCCTCCCTTAATATCAGCCATCTCAAGTATTGCTCTCACGTCCTCTTTTGAAACATTGACGATCCATACACCTCAGCATGTGCATTGCCCTCTTCATCTCTATAGGCTCCATTCTCATCTGTTGCTAATACACTAAATTTTTCTTAGGTGGAATGGCGGCCTTAATCAAGAATTTTCTCGGAATTCCGGAGTTACAAGGTGTCCATAGATGCTGGTGGCTGGGTGTCTATGGACGCCTTGCCGTTATCTTCGTACCTACGCCAGAATCAGAATAGAAAACTGCCAAAATTTTTGGATCATTTCCTATCTCAATGTAGAGCGTGTTTACCTTGACCACGTGAACATGGTCATAGAAACCAGTCTTACTGATGAATGCGAGATACATCTTGTTTGCCTTCATTTCACAAATACATTAGCCATGAAGGCTCTCCCAAGTAATACAGAAGAATTCCAATCTTTCTGAATATCCATAACATGAAAATCTACTAGAACTAGAGCATTGCCGATTTGTACCTGAAGGTTTCTAAGAATTCGTCCTTAATTCACCTTGAGAAATCCCAAAGATTAATGAATCACTAGAAGGTTCAATCTCCGGACTCAGCTGCTCAGCCATCACCATGGGCATAATATTGAGTAAAGAACCTGTGTCATAGAGTGCATTAGAGTAGATGTGACCCCCAATCATGCAGGGAACCACATAATTCTCAAGGTCACTTTTCTTCTTTAATGTAATCTTTTGCTTCATCTTCTTTCTGATTTGATAGAACATACTCTCAATGTCCTCTTCTGTATCTTTGCTTTCTCGGAAAAATATCCACTGTCTGTGGATCCAATAAGCATCATCGAATGACATCTCCACTGGGATCCTCCTCATCCTCGTGGTGAACTATCCATCTCTTTCTCATTAACTCCTCTCTTTATATTCTTAAGAACCTTGTTCTTCTTCCTCTTAGAAGTTTGCACCTCTGTACATTGCTCAAAACTCATAGGCTCTGATGCATCTTCGGTTTCTTGACTGGTCTCCACTGCTGGATTTATTGATGTCTGAGACGAGTATCTTGAAGCATTCAGATGCTCTACATCAATACTTTGCAATCAAATTCAGTAAGTCACCGGTGGGTGTCGATCGACGAACAAGTTAGGTTTCGATCAACGCTTGCCGTTTCACCAGAACATACAAACCAAGCATGGGGTGTCAATCGGTACTCAGCCTCGGGTGTCGATCAGTGCTCATCCTTGGGTGTCGACTGATTGTCAGCTTCGGGTATCGAACAACACCAGTGAGAACCAAATGAGATAGAACTGTCGACTTGAAAGTCTCTTTCTTGGAGTTTCTCTTTCTCCACCACTTGCAAGAAGTCATCATCTATAATCACGTGGTGCTTATGTCACACCTCTCCTTTTCCTTTAACTAATACTTCATGTCTCTTCACAGATTTACTAGTCTGAATTACTTGAGTCTCCAATTTCTTCACATGAGTGCTGAGATCTTCGAACTTGTCATTCAATTTGGTGTACAATGCATATATTTCCCATTGAAATCCACTATAAGCTTATGCTGACCCTCAAGACCTGATCATCATGCTCTTGATTTTGCTTTCTTGAGTAGTTGGTGCATGATTCAGGTAAGAAGACGCTACATAGCTCATGTTGTTATTTTTGTTGCTGTAGGGTTTATGGTACTGCAAACTCTTGTTGTAATTACTCCTCTGACCATTGCCATAGGAATTTCTGTTTCCAACATGATCCCATACTTTCGAAAACCAGTGCCGCTAATGTAGTTCACATCCCATTCAACGCCTTATCACTGGCGGTATCAACAACATCTTCTGCAAAGCTCACCTGCCTCTTAAGAAGCGTATGAACCCTGTCCAAATTCGCTTTAACTTCATTCGTCAGCTCATTTCCAAAGCTAGCAGCCGATTTGTTCCTCACTAAATCAGTGTTGTTGGTGCTATTGCTGCATGCCAAGTTATCATTGAGTCTTACAGCCACTTATGGGTTCATAGTGTTTAAATTCCCCTCACTATCTGTGCTTAGAGCCATCTGGTAAGCCAAAGCGATGTCCCTGACGAAGGTACCAAGAAGCAGTACCTCATTGAATCCATGGTGTGGAAAATCTCTCTAACATGACTTGAATCTGATCTAGGAGCTTCTAAAAGATTCTGCAGGCTCTTGTGTAAATGTAGAAATCATGTTCCTCAGGTCTTCAGATCTCGAGTCACCAAAGAAATTATGCAGGAAGGCGTTTTTATGTCAGTCAATGATGTAAGAGATCCTGGTGGTAATTGCTTAAGACAAAATGAAGCATCTCCAGCAAGTGAGTACTTTAAGAGATTATAGAGAACGTAGTCCTTAGGGAATCCATTGGCTTTGATGGCAATAACTAGATTCTCGAAGCGCTCAAGTTGGTCCATTTTCTATGGGTGAAAAAACTGGTAAAATCCATCGTATATTAGTGGCTTACCAGAAAAGTCACGGCGGCGACTACGTTGGTGGTGGACTATGGCACGTGGGTGCCACGCGCGGCATAGACGATTTTCAGCGGCGGCGCATGGACGTCGCGCTCGTGGTCGGTGAAACTTCTAACGGCGTGTGTGGGCTCATCGGGACTGATTGCGAGCGGTTCGATGACTATAGCTTTGTCTCAGCAAGAGGAACACGATTGTAGCCTTGCATGTACGAGATTCACCATGGTTAAGAAGTTATGGACGATTTACTAATTGACCCAAAACTAAACTTAAAGACATGGTGGTTTCTAGTGATTACCTACTACAGCGAATGGTGGTGATAAGGTTGACGTGGTGTCGGGGTGTGGTGGCTCCGGTGGCAATCTCCGGTGATTCAGTTCCTACAAGCATTCTTCATTTCCTTTTTATAAACTTCTTTTCTTATGTTTTTCTTGTTTTTGAGAAACAAAGCTAAAGGGTGTTGGTATTTATAGGGAAATACCGTGGGCCTGCAGGAGTGGGCTTAGGCCTTGACAGGCTAAAATTTGTGAGCTTGCAATTGAATCATTACATTCTCTCCCACTAACAAGGAATTCCACTCCGAATTCAAGTCATTAGCTGACTGTCCAATATTATCCTGAAAAAGTTCTGGGTAATCAATCCTCATTCGGGCCTCAGACTCCCAAGTCTCCCTAGATCCCGTCTCTCTCTCAACGAACTTCGATTAACATGGTAATCATTCCATAAACCGCTATTAGTTGTCGATCCAAAATCTCCACTGGCTGACAAGGTGTGGCTACTGAAAAATGAGCTCTGGCTCTTTCACGAAATTTCTCACAACAAACACATGAAACACATCATGGAAGTTTGATAACTCTGCTAATAAACTGAATATGTAAGCGAGTACTCCAACTCGCTCAATGATATGGTCCCATGTACCTCGGTTTAAGCTTCTTTAACTTTTGAGCCTTTTATCCTTCCTAAAATGTCCTCATTTTCAGGTATACTAAGTCGCCCACCTGAAACTCCAAATTCATACAGCGCTTATCTGCATAACTCTTTTTGGCGGTCATGGGCTTCCTTAACCGAACCTTGAGCATCTCAACATGTTTTACCGTCACTTGAACCATTTCTGGTTCTATGAAATGTCGCCACCCAACTGATGTTTCAGCAAAGCGGTGTACGACAAGGCCTACAAGAAAGAGCCTCATACAATGCCATCTTAATACTAGAGTGATAGCCATTTTTGTTGGCAAACTCTGCTAGAAATAAATACATCCCGATCTTTCTTCACAATATAAGACGTAAGCCTTGAGCATGTCCTTAAGGTATGAATAGTCCTCTATAAGTGACCATATGTCTAAGGTGATAAGTTGTACTCATATGGAGCTTCGTCTCTCAAGTGCCTTCTAAAAAGCTCTCCAAGATACCATATGATACCACCTTGTACCTGGCATCAGTGTAGACCTCATATGGTATATCTGGCCTTAGAAGTACCAAAAACGGGCTTCTTCATCAGCTGTCGCTTCAACTCAGTGAAACTCCTCGAACAATCATCTGTCCAGTCAAACTTGACGTCCTTTCCTGTTAGTTGTGTCATTGGCTTTGCAATAATGGCAAAAGCCCTAACGAACTTCCTGTGGTACCTGACAAACCTAGAAAATTGTGGATCTCTAGTGCACTCTTGGGTGTCAACCACTATTAAAATTACTGTAATCTTTTCCAGATCTACAAACAACTCATGCTTCTAAAATGACATGATCCAGAAATCCAATTTTCCTCTTCCAGAAGCTGCACTTAATCACTTAGCAAACAACTGGTTCTGTATAACTTACCCAATACAATCCATAATTTTTAGCATGCTCTTCTGTAATCCGAGAATAAACTAGGATATCATCGATGAAGATGATAACACACTTATCCAAGTGCTCGTGAATCACATCATTCATAAGCTTCAAAAAATGATGCAGGTGTGTTTGTCAACCCAAATGGCATCACCAGGAATTCATAATGTCCATAATGTGTACGGAAGGCCGTCTTCTGTGCATCCCCCAAGCTATTGCAATCTGTTGGTATCATGATGTCAAGTCAATCTTAGAAAACCTGAAGCTCCCTGCAACTTGTCCAATAACTCACGATATGCGAAGCGGGTGCTGATTTTTTATGGTAACCTTGTTCAGACCATTGCAGTCGATACAAATCTTGAATCTTCCTTCAGTAATATCCACAAACCATTTTAGGCATCAGTCAGCCAGTCGGGCAACAATCAAACAAGAACATGCCTAAACGACCTTCCTCAGTCAAGTCCGAAAATGTTACAACGAGTTGAAAATATACTTTTTCAAGTCACAAAACGTAATTCTGTAAGCACAAATGTTCATTGAAAACTCGTTTCCTCTAATCTTCGACCCTAGAGTTATGTTAGGTCAAACTAACCTAATATCGAATTCAACACACCACAAATATGAAACATGTTTTATTTCACATATATAATAAGAAGTTCACAAGCCAAAATAATTATACGTAAGGTCCATGGACGCAACCAAAAGTAAAGCATACATACTTATATCTTGAAACGAGTCTTTAGCAAAAGATGTCCAATCTACACCAACTCCTACAGTTTGCGAGCGCT
Source organism: Moricandia arvensis (assembly GCA_905132765.1). NCBI lineage: Eukaryota > Viridiplantae > Streptophyta > Magnoliopsida > Brassicales > Brassicaceae > Moricandia > Moricandia arvensis. The sequence continues at coordinate 86,882 of CAJHQP010000068.1, read as the reverse complement.
ATGGTCCTTCTACTTGTCACCTGCAAGAGATGGTGAGAAATGAGTGAACTAGTTTCACTCAGTGGGTCAGGGTTCCCTATCTAGCATGCAAAACTACCCGTCATCCCAAAACCAACCCCATGCACAAGCAAGATGGATATTTCATCAATCAATATTTAAGATATTAAAGCATGAACGATTAAAGCAACAAACAATTAAACCATAATAAATCGAAACACTTTGCACATCAATAAAATATATTTAATCCTAGGATCCAACAAAATCATTTTCTTCCACACAAGGAACATCAGTAATCCTCTCATTATTACACCACAAAGGCGTAGGCGCTCGGCTCTTCCCACCCGGTTATGGCCCTCAATTGAAATCACCATGCCCCAGTCCTCATCCAGACTCGCTGGGGGTTGTCACGTTGACATATGACACTTGGCCTTGGTGATCAACCAAGTTAAACCTAACCCACCACTCTCAAGACCATGACCAATTTAGTGGTATCATCTGAGGAAGCAATGACCTGCAAACTACTAGAAGCACGACGAGGTTTTCACAAAACAATACCAATACGAGATATACAAATTCTATAGCATCACACAATTATATACAATCACGTAAACTAAATGCTTAGACCAGTGTTATTATCCACTTAGCTTAGATGTCGTCTTAAGCCTTAGAACCACGAAATGGCACCTAGTCTGATCTGGGTTTTGTAGCTCAGAAACTGTCTTCAATGTCAAGAATATGCATTTAAATTTGTTAACAAAATAATAGCCGTGATTCACAGTGATTAACCAATGTGGCTTGATTCTTTTGTTTTGGAAGTCGACCAAATCCTTCTCAACGGCTCCAAACCTTCATCTTAATTTTGTGCCGGCAATCCCGTAATATGATAGTTTATTAGATTTTATTTCTCTCGGTAGCTCTCTTAAATTATTATATCTTATTTCTCTTTCTTCCTTTTTCTTTCTTTTCTTTTTATTTCTTTTCACTTTATTTCTTTTCTCTTCTTTCTTTGTTTTCTTATCTCTTGGGTCGTTGAGATGGTTGGAAAATGGAGAAAGTCTAGCCTCCTTTTATAGCTAAATGAGGTGCTGACAAGTATCACACTCTTCCTGTCTTCTTTGGAAACGTTTCAAAACCATGACTAAGCTAAGTCAATGCTTCTCCTCCAAATTGGCCACGTGATCATCATGAACATGAGTAAGCAGATTATTTATTTTCTTTCTTCCTTGTTTAGACACGTTTCTCTCTTCTATATTTCTCTTTGGCCATAGTAATTGTGAGAATCTAAATTCACACTATCATATTTGTTAGCAAAGACAAATAGAGATCTTTGATTATTCTTGAACATCCAAATTCTTCGCAACGATCAACAACAAATGATAAAATCAACGTAAAAAATATATAAAATAATAATAAATAAATTGGGAAAAGGTAAATTTTTATGTTGAATTTGTGTAAGAACATTTTTATCATTACAACAAACTGTAAAAGCTTCGACCATAAGAGTTATTAGTGAATGTTCTAGTCTAGTTACCTAAAATTTTAAATCTAGATTAGTCGCTGAAGATCAATAAGATTCAAAAATGTGTTGATTGATTTTGAACTGGACCTTATAAAAGACTCCTACATACCACTTTTCAAGGATCAAGTCGAACGTAGTTCAATTTACAGATATTTGAACAAGAGATCAAACTAGCTTTATCAGTTCATCCAGTAAGACATAAAAAACCTAAGCATGTCGAAAATAATGCCTAAGTTTCCTGAGTGCAGATAGTGTAAGTGCCTCAAATCCTTTTTGTGCTCTTCGCCTTGGCTCTCTTTACATATGCTTCCAAGGTCACTCATCTTTTCCTTTCTGCTCCTGATTCAAGTTAATCCCTTTGCAGAAGTTTTATTTATCTTTTCTACTTTCATGTTTATCTTGGAAGTCTAGCATATATCCTCTTTTCTATTCGTCTTTACCCAAATCATATAAACCATCATTGTACTATAGGAATATTCTTGTTTCGAAAAATAAGTGAGCATTCGTCGTGTTTTAGGCCGTTTTGACCGTTTTACGACTTATGCGTTTTCATGATTATTCTCGGAGAAATCATCGATTTATCCCATGTCCATTTTCTATATCGTTGGTCTTATAAACTGAAACAAAAAAAAATTCATTAAGTTGAGGTATGATGATGTTTAGTTAACCTATATCATTTTGACGTTTGACTTGAACGTTTGCGAGAAAACATGTGTAAAATCTTCGTAAAATCTCAACGGAAACTTCGATTAGGAAGAAACGAAAAACATTTCGATCTGGAATCAAAGGAAGAATGATGAGAGACTATGAGGGCGATTTGAGGACTCATGGGATATATGTGGGAGATTTTAGGACTCATGGGAGCTATGTGGGCGATTTGAGAACTCATGTGAGCTATATGGGCGATTTGAGAACTCATGTGAGCTATGTGGGCGATTTGAGAACTCATGTGAGCTATGTGGGCACTTTGAGGACTCATGGGAGCTATGTGGGCGATTTGAGGACTCGTGGGAGCTATGTGGGTGATTTGAGAACTCATTTGAGCTATGTGGACGATTTGAGAACTCATGTGAGCTATGTGGGCAATTTGAGGACTCATGGGAGCTATGTGGGTGATTTGAGGACTCGTGGGAGCTATGTGGGTGATTTGAGAACTCATTTGAGCTATGTGGGCAATGTGAGGACTCATGGGAGCTATGTGGGTGATTTTAGGACTCGTGGGAGCTATGTGGGCGATTTGAGAACTCATGTGAGATATGTGGGCGACTTGAGAACTCATGCGAGCTATGTGGGGGATTTGAGGACTCATGGGAGCTATGTGGGCGATTTAAGGACTCATGGGAGCTATGTTGGTGATTTGAGGACTCACTGGAGCTATGTGGGGGATTTGAGAACTCATGTTAACTATGTGGGTGATTTGAGAACTCATGTGAGCTATGTGTGCGATTTGAAAACTCATGTAAGCTATGTGGGTGATTTGATAACCTTGTGAAGCTATGTGGGCGATTTAAGCTCATGGGGTGATGAGAGAGAGAGGCTACGTGGGCAATTTGAGCTCATTTAATTGTGGGAACCGATATTCACATTGTCGATTTTTTGTAAAATAAAGGAAGTCAAGTTAATTCTACTTTCCTAGATATCCTGGATTATCTGCGTAAATACACAAAAACGAAAGAGACAAATATAACAGAATATCGAAAGTAAGTTGCACAGAGGCGTATTATTGATTGATAAAAACAAAGTTATGAGGTTTTCCGAGAGATATGACAGACATAGTTTTGCTAGCCAACTCAGTCTCAGAGCAAATACAAAAAGAGTCTAAGTAAAATCTAGGCGCCTAAATTCTAAGTTCTCCTAAGCTAGCAGAGTTTTTCTAGGTCTAAGTCTTCTCCTCCTTGCGCCTTTAGCTTTGGCTTCCCTATTATATATGCCTTCTAGGTCGGTTTCTCTTTCCATTTTCACTCATAGGCCGATTTTATCGCGTTTTGGAAATATTCCTTTTTCTTCTCGATCCTCATCATTATTGCGGAAAGTTGACATTTATCTTCCGAACTTGACATTTATCTTCTCCTGAAATAAAAGGTAAACCGTCTTAGTATCATTGAGCTTGGTTTCGTATAAACTCACGAGCGAGCTTTAGCCACGCTTTAGACACTCTAGGGCCATTTTTTGACTTTAGCATTTTCACGATTTATCGAAAGGGTGCTCATGAAACGACATTGATTCCGAAAAGAGTTCAAATTTCTTTTATAGTGGAGGCATCGTAAGGTTTTTAATTAACCGTTTCCGTTTTAACGATAAATTTTAACATCATACAAGAAAAGGAGTTCCTGCGGTTTCCAAATCGTAAAGTTCCAATGGTAACTCCGATCCAGACAAAAAAGGAAAGGGTCCATCGAGGTTTAACGTAAGGCATAAGGTTTGGTCCATGTCGCCTTACGGAGAGTCGGGAGGGGTCGATCCAACTTGCCGAACGGGTGAGTTGTATGGTGTGCTCAATCCAACTCGCCCTTTCGGCGAGTTGGACCGGTCCAAGTTTTCGAACAGGCGAGTTGGATGGCTCGTTCGGTCTAACTCGCCCGTTCGGCGAGTTGGACTGCTCGTTTGGCTCTGTGCTCCATTTTTCTTGAGTCTTTAGGTTGGGAACTTTTGTTGGGATTGTGTCGAGAGAGCTCTCATATGGAAACACAATCTTTAGACGTTGATTTCGAGATAACCGTTTTTGACCCCAACAGTTAGCCCTCCAGCTCGCAAGTTTCGAGCTTGATTCTTGCGGGCGAGTGATGGTGTTAATCAGAATCCGCGGCTAAAATTGATTTTTCTTGAGAAGTTTTTTTTTCCGATTATTTTAGTGCGGAAAATCCTTCAACTTTTGTTTCTTCTATAAATATAGAGCTTCCATTTTCAATTCTCTAAACTTTCCAAGATTATTGGAAATTTCTCTCCACCAAGATTTTTTTGTTCCAGCAACTTTCAGAAGAGTGGTGATGTCGAGATGAGCAATGCCGCGGGCACGAGTTGGTTGGATCTCTCTGCCACTGGAGTTGTTCCAGCTCACATTGCGGATTTTCTTTCCTTTAAGAGTGAGTTGGCTCGTCACGAGGCCGATGAGATGATAAACCCCACACGTGGTGTGCCTCCCAGACCTGCAGCTCCAGCAGATGCCTTGACTCCCGAGTTTCTCCCCATAAGTGATGCCGTTCTTTCCGGAGGGGCGGTCACCACGAGTGCGCCGGCACCTGAGGTCGAATTTCAACCATCAGGTTCTTCGACGACCCTGGTCCACATCACCGATGTCAAACCGGTTTACGAGTCGATGCCTCATCCCCGCTCAAGAGAGTTATCGTCTTTGGGTTGCATGCAACTGTTACGATTCTAGCTGCTACGCCGAAGGGTCGCAAAATGCCCTGCGCTAATCCCTACGCGGATAAGAAGAGGAGGTGCACAAAGGACTCATGGGATGATCCTTTTCCTGCGACGGCGTCTGGCTCAGGCCCGATGTCAAGGCATCGTGCAAAGGTTTGTTTCGAGAAAAAACCTTCTTCCTTGTTTTTTATTGCTTGTATATTGATCGTGTCTTGACTGCCATTTTTCTTTGTTTTGCAGTTTGTGTCGTTGATCGATGGGATGATCGGCGAGTGCGGGTCAAAGGCTGAGTGTCTTGTGTCTTGGTAAGGAGTTAGCGGAGTCGCGAGAAAGGTCGTTGCAGCTTGAAGGGAATTTGAAGGTTATCTAGATAGCTCATTCCCTCGAGGTAACTTAATTCGAGTCTCGGATCGGTGAAATGGAGCGGGATATCGGGAACACCACAAGCTCTTTGCTTAAGCCAAAAGAATCAAAGATGGCCAAATTCTCATAGTTGCACCGGGTAAGGCGTAGGATCAAGAGTGGGGAGGATTCGTCGGTTTGCACGATTGAGGAGGCCAAGGAAGCCATGTGTACTGAGTTTCAGACCGTTTGCTGAGGATCACCGATTCCATCGATGCCTTGGCGGTTTTCCATGTTAGGGACTTGGCCTTGGAAGGCGTCGATGGAGGCATGAGTGAGGTCCAGTTGTTTCACGGTGAAGCGCCTCTGTCTCCACGTTCCGAAGAGGCCAAGCTTTCTGCTCGTAGAGCGGAGTTAGTGGATGCAGACGGAGACTTCGACCTGATCCTTGCGGGCCTGAAGTCCGATTGAATTCTTCCGCCTTGCTTGGGTCTGAGGGTCAGGATACCATAGCCGAGGAAGGTGGAGACGACACGGTTCTGAACCCGGGAGGGGTGACTGGTGAAGGTGAGGCTCCGCGTGCGGAGGATGATTGAGATTGTAGTCTTGTGTGACACATTGTTTCCTTTTATGTTATTGTTCATGTTTTGCTCTGGCCAAGTGTGGCCGTGTTTTAATCTTGGGACTGGCCACTTGTGGCTTTGAATTCCCCGTCACTTCTGCGACTTTTAAATGAACTATGTCTTGCGTTTTTGAAGAGTTTATCGAGAATTTATATGGGTGTAGAGGGAAGAGTACGAGTTGTTATCTCGTAATCTAACTCGAGGTGAACTGCTATATTCGTGATCTGTTTCGAGAGTTTTTCGCAGTGCGTAAACTTGTGGGATTTCTGAAGACATTCGAATATTAGCCAAGAGACAAATTTTGGGATCTCATATCATGATGTTTGATACTATGCCTAGAGATGTTAGAGACAAGTGTGTTGGGTTTAGGGTAAGACCTAGGTTTAATCACGGTTTTAGGGGGGGTGCGGTGACTACTTTGACTTATGTTTCCAGTATCGTTTTCAACCTGATTCCATCTCGCTTTAGAGTCCACGATATGTTCTCAGCTTAAGTGACTTGTATGGTAGGAATCGAGCATCTCTTCGGGGACAATTTTTAAGTCTCTCGAAAGCGCTGACCAAAATTTCGAATTTCTTTTATAGCGCTATTACCCTTGTATCGGGTGTTCGAGAGCTATCTCTACAGGATGGCTTAGTCTTTTTAGGACGTTAAGAGTTTGTTGTGATCAGCAGAAAACTTATTGGTAGATATTACTGTTGTGACAGATTGTTTTGTAGTCGTAGACAGATTGTTTTTACAGTGAGATTCCTCTTAAGGTGTGTGTGTTTTGTAGTCGTAGACAGATTGTTTTTACAGTGAGATTCCTCTTTGGAAAACTTTGACGAAAAAGGCGTCCTTCGAGCATTAGCGAAGTCTCACTCTGTCGATGGTTGAATATTTTACGTCGTTTTTAAGCGAAGCAAGTTGAGAGATGGGGTGTTTTGATGATAGACGAATTCCGGGAGGTTTTTTGCCGTGTTATTTAAAAAGTTTCAAAAATACCGAGTTTAAGAGCGGATATTTTGAATTTTTGGGAGTATAGGAGTATACGTATACGTACCCACTCCCCCCCTTTTTAATGAGGGGGGCAACTGAGCTCATCTTGCAACAAATTGCCTAAGTACCCTCTTCAGGGATCAAGCCGTCTCGTAGTTCAGTTCCAAGCATTGCTTAGTTGTAGTATTTCTTGATGTTCGTCACATTCCAAGTTCTCGGAATATTGATGTCCTGCATATTTGCAATTTCGTATGAGCCTGGTCGGACAACTTTTATGACTTTTTATGGTCCTTCCCAGTTTTCTCGGAGTTTTCCAAAGTTCCGCTCGGTGGTGTTCCAGAAAACGTTTTGAAGGATTAGGTCGCCTTCTTTGAATATGCGGTTGCGCACGTTAACGTTGTAGTGCTTTGCGGCCGCCTGCTGATAGTTTTGAATTCGTATAAGAGCCTGGTCCCGACGCTCGTTGATTAGATCAAGCTCGTCGAGCAGCATCTGATTGTTTGACGCTTCTCGTTCCGAGAGCAATCTTCTGCGTACTCCACGAAATTCAACTTTCGCTGGGATCATGCATTCTGCTCGTGGTGCGATCCTGACCAGCCTCAACCTGAGGGATTTGAAGATCAACTATGAAGCAGCTAGGAGAGTGATCAAGACACAATCTAATGGGCTGTATAGAAGCTTTAGTGATCTGATCAGAGAGATAATGGACAGAACGGAGTACATCAAGGACGAGCTGAGATTTAACATGGACGTGCCTAAGGTGCTATTGGCTGAGAAGGTGCCTTATAAGCTCATAAAGAGCAAGGATAAGCCACCATGGGCTTTAGTTGGTCGAATTGTACTATTTAGTGTATTTGGGCTTTTCTTATTTAAGTAAACAAACTAGGAGTAGTATTTGGGATTTGTAAACCCATTAGGAATAGGATTAGGGTTAAGGTTTTATAAAACAATTAGAAATAGGTTTTATTTTTCCTTTTTAGCTAAGAATTTCGTTTTGGTTTTTCCTTTTAGAGTTAGAATAATGTTTTCTAGTTAGGGTTTTCTTTATTGTCTTTATAAAACCAAAAGCATCACATATTGTAACTTACACATTCTTTTAATAAAAACCAGAGCTTTTGGCTTTCAAACTCGTCCCTTTGGGGACCTCTCTTCATTGTTCACGTGGTGAATAAGTTTCTTTGTCACACAAGGTTGCGTGAGCTTCTGTGATTCATCCTAGACATGAAGCATGGTTATCATGTGTCTCAGGAGTCGCTAAACAAGTCTAGGGCAGTCCATAGCTCTATGGTGAAGATCATCCAACGTCCTGGAGCTTCTCAGGCTCAAGGATCCGCCCATCATCCCTCAAGTGTGACTAGGACGAGGTCTTCCTATCCAAGGCCGCACCAGCTCGGTGTACGAGGGCAAATGGAGTTTCTCCCGTTGCGCGTCTCGGAGTCGTGCGATGCGACCATAAGACTCCTTCGAGTTCGTCGGCCCATCTACTCTTTTTGGTAAACGCTTTTTGAGTCCATCAAGGATGGTCTAGTTAGTAGTTTCAGCTTGGCCGTTGCATTGCGGGTTTCTATGGGTCAATTTTGGTATATTTTACTTTTCACAAAAGGCCTCGAATCTGGTTGAAATAAACTGAGATCCGTTGTCCGTTAAGATTTTGTACGGGACTCCATGTCTGCATACAATGTTTCTCCATACAAAGCCTTCGGGTTGGGCGTTTTTAATGCTTGCGTAGGAGTCTGCCTCGACCCATTTTGAGAAAAAATCCATCAAGACCAGGAAAAAGCGTTTTTTCTTTGACCTATGCATGGGTCCAACTATATACATCGACCATCACATGAATGGATACGGTGCCGAGATCGATGAGAGGACCTCTGTCGGTTGATGGATAGTAGGGGCCTGCCTCTGGCACATTTTCACATTTCCGCGCAAAGTTTCGCAATCTTTGATCATCGTTCCACCATAGTGATTTCCGCATGATCCAGTTTGGACCTCTTCTATTATCTTTCGTGCTCTCCCTCCTTCTATGCAGGTCATGAGCGGCCCGGAAAATATCCACTTGTAGAGTTCTCCATCAACAAAGACCTATCACGCGGCTTAGGTTTTAACCTTTCGGGCTGCCCATTTTTATGCTAGGAATTTCATGTCGGCGATGTACGCAAGGATTGTCTCTTTCCAAGATTCATCGAATCCGTACTATGACTGCTCAGACTCTTGTGCGGCTTGGACATCGACTTCTTGGGAGTCACCATCGGGTGAATCGATAAGATTATTATGACAAGTGGTCCGATGCTAGGATGTTCTATTAATCCTACAGATGCTAGGATGTTCTATTAATTCTACGGGAATCACCCTGTTCAAAACTGGATCCTAAATGAATGCCAAGGCGGCTAAGGCGTCGGCCTGGGCGTTTTCCACGCAAGGGACTCGGGTGAGAGAAAACTAATCGAAACTTTGAGCTAAGTTTCGAACGAATTTCAAGTAAGCATCCATTCTTTCGTCCCTTGCTTCGTATTCCCCACTGGATTGGCTTGCCACAAGTTGGGAATCACAGTAGGCATGAATGTTGGGTATTTTTAAGCCATGAGCCAATCGTAAACCTGCGATCAATGCTTCGTACTCGGCTTCATTGTTTAAGGCGTGGAAAATCAGTCGGAATGACTGTTCCAGCACTTCCCCTGTTGGTGACATGAGTCGGATCCCGATCCCGGAGCCCTATATGGACGAGGATCCGTCGACGTGGAGGGTCCATGTCGAGTCTGGTTCTTGATTGGTTGTGCACCCTGCAGGAAGTTCTACTAAGAAATCAGCGAGTACTTGCGATTTCGCGCAAGTTTTCGTTCGATACTCGATGTCGTACTCGCTTAGCTCGATTGCCCATTTTGCTAACCTTCCGGACTGACTGGGGCTATGCAAGATAGTCCGCAGTGGGAATAATGTGAGAACTACGATCATATGGGACTGGAAGTATGGCATTAGTTTTCGTGCTGACATTACGACTGCCAATGCCAGATTTTCCATCATCGGATAACTTGTCTCTGCATGGAGCAAAGTTTTGCTCACGTAAAAGATAGGCTTTTGCTCGCTGCTTTCCTCTCGGATAAGGACGCCACTCACAGTCGTGGTTGATATTGCGATGTACAGGAAAAATGGTTCCCCTTCTACGGGTTTTGCGAGTACCAGGGGAGTGTCCAAGTAGTGTGCCCTAGTTGATACTGCGATGTACAGGATAAATGGTTCCCCTTCTACGGGTTTTGCGAGTACCAGGGGAGTGGCCAAGTAGTGTTTCAGCTGTTAGAAAGCCTTTTCACTTTCTTCGGTCCACTCGAATTTCTTGTCTCCCTTCAGAGTGTCGTAGAAAGGCAAACACGTATCCGTTGATCGCGAAATGAAGCGGTTGAGTGTTGCGACTCTCCCGGTTAATATTTTACTTGTCGCTTCATTCTTGGAGATGCAATTTCGATCAGCACGGTGATCTGTTTCAGGTTGGCATCGATCCCACAAAAGGTTACGAGATACCCCAAGAATTCTCCCAATGTTACTGCAAACCTGCACTTTGCGGGGTTAGTTTCATGTTGTGTAGGTTTAGCCTTTCGAAGCATTCTTGGAGGGGAGTGATGTGATCTTGCTCCTTGAGAGACTTTACAAGCATATCATCGATATATACCTCCATCATTTTTCCGAGTTGCTCAGAGAACATATGGTTGACGAGTTGTTGATAGCTTGCACCAGCATTCTTGAGACCGAACGACATCACCTTGTAGCAGTAAGTGCCGCAGTCGATTATGAATGCGGTTTTATGGTTCATTATGTTCTGATTGTTCTCAGAGAATGCATCCATAAAAGACAAGAGTTTGTTCCCTGCCATTGCTTCGACCAAGCGTTCAATGTGTGGCAGTGAGAAGCTATCCTTTGGACATGCCTTATTGAGGTTGGTGAAATCGACCCATACTCGCCAATTCCCGGTCTTCTTTTTGACAAGACTGGATTAGCGTTCCAGTCAGGATACCTAACCTCTGTTATGTATCAACCTTTGAGGAGTTTTTCGATCTCGTCGTTAATTGCACCAGCGCGTTTTGGTCCTAATTTTTGTCTCTTTTGTCTGACGGGCTTGAAAGTTGGATCAACGTTGAGCTCGTGACATGTGACGTTGATGTCAATCCCCGACATATATTCTGCGGCCCACGCGAACGTGTGCAAGTTCTTTTTCAGACAAGCTATGACCTCAATTTTTAAAGACTCGCTCAAGTTTGCGCCAATTTCAACGCTGGGATCTCTGAGCTCATTGAGTTGTGGGAACCAAAATTCACACTATCGATTTTCCGTAAAATAAGGAAGTCAAGTTAACTTGACTTTCCTAGAGATCCCAGATTATCTGCGTAAACACACCAAAACGATAGAGACAAAGATAACAAAATATCGAAAGTAAGTTGCACAAAGGCGTATTATTGATTGATAAGAAAAAAGTTACAAGGTTTTCCGAGAGACAAGACAGTCAGAGTTTCGCTAGCCAAGTCTCTTTGAGCAAAGATGAAAAGAGTCTAAGTAAAATCAAGCCGCCTAAATTCTAAGTTTTCCTTAGCTAGCAGAGTTTTTCTAGGTCTAAGTCTTCTCCTCCTTGCGCCTTTAGCTTTAGCTCCCCTTATATATGTCTTCGAGGTCAGTTTCTCTTTTGATTTTTGCCCATTGGCCGAGTTTATCGTGTTTATGGAATATTCCTTATTCTTCTTGATCCTCATCATTATCGCGGAAAGTTAACATTTATCTTCCGAACTTGACACTTATCTTCTCCTGCAATAAAAAATAAACAGTCTTAGTATCACTGGGCTTGGTTTTGTATAAACTCGCGAGCGGGGTTTAGCCGCGTTTTAGACCTTCATGGGCTGTTTTTTTACTTAAGCGTTTTCACGATTTATAGAAAGGGTGCTCATGAAACGATGTCGATTCTGAAGAGAGTTTAAATTTCTCCTATAGTGGAGGCAGCTTAAGGCTATTAGTTAACCGTTGCTGTTTTATACGATAAATCCGAATTTCATACGAGAAAACGAGTACTTGCGGTTTCCAAATCGTAAATTTCCAACGGTAACTCCGATCAAGACGAAACAAGGAATTAGTCCGTCAAGGTTTAATGGAAGGCATAAGGTTCGGTCGATGACGCCTTATGGCAAGTCGGGAGGGGTCGATCCAATTCCTCTGTTCAGCGAGTGGGATGGTGTGGTTGATCTAACTCGCCCGTTTGGCAAGTTCGACTGGTCTAACTCGCCGAACGGGCGAGTTGGATGGATTGTCCGGTCTAACTCGCCCGTTTGGCTAGTTGAACTGCTCGTTTGGCTCCGAGCTCCATTTCTCTTGAGTCTTTAGCTTGGGAAATTTTTCGGAATTGTGTCAGAGAGCTTTTGTATGGATCGAAATTTGTAGACGTTTATTTCGTGATAACCGTTTTTGACCCCAACATGAGTGATGAGAGAGAGAGAGGCTATGTGGGCGGTTTGAGCTCATGATGTGGGAGAGGCTGTGTGGGCGATTTGAGCTCATGGACTGATGAGAGAGTGTTGGTCCCTTTCTTCCGTTCTCATTATCTCTCTTTATTTCTTCGTGAACTTTCAGAATGACTTGGTTTGATTTATGTAAGTTTTTCCGTGTAGATCTCCCGAAAGTTGTCTTGCGGAATATTATCTTACAGATTTTCATTTAAGTTTTTTCCGCGAAAACTTACCAAGAGAAACTCTTTCATTTCTTTCCCTGGATGAAATACACAAAATTTTGTTCTTGTATCTTTATTTAAATATGCTCGGCTTATGCCGTGTAGTTTTCGACGTTTTCGGCTTATATTTATCTAAGGCATAATCCTCAGGAGATTTTAGTCGTTTATTTTGCTCTAACTGATTTTGACCCCAAGAGTTAGCCCCCCAGCTCGTAAGATTTTATGTGTAGTTCTTTTGAGGTAGTGATAGGAGTGTTAGGTGGAATCATTGGCTAAAAGGTCAGTTGACGAAACCAGTTTTCCGAAAGTTGAAGTTCATGGCTCGCTCTTTGTTTCTCAAAATAATGGATATGATAAGGCTGGATCTGCGCCTTATGAAGGCTGCCTATGTTTCCTTTTGAAGATATCAAGCCTTTTGTAGTTCATTCTGGAGTTAATGTTCTTACAAACCTTGTTTTCTAATGTGACCTTTACTATCTAGTTATGTATTGTGTGGGGATTTTCGAGCATGTTGCTGCTGATGGAATTTTATATTGGAACTTTGTCGGCCTCGAGACTAGCCTTGTATGTTTTTTTATTTATTTATGATATCATGGGTTATCTCCATTTAAAAATGTATAGAGTAGCCATACGCGGAGATGAGAGCAAGAGTGTGAGTTATCATCTTATTTCTGATGCTCAGCGGATCGTTATACTTGTCGTTGTGTAAGATGAGAATACCCAAAGGCTTTTCGTTCGCAGAGTCTCATAAATGTACAAATATATGCGAAGGGACATGTTTTGGAATCTAGTATCGGTCTATTGATACTGCCTTGAGATGTGTAAGACCAGTGTGCTAGGTTTGGGGCAAGACCTAGGCTTACTATCTGTTTAGGGTTTTCAATGACTGTTTCGGCTTAAAAAATCACCTGTTGCTGTTTTGACCTTATCCCGTCTCAATATTGAAGTCTGCGAAAACTTCTCGGCTTATGTGACTTGCATCGATCGAGAACCGAGTATCTCTCCAGAGACAATTTCTAAGTCGTCTAGAAGTACTGACCAAAAATTTTGGATTTATTTTATTGCGCGCTATTATCCTTGTGTTGAATGTCTGAGAGCCTATATCTTTGGGGGGGGGGAGATGGCTAAGTCTGTTTAGGACGTTAGGGTTTGTTTGTTGTGATCAGAAACAAAAAATATGGTAAATGTTAACGTTGAGTTTGGGCCTTCGCGAAGGATGTGTGTTTGAGAAGATGTTAGTGCGTATGACTAATTGAGTTTACAAGACGGTACTTTCTTCTAGGAAGATATTTTACGTCAAAATACGTTCTTTGAGTGTTTTCGACGTCTCCTGGCACTAAAGACTGAATTTTCTTTTCGAGTAAAATTTTACATTATGAGAACGTGTTGGAGAAGTTTTTTGCGTTTGCCGTGAAGGTATCGTTTGACCTTGTGACTAGGAAATACTTCGATTTGCTTGCAGATGTTTTTGGAGCTGAATTTTTTTTTTGTATAGTGAATTAATCAAAAGCATCTTTTGTATAGAAATTTTCTTTCGTATGCCACGTTTCTGATCGGAGCGTTTGCGGGCTTAGAGATGTATTTACAGTGGCACAAGGGTTTTGATTTAACCTTGGGGCGGATGTTTCGCAGCCAAGACTGTTGATTCTGTTTGATATTAGATTAATCGATTTGCGATCATTGAAGTAGGAACAAGGGGTTGCATAAATCTATTCCTGGGAAGAAATGTTTTCCTTCACTGTGCTATGTGAAAAGTTAGTCTTCCACGATTTATTTCTTGTAGTTTAGGGATAATTTTTCGTATAGCTCTAGGAGCTTTGTTACGAGTGTTTCCTCATATATTGTGTGTTTATTAGTAAAAGTTGTGGGTTTAAAGTGAGTTGTGGAGTGTATAGAATTTGGTTGATTGACGATAAGTTCATATTTTCCGTTAACCGTTTGGTTGTTAGGTGATATAAGTTCAAATTACCCTAGAGCTACTGATTACTCTCTCAAATAAGAGGTTCAGCTGTAGTACTTAGGGATCGACTCCACAGAGAGCAAGGGCACACAATAGGTTTGATAATCGACTTAGTTAAGCAAGACAATTAATAAGACTTTAAGAATCGTAAATAGGAAACAGTTGGTTTGTAAACAAGTAAGGAAAATAGCTAGATCTAGGGTTTTCAGGTAGTGAATTATAATTGATAGAAGCGAAAGGGTTTTTAGTCATACAACATGAATTTAATTATTAAAGATATTAATAGTTATATATATTCTATGGCTAATCTCATAGTCTACAACTTTCGGGTGCAAATTTGGAATGACCATCGATCGATGATATGCAAACGACATCGATAGATGGCTTTCTTAGTCAAGCATTAAACGACCATATTCGATTGGTTCACTTAGAATTACTAGACCAATCTATCGTCTGTCCTTAGTAATTTAAGCTCAACATTTTTTTTCAGGTAACGATCTTACTCTCCAGTGTCAATTATCCTAGGATCAGGATTCTAGTTAGCTACACTAGAACACAAGCAATAAGTAAAATCTTATTGATGATCTAAAAATCATACTAGCAATTCTATTGTTTGGCTATTCCAAAAACATTAATAAACCGTAATTCTAACAAGGTATCTACAGCTAAGCAGAACATAATCATAAATATAAAATAATGCATAAGATAAAGAATAGAGATGGAAACTGGGGTTTCAATACAAAGCTTGAGCAGCCTTGATCTTCTCCTAAAAACCTTAAACTATTATGTAAAGTCTCCAAAGTCGTCTCCTTGCATAAAACACCAGCAAGGACAATATAAACTAGTTAAAACACGTCGAGGACAATCTTGTAATTTCTGTGACTTGGGCTTCAAGTAGGGTACTTTGTGAATTGGGCCTTTGCGGGTCGACCGTCGATGGACAGCACGTGTGCATCATCGATTGACACAATGCTCTGTCTCGACTCATACTTTACTGAATTTGACCAGCCATGGGGTTCCTCTATTTCAAAGCTCCAGAAACCCTCATAATCTTTACATTGCTCAAAATGTACCTGGAACTGAAAATACTTTAAAACATACCGTAGACACACAGAACATACTCCAAATAGGGCATATAACATGGTCTAAAACAAGTAAGTATTATGACCCATAAACTCTTCTATACTTAATCTTTTGCAGTCCTCAAGCAAAACAAGGGTAATCCTGTAGAAGAGGTTTGAAAAACAGGGACTCACAAAATCTCTAGCTTATCATTATCACCTTCACTATGTTGCAACCACATAAAACAAGTGTCAATCTTAGAGAAACTTTATATACCCTATCCTAGCATAGCAACCAAATCCATTCTACCAACAACTTAGCAAATACTAACTTGACTCACCCCTCTACAAACCCCTTTTCTTGCATAAAATAAAGGTGTAGGCTTTACCTTGAGAGTATCGATCGTATGACACATGAACTCTTACCCCTGCAAGTATCTGAAAACACAAGCAATCTTCTTTGATCCCTTCCTTCCCTATTACTCTCTTCTCTGAATCTCTTTATATTATTATTTTTATAAGTCCAATGAATCAATGATGCTGATACAGTCAATCTTGTTCATCTTTCTTTTTCTTTTCACTCTTTTTTTTTGACATAGTGTAGGCAAATAATGGGGTCACATGTAATTTACATGTCCCTCGCTTCCACAATGTGTAATCATTTCTTTCTAAATTAGAATAATGGGGTCATAGATAATTTACCTACTCCTCTGCATCTTTCAGGAAATCAACGCAATTTTTTTATTTATAGATGCCGAAGAGAGAGAGAGAGAGAGAGAGAGAGAGAGAGAGAGAAGGTAATCAGAAGCACATAGACTTTTACCTTCCAGACTTGTAGGAGAAATCCGATCCAATGTATGCCAAACCCCAAGGCAAGCAAATAAGTCAAATTAGGTTAGATGTTACCTTCGGTCCTTCCAAACTTTCTAAGCAAGTGTGATATAGTGGCAGGATAATCCACTTTGGTATCTCAAGTACTCTGTACATTCAACAAATCTAGAATGGTATAGAATTGTTAAATAATAAGTAAAGATTTAAATCTGATCAAAATCCCTTTCATGACTCTACAAAACTTAATAAAACACATAAGAATAAAACTCTAAAATATAAAACAATTTCAGTAAACCTCCCTCAGACTTAAATAATATTGTCCCCAGTATTATCCCGTCTCTTTTAGGTGGGAAAAAATAAAACAGTAGTAAAAGTAATGAGGATAATCAAAAATATAAGACTCTGTTAGGAGTGTCGATCGATGGTTATGTCATGACGTCTACCGATGGTGATCGGTCTCGACGATCGTTGTGCTCTACCTTCAAAACCGATGGTGATCGGTATTGACCGATGGTTGTGCTCCATCGTCGACTGATGGCTTGGTTCTCGAACCCTTTTTTTTTCTTCTTTTTAACAAGAAATAAAGAAAAATACAAAATTTAGTAAAATCATGAAAATAAAATGAATTCAAAACATACCTAGTAGTGGGGTGCCTCCCTCTCAATGCTTAGTTATAGTCTTTAGCTTGACGTTTAGCATTGTGTGGACTAAGATGGGGGTTGATTATCACTTATTGGTAAACAAGTGTCCACATCCTCTTTTCTTATTTGGAACCAGGTACCAACGAAGCTTCTTATGGCTTCTTCACCTCCGGTTTTTTGGCTGTCCATGTTCTCCTTGGTGATTTAAATTTGACTCATCTTCTCCTGAAGGGTGTCATTGCGTTTGTGTAACCAGCCAATCGTGCTATCTGTGGGTATGGATATGTCATCCAATCTCCTGGAGATATCTTTCATCCTCATGTCTTGAGATGCCTAAACTCCATAAAGCTTGTCTTCTAGAAGCTTTTCAGTTACCAGCCTCAGTCTAAATTGTCCGCGTGCTGCGTCGATCGATGGTCAAGCTCGTCCTTAGATCGATGGTGCTTCGTCTGCTCCATTTGAGGACTGTCTCTGAATCATCTGATGAGTAGAGTCCATATTTTGCTTCATCTCCTCCATCCACGTAGTTAACCAGCTAATACTGTTGTGGAATGGGTAATAGATTTCATAAATCCTCTTGTAGTAGTCATCCATCAACATCTGTTGGGCTCTGTATATTCCTTGACCATGTCATCTAGTTCTGCTCCGTTGTATGTTTCTGTCTCTGGCATGGTCCTATCAAAGTTCTTTTGCTTCATGTCCTCGATGGACGTAGTTAACCAGCTAATACTATTGTTGAATGGGTAATAGATATCATCAATCTTATGTAGTAGTCATCCATCAACATCTCTTGGGATCTGTATATTCCTTGTACCATGTCATGTAGTTCTGCTCTGTTGTATGTTTATGTCTCTGGCATGGTCCTATCAAAGTTCTTTGTATACTTTGGCAAACAAAGACGAGAGTGTCCAATGATGGCTGCTCTCTGAAGGATATCTCTGATATCTTCCTTTGACACATTGATGATTTTGTCATTTATAGCTCGTGCATTGGCATATTTATCTCTGTAGACGCGATACTCATCTCGTTCTTCCCCATAATCAAAATCCTTTGGATCAAACACTCCAGGTTCTGATCTGTAACCGGAAATGTTCTATGTATGGTGAGTTTTGATCGACAGCAGCAGTGGTGTGTAAAAGGATGCTATGTTTTTATTTGCATGGGTTTCATGTTGCAGTTCTCTGAAGAAGTATCCTGATTTGTTGGCCATTGCGAGTATATCTGCTACATTTTCCTTAGTTACATTGAGAATTTGTCCATCCATTGCTCGTGCATATCCTTCTGAATCCCTCATAATTCCAAACTCATCTGGTCTGAGATAACCATAATCAACACGAGTATCGATCGATGGTATAGGGCTATCGTCGATCGATGTCGCAATCCAGGTTTCATTGGATCCTCTGAGATTTCCATTTTCTTATAGTACAAGACCACAATACTCGATTGCTTTTTCTTCTAGATAAGATTCGCCGTATTTTGGGTTAGCCGTATTATGCTCTAGGTCAGGGTTGTCATTGATTGATGTCAAAGGGTGGGTGTCGATCAACTATTAGTTGTCATCGTCAATCGATGTGTTGGGATGGGCTTCGATCATGCTCCATTGTCAGGGTCATAATCTTGCTCGAAATCGCAGAAACATGTGGTGACAAGTCCTGGTTTATGAACCAAATCAATGAGAGCAGTCTTGGTTCTAGTTTGAAGAACCTGTGTTGCAAAGTGCACGAGGGTAGTCATGTCCTTTGATATTGTAGGGAACCACAAACTTCCCAGGTTCGCTTTTATTCTTCAACTTGACCTTTTGCTTTATCTTCTTCCTTAGATGATTAAACTTTCTTTCAATGTTTATAGGTCCTAATATTTACCACTTTTAGACCATGTTATAGGCATAATTTGGAGTCTGTTATAAGTGCATTTTGGAGCATTATAGAGATTATGAGGCTTTCTGGATGTCAAAGAGAGATAGATAGATAGAGAGAGAGAGAGAGAGAGAGAGAGAGAGAGAGAGAGAAAGAGAGGAGCCCCGTAGATGGTCAAAATCAGCAATGTAAGAGACGAGACAGATAGTTGTGTCGATCGACAACGCACCCTAGCCCAATTCATAGAATACTCGACTTGAAGCCTAAGTCATAGAAATTACAAGATTGCTCCTGGCTGAGTTTTACCTAGTTTATATTATCTTTGCTTGTGTTTTATGCAAAGAGAGCTCTTCTATAAGTTGAGAGATTTTAGTAGTTTTAGGGGAGAAAATCAAAACTTCTTTCACCCTTTGTATTGGAACCCCAATTTTCTATCCCTAATCTTATGCATTATTTTATGTTTATGATTATGTTCTGCTTAGCTATGTCTGAGTAGATCTCTTGTTAGATTTTGGGTTTATTATTGGTTTTGACGGATTATTCAAACAATAGAACTGATAGGGTAATTAGATCTATCATCAGTATTGTGCTTATTGCTTGTGGTCTTGAGTAGCTAACAAGAACCCATATATCAGGATAATTGATACCTGTGAGAGTAGGATTGTTACCTGAACTATCCAAGATTACGACACTTCCTATCTTGAACAAGAAGCAATCGAGTATTGTGATCTTGTAATAGAGGAAGCTAGAAATTTTAGAGGATCCGATGGAACCTAGAATGCACCATCGATTGATGTACTGCAATACCATCGATCGACACTAACCTGGTTGAACACGATGAAGATTATAGTTATATCAGACAAGATGAGTTTGGAATTATGAGGGATCCAGAAGGATATGCAAGAGCAATGGATGGAAACTTCTCAATGTATTTAAGGAGGATGTTGCAGACATACTCGCAGTGACCAATGGATCAGGAAATCTCTTCAAACAACAACAACATGACTACCAGGCAGATTAAAACAAAGCATCGATCAACGCAATACTTCTGCCCTCGATCGACACTCACTTTCCAGAAGACTTCGCCGGTTATAGATCAGTACCTGAAGTGTTTGATCCAGAAATTTTTTATTATGGGGAATAAAGAGATGAGTATAGTGTCTACATAGAAAAATATGACAATGCACGAGCTATAGATTGCAAAATCATCAACGTGTCCTAGGAAGACATCCGAGATATTCTTTGAACGCATCCATCGTTGGGCACACTCAAATGTGTTTTCCAGAGTATGCATAGAATTTTTAGGGGACCAGGCAATCAGCTGACTAGTACAACAGAGCAAAAGTAGATGACATGGTATAAGGAATCTACAGAACACAAGATATATTGATGGATGATTACTACAAGAAGATTAATGACATCTATTACCCATTCAACAACAGTATCAGCTGGTTAACCACGTGCATGGAAGAGATAAACAAAAGATGAACTCTACCCATTAAATGATTCAGAGACAGCACGTGAATGGAGCAGACAAAGCACCATCGATCGACGGACATGCACGAACATCGATCGACGCCTCACGGGGAAAATTTAGGCAGAGGCTGGTAACTGAGAAGATTTAATAAGATAAACTTGATGGAGCTTATGCATCTCAAGACATGATGATGGAAGATATCACCAGGAGATTGGATGAGTAGGTGCTCTATTCAATAATACGGAATACCCCTGCATATCTTCTTAAAAGATTTTCTAGACAATCAGATTTTTTTTTTCACGAATTTGACTCTTAGAAACTCGAAAGATATGAAAGATCTTCCTCCGAACCGTATATAAGACTTTCATCGAATATAAATTTCCACATAATTATATATGTATCTATGAAACCGAGTATGGGATTTTATTGTGAATGAACAAGATAGTGAGTATTGTCCATACGTAAAATCAGAATTACTTGATCAAAAAGCTAAAAACCATTCAAACAATTATGAATTCCATTAAGTTTCCCCTACTTGATCGAACAACAAACATTTTGTTAGATAATGATCATCCATCTCATGAAGACACTTGTCTCATGACTAATATTGTGTTTGTCATAGTCACTAGTACACATGTCATTATGTGTCTATTGTTGCATCTTCTATAAATAGGGAGCTTGTAGACTGAAAATAATAATAAGAAGTTCAACACTTATTTTCTTTCCATTGTGATTGTCTCTCACATACAACATGTATATAATAATAATAATATATAGATATTACATAAATATTTCTCACCTAATTTACAATAAATTATCATCACGAGGCTCTTATATCAATGTGGTTATACCACGAGGTAAGATTTAATTTATGTTTTCAAGAAATTTAATTATTTTAATTTAGTTATTGTTACGGAGTGATAGGATCGGCCTTCTCTATTGATTTTTCGGGATGATAGGCGTTGCCTTTCCCGAGTGGTCGTTATGGTAGGCTATTCCTTCACGATCTGTGGAACACGTGGTAGGGTTTTCCTCCGTGAATAAAAATAAAAGCTCAACATTAAAGATTATGTCTCCTCGGACCTTGAACAAAAAGAAAAGGTTAAAATGCTAGACTATGTCTCCTTGGACCTTGAATAAAAAAATGATGAATATGGTAGACTATGTATCCTCGGATCATGTGATAGACTAAGTCTCCAATTTAATTTATATCTTTAAGTTTATACCTTTTATTTTTACCTTTACCTTCTGCATTTAAATTCCCGTCTTCATTATATTTTATATATTTTATTCTATGAATACGGTTATCATGTCGAATTGAAAATACTCAAAATAACTACCCCAAAAATTATGGAAAATAAGTATATGACATGGGCAGTAGGTGAAAAGATGTGCCTAAGAGAAAATGAGCTTTTAGAAATCATTGATTAAGTTTAGAACTATATCAGATGATAAAAAGATAAAGCCATAATATTTTACACCACTTTAATGATGGCTTACAAGATGAGATGTATCATGAGAAAAAAATCCTGAAGATCTTTCGGTAATTAAATCTTTGAAAGAAAGGAAAATTATTTTTTGAACGAAAAGATTCAAAAAAATAGTTGGAGTTGATAGAAATCCTCAATGTAAACTGAAAAGAAAAAATCATGATAATAAACCATCATGTCGTCCTAATAGGAAAGGACGAGGATGTAGATGCGATCGTGAAACAGCATGAGGAAGAAGATTCCGTCACTATAAAAGAGAATGACTTCCACGAAAATAAAAGTGGTCAGGATGATAATAGGAAAACATAAAGATTTGATATAGATGCGGTTTGAAAGGGCATTGGGTATGTATTGTCGTACGCCAAAATTATTTAGCCGATTCGTATTGAGAATCAAAAAGAAAGAGAGAAAGGAAGCAAAATAAACTTCATCTCTTATAAATCCGGACCAAATTTTCATGGCTCAAAAACCGATACTAATCATGATATTTCAGATTTGTGTTGTTGATCGAAGAAATAAAAAGAAAAATATAGATGTGCATGAGAATTATCTTCAAATGAAAATAAATTTTATTATTTTATATTATCTTTATATTTTGTGAGTTAAATTGAAAAGATGCAAATTTTTGAGATTCATGATGAAGATATATATATTTGGATGATAGTACTTCATCGTACATGAATATTAAGGGTACAAAATATTTCTCCTCTCTCAAAATAAATAATATATCTGGTAATAGAAAAGTATTATTGGCTCTAGAAGATCCTATGATGGAAAGACATGCATAAGAAAAAAATGGTAAAATTATAAGTTATTGTAAACCTGAAGTTTACTAATATATAGCCATCTGGTACAATAATGCTATCGACATTATTGTGAAATGTTGAAAAACTAGAAGTTTTTCATGTAGCATGTCTTAAAAAAAAAGAAACCATCATGGGAGATGAATCATCAAACAAGTTTATTGGATGTGATTCTTTAAACAGACCCAAATCAGGATCTCACATTAAAGGATTTGATACATAATTCTTCCGGAAATGGGTAACTAAATATGTTATTGGTTTTAGAGTGTGATCCAGTCAAGATGGATTAAAAGGGAATATCTTTATTTAAAGGGGGGAATTAGAGAATTCTGGTAAATGGAACCTTAAGAGGATTATGTTCTCACTCAAAAAAACTTTATTAAGTAAATTTAAGTATGATGAAATAATATCCATGATCGGGTATAAACATGCAGTTGTGCACGAGACATATACAATGCAAAAGGGATAAAGTATATGAAATAATTAGAGATATGCTCGCATGCTTGCTAGAAGCATATGAGCAGCTGATGGAATGACATATATGAAATGGATTATCATAAAAAATATGAACCTGAAGTTCATAGGATAATCTATTTACATAATTGACTGCAATACATAATCAAATTTGTGAATCTCATATTCCAGCTGAAAAAGCTCCAATACAAAAAAAAAAACTGAAAGACAATTTATAAGTCTATGTCACGCTAAAGATGTGATAGACTGTCTTGGTTCCAAAGAATCCTCGAAAAGGAGAAAATATATGAATAAAGGATAAATCTCTTGAAGAGACCGTTGATATGATTAATGTATAATCAGATAACAAAGTAAATCATTGATGATGATAAAGTTATCTCGATTAACCATGTTATTAAGGGTAAAAAGATGGAACTAAAGATAAAATAGATTGTCAACAATAAATAAGAAAGCGCGTTAGTGCTCGATATAAATGATGATCATGAATCTACCTCTATGTATGAGGGTAGAAAGAAGTGATTGGCCAAAAGTAAAATGAGGCAATCAAGTCGATATAAAGCTCATAAGAAAAAACGAGTTGGACAAGAAGTCGAAGCATCTAACATATGTATATTTCACCAGAAAATAAAATGAAAATGACCTTGAGTTATGAAATATGATATGGCTTGTTTCAAGGTCAATGGAGAAAATTTATAATAGATGCAATATATTGATATGTCTGGCATGAAAAAACGACTTGAGTCACATCTCAATATATTATAATCCTTGAAGGATTAGTCCTAGCAACTAATGTTCTTGAGAACTCTAGAAAACTCTGAAATAGTTAGAATAAGCTGTATATAAGGAAAAATTTGAGATGAAATATTTTACAAGAAAAGTATTAAGATATCCCCAAGAATTGAACATCTATTGAAAGAGATGTTTTTTTTTAAAAAGATCATAGTAAGATCTTATATAAATAGGTACTTTGGGGATGCAAATGGTAATGAAGTATAGTGAACTTATATATCTTGTGAGTCGTATTTGATTAAATGTAGTTTTAGCTACTATTTTAATTGAAAGTTACAACTCATTTCTTATTCGTGGATATTAAAACGGAACTGAGAATATATATGTTCTCTCCAAGGTAAGTTTTTATTTAAGGTAGTTTTATTCTAGAAATCCTGAGTTTGGTATGATTTTGCAGATACATGCTATTTATAAAGTCGAACGCAAACAAGATATGGTTTTACAATTGGTGAAACCGAGTTTACATGGCATTCAGAGAAACAATTATTGGCTTCAAATTCTTCGAAGCATGTCGAGAATGTGTATGGCTTAGGTTAATGAGTCATCATATACAAGAAGCAAACAGAATAGTTAACAAGAAAGAGTCGACGAAAATAATTGAAAACAATTTGGCGTGTGTCGCTCAACTCAAAGAAGTCTACTTCAAGAGCGACAGAACAAAGCTCATCCCTTCAAGATTTTTCTTATTCATACGAGATCTCGAGAAAAAATAATGGACATTGAGTACGTACGGTCATGCGACAATCCGGCTGGCTTGTTCACAAGGCTACTACAACATTCTAAAAACACGTCTATGGTATCGAAATGCGGCGTTTGCATGACCTGTGAAGAAAAAGCTATGACCATTATTCTCAAGGGGGAGATTATGTCCATGTACTCTTTTCCATCTTCATGGTTTTTATCCCATCGGGGTTTTCCATGACAAGGTTTTTAACGAGGCAGTATGTAGTACAAGATGGATAATCAAGGGGGAGTGTTAGATAATGATCATCCATCTCATGAAGACACTTGTCTCATGAATGTCATTGTCACTAGTACACATCTAATTGTGTTTCTATTGTTTCATCTTCTATGAAAAAGGAGCTCGTAGACTGAAAATAATAAACAGAAGTTCGACACTTTTTTTTCTTTCCGTCGTGCCTATCGGTTACATACAACAAATATATAATAATAGT
This sequence comes from Moricandia arvensis, assembly GCA_905132765.1. Taxonomy (NCBI): domain Eukaryota; kingdom Viridiplantae; phylum Streptophyta; class Magnoliopsida; order Brassicales; family Brassicaceae; genus Moricandia; species Moricandia arvensis. The sequence continues at coordinate 61,799 of CAJHQP010000068.1, read as the reverse complement.
AATAAATATATAGATAATACATAAATATTTCTCACCTAATTGACAACAAAAATCAATTATTTCAACGGATTCTTTTTTTTCTTCCCAAATCAATATGAATATTATATGATAGCAACAAGAAATTCTTTGCTCTTATTTGGGGCATTCAAGAAGAACAGGCTGTACCAGCTCGATATCGCCAAGAATTTTTGACCCATTTTGGGCGGAACCGATCTACTAATTCTTTGATTCAAGTTAGTAAGAGGGATCTTGAACTAATAAATAGATTTTAGAAGCTAAAAAGGGTATACTGAGCAATCGCAATAATCGGGTTCACTGATATTCCTGGTAATTCTTTACGAGCGCAGAAGTAAAACCTAAGCGAATTAAAGGTTGGGTGAATTCATGCTATGTATTGGGAAGAGGTTGACATCCTTGCTTATATGGTACAATCCTCTTCTCCCAAGCCTCCTTTCTTCCGTGATTAACTGGTTGCACCAGTCCTACATTTTGTCTCTATGGACCGAGAAGAAAGGACTCACTGTGCCAATATCACTAACTAATACTAATCTAATAGAATATGAAATCCTAATACAATAGAAAATAATTGTTTACATGATTGGTAATCACATAAAACCAAAGAAATTTTAGCCATTTGCATCAAACTTAAACTTCCTTCTTTCATTCGTGCTCCTTCGGAAGAACACAATAAAATAAGAGTTAAACATTGATTTGTAGGATATTTGATCAAACGAGTTTTTTTTTTGCCTACTACGGATCCCATACTACCCCCATAAACTAAAAATCCATAACCCAAGAGCTACCCGAATACCGTTTAGTTTACATGTACTTGTTTGAAAGAAACCCTGTCCTTTTAGAGCATTTATTTTTCTCTATTTTTGTTCATACCACCGATAATGGTTGATAACTCACAAACTTTCAATTGAATTGTTTGATTCTTGGAACTAGTATTTGTATCTATCTTTAATTTTTTTAATTGAAACTTAGGGAAGTACTTTTGAAACATATGTATAAAAAAATATATTTTATTGAGTCCCTTCATGCCTACTATAACTAGTTATTTCGGTTTCTACTAGCAGCTTTTACAATAACCTCAGTTTTATTAACAAAATCCTTCCGTTTTTAATATGAATTGAAAGACATAAATTTTACTGAACAGTAATAACAATGGTAGTTTTTGTGTACAATGACCCAAATTTCATTGTCAACTTCTTAATTATTAAGTTTATTAAAAATTGTCTAAATTTTGATTAAAGAAATGGTAAGAATTCCCAAATTTATACATTCTCGAAGGGCCGTATATTCTTGCTGATCGATGTTGATTGTGGGAACGAAAATTCTCATTGTTGATTTTAGTTATGGAGGAAAGGCAAGATTCTAGACTTTCCTTGAGGACGCGAATTCCTTGGGTAAACACATGAATATGAAAAAGTGACAATAAAAGAACATCGAAGAGATTGCACATAGGCGTTTTATTGATTAATATGAAACACAGTTTACAGAGTTTCACCAAAAAATGGATGGACAAAAATTCATCAACAATGGAGAACAAGCAAACAACGCAGTAAAACGTTCTAAGTATTGAACTCGCTAGTTTATAAGTCCTAAGTTCTCCTAAACCCAATAGCAATTTCCTAAGGTCTAATTTTTGGATCCCCTTTGCTCCTCGACTTGGCTCTTCTTATTGGAATAAAGAAAGTATTGGTCTGCCTCAGGCTGGACTTGAGAATCAGCCTAAGCTGGACTTGAGAATCAGAAGAAGCTGGACATGAGAATAAGAAGAGGCTGGACTTGAGAATGAGACCAAGCTGAACTTGAGAATCAGAAGAGGCTGGCCTTGAGTATCAGACCAAAGGGGAGTATTGACATGAAGACATTAATAACAAGAAGAGATCAAAAGAAGAGATCAAGAGAAGAGATCAAGAGAAGAGAGGAAAAAGACTTGAAGAAGACTTGAAGAAGACTCACTGAAGACTTGAAGAAGACTCACCGAAGACTTGAAGAAGACTTACCGAAGACTTGAAGAAGACTCGGTGAGGACTTGCAGAAGACTTGGTGAGGACTTGAAGAAGACTCAGGCAATTTGAAATTTAAATCTAGATCTGCTGGAAAACAGCTGTCATGCACTTATTTCTCTCTCTCTCTCTCTCTCTCTCTCTCTCTCTCTCTCTCTCTCTCTCTCTCTCTCTCTCTCTCTCTCTCTCTCTCTCTATCTCTCTCTCTCCCTCTCTCTCTCTCTCCCTCTCCCTTTCTCCCTTTCTCTCTCTCTCTCTCTCTCTCTCTCTCTCTCTCTCTCTCTCTCTCTCTCTCTCTCTCTCTCTCTCTCTCTCTCTCTCTCTTTCTCTCTCTCCCCCTCTCTCTCTCTCTCTCTCTCTCTCTCTCTCTCTCTCTCTCTCTTTCTCTCTCTTCCCTCTCTCTCTCTCTCTCTCTCTCTCTCTCTCTCTCTCTCTCTGTCTTTAAATATATTTTAAGCAACAAAGAAATAAAGTAAGGAGACAGAAAACTCCTCTATTCTCTCTACTCTCTCGTCCAAGAAACACTATTCTCTCTCTCTCTCTCCTTTCTTTTTCGAATCAAACACACTCTCTCTCTTCTTCTGTTCTTGAGTGTTCTACACTCTGTTCTTCATAAAACTTACATGGTATCAGAGCTTCTAAACTCCTAAATCCATTTTTTCTTCCGCAAATCTCTTCTCCTCTTCATTCTGTTTCATTCTATCCGATTAGTTTCTCAAACTCTCCTTTTATTTTTCAGAATCTCCTTTTATTTTTCAAAATCTCTGGCGAGTTCATAATATGGTTCTGTGCTATTTTTTAATCTTGTCTTCTTGAGATAAAGAGATTCAGATTGTTCTTTCTGGTTTCCTGTCCACTTCAGTACCCAGAAACCAAATCTCTCAAACCTCTCAGGAACATCCTTTTACCCACTGGAAAATAGGACTTCGAAATGGAGCAAAACAAGGCAGTGGTGATTCCAGTCACTCTTAAAGGAGCGAACTACCTTCTATGGTCAAGATTGATCAAGAATGCCCTTGGTGAAAGAGGTTTATGGTCTCATATCACTACAAGTGAGGCGCCAAAACAAACCAACCAAGGAGAAGATGGAAAGGAGATTGTGGTGGTAGATGAAGGCAAATGGAGGCAAGAGGACTTTATGGTGTTGAATATCATCCATAGCTCACTTGATAGTCCAATAATGGAGGCCTACTCTTACTGTGAAACCGCAAAGGAGTTGTGGGACACACTACAGAAGGTGTATGGTAACATATCCAACCTCAGTAAGGTCTTTGAAGTGAAAAAGCTATCAACTGTTTGAACCAGGAAGACATGGACTTTAACCAGCATTTTGGTAAGTTCAGAGCTCTCTAGACAGAGCTGGAGATGTTGAGGCCGTGTACCACTGACCCTACCATCCTGAATGAGAGGCGTGAGCAAGACAAAGTGTTTGGTCTGTTCCTCACGCTCAATCCAGCCTACAATGATCTCATCAACCACTTGCTGAGAGCAGATAAGCTACCTACTCTTGAGGAAGTATGTGCCCAAATTCAGAAGGAGCAAGGCTCAGTGGGTCTCTTTGGTGGGAAAGGTGACTTAAACATGGCTCACAAGGCTGAGGCTTCAGCTAATAAGGCCTTCTTCAAGCCAGGGAACCGGCGAGTGACTTGTGAGCATTGCAAGAAGAGTGGTCACATGAAGAACCAGTGCTGGATCCTTCACCCACACCTCAGGCCACCATCATGATTCATCCAAGCAAGGGCCAATGAAGCTTTTCAGCAAGCCTCTCAGCCTATGCACCCAAATTGTGAAGGAAGAGCTCTGGTCTCTACCACCTATGCAATTGGAGCCACCTCCTCTCAACCTCCTTCTGATGATGAGTTCATCCGCAAGTCAGACATTGAAGCCCTTATCAAGGCTCTCAATGCAAACTCTGTAACATCAATAGTAATATTTTTAATAAATCTTTGAGTGCTAAACCACTGATTATTGATTCAGGGTCTCACCATATGATTAGGGATTCTAGTCTTATTATAAACATTGAACCTGCCCTAGGAAGTGTGTGATTGCTAATGGTGATCGAGTGCCTATTAAAGGCATAGGGAACTTGAAATTGTTTGACAAGGAATCTAAGGCATTGTATATGCCTACATTTGCTTCCAACTTACTTTCAGTTAAAAGGGCTACTACTGACCTTAATTGCAAAGTTATTTTTAGCCCTAATGATGTCCATTTTCAGGATATTGAGACAAACAAGATGCTTGGGCAAGGTGTGAGCAAAGAAGGGTTGAATTTGCTAGAAGACACCAAACTTAGTTCTGATTTTTCTTGTGCTTTGAGTTCCATTCCTCCTTTAGCTTCTAATGTATTAAGGCATGCTAGATTTGGTCATCCTCATGCTCGTGCTTTAAGTTTAATGTTGCCTAATCTTACTTTTAAAACTGATAGCTGGGAAGCTTGTATCCTTGGCTAACATTGCAAGTCTGTTTTTACTAAATCAACCACTATCTATGATCACTGCTTTGATTTAGTTCATTCTGATATGTGGACAGCACCTTGTGTCTCTAGGGAAAACAACAAGTATTTTGTTACCTTTATAGATGAAAAATCAAAATACACTTGGTTGACCTTAATTCAATCCAAAGACAGGGTGTTAGAAGTGTTTATGAACTTCCAAAGCTATGTAACTAATCACTTAAATGCCAAGATTAAAATTATTAGGTCAGACAATGGTGGGGAGTACACAAGCCATGCTTTCAAAAACCATCTATCCAAACATGGGATCATTCATCAAACAAGTTGCCCATACACACCACAACAAAATGGAGTGGCTGAGAGAAAGAATCGACATCTTATGGAGGTTGCCAAAAGCATCATGTTTCACACAAATGTCCCAAATAGGTTTTGGAGTGATGCTGTGGTTTCAGCATGCTATCTGATCAACAGAATACCTACAAAAGTTCTCCATGATGTCTCACCTTATGAGGTACTAAACAAAAATCGACCCTCTGTTGATCACTTGCATGTGTTTGGGTGTCTTTGCTTTGTCTTGCTTCTAAGAGAACAAAGAAATAATATTGAAGCCAAGAGTGTCAAAGCAATATTCATTGGGTATTCAGTTAATCAGAAGGGACACAAGTGCTATGTTCCAAAGACTAGAAGGGTGATGGTCTCAAGGGATGTCAAATTTGTAGAATCTAGAGGGTACTATGATGAGAAAAACTGGGATAATGTAAAGGATCTCTCCCATGCACCCTCGGACAGAGCAAACAACCTGAGAATCATCCTGGAGAGTCTTGGTATTAGCCAACCTAAGACAAGGGAGGGGGCAAAGGAAATGTCTACTCAAGAAGCTGGAACAGTTGAAAATGAAACCCATCTTGATCATGAGGGGGGGAAACCAACCAGAACCAGAAGAGAGAATTCATCATGAAGGTTCTGAAGTTCCTGATCAACATGGTTCAAAGGAAAACCAAAACCAGAAACCACCTCAACCCCAAACCTATGAAGATGGGGAGACAAGTGAAGATCAAGTGCAGCCATTAAGAAGAAGCAATAGGATCAGGAGAGACCCATCCAATTGGGTGAACACAAGGGTTACTACAATGCCAATGCAGTAGCTCATCCAATCCAAGATGTATGCTCCCTAGCACATTATCAAGAGGAACATCAAGCCTTCATGAGTAACTTGGATCAGGAATACATACCAATATCATATGAAGAAGCCATGGAGGATGAGGAATGGAAGGAATCTATTGGCCATGAAACCAAGGCTATGATTGACAATGATACCTGGTATGAAGCTGAACTTCCAGAAGGCAAGAGGGCAGTAACAAGTAGATGGATTCATCATCAAGTACCTATTCAATGGAAAACCATAAAGGAAGAAGACAAGACTGGTTGCAAGGGGATTCACTCAAATCTATGGAGAAGATTACCTTGATACCTTTGCACCACTAGCAAAGCTTCACACCATCAGAATCATTCTGTCACTTGCTACAAACTTGGAATGGCATTTATGGAAAATGGATGGGAAGAATGCCTTTCTTCAAGGGGAACTAGAAGATGAAGTCTACATGAGGCCTCCTCCTAGACTGGAATACTCAGCGAAACCAGGAAATGTGTTGAGACTCAAGAAGGCTATCTATGGACTAAAGCAATCACCAAGAGCCTGGTACCATAAGCTCAGCACCACCCTAAATGGAAAGGGGTTCAAACAATCTGAGGCAGATCACACACTATTCACCCTCACCAGCCAACGAGGTATAATAGTCATTCTTGTGTATGTTGATGATATCATCACAGGGAGTGCCAAAGAAGGTATACAAACTACTAAAGCTTACTTGAAATCTGTTTTTGAGATTAACTATTTGGGTGAGGTAAAGTACTTCCTTGGAATTGAAGTATGTCGCTCTAAAGAGAGGCTCTTCTTATCCCAAAGGAAGTACACACTTGATCTGTTGGATGGAGCAGGTATGCTTGGAGAAAAACCAGCCAAGACTCCATTGGAAGATGGTTACAAGATTTTACGTGAGGGGGAGTATGAAGATACACCATTTGATGACCCAAAACAATACAGCAGACTAGTGGGTAAGCTTATCTATTTAACCATTACCAGACCTGATATTTGTTTTGCTGTGAACCAGGTGAGCCAGCATATGCAAGTGCCAAAGGTTCATCACTGGAAAATGGTGGAAATGGTACTCAGATACCTAAGTGGAGCTCCTGGACAAGGAGTATGGATGGGCTGTAATGGCAACACAGAAGTTATTGGCTATTGTGATGCTGATTGGGCTGGAGATAGGAATTATAGGAAATCAACCACAGGCGATTGCACCTTCATAGGAGGCAATCTGGTCACATGGAAAAGCAAGAAGCAAAAGGTGGTCTCATGTTCAAGTGTTCAAGCAGAGTATAGAGCCATGAGGAAGCTGACAAAGGAGTTGGTGTGGATCAAAGGACTACTCAAAGACTTGGGGATAGAGATCACTACTCCTATCACCATGCATTGTGACAACCAAGCTGCTATACATATAGCCCAAACTCAGTATTTCATGAGAGAACTAAACACATTGAGGTGGACTGCCACAAAGTGAGACAAGTGATAATTCAAGGGGTCATTCTTCCTTGCTATACAAGGAGTGAAGATCAGTTAGCTGACATCTTCACCAAAGCTGCAGGTACTAAGGTGTGTGAGTCCATCTATCCCAAGCTTGGACTCATTGACATTACGTAGGCGTGATCCCCTTAACCATGGAGCTTCTACTCTTTCCTTAGTATGCTTTTATCCCAATGGGTTTTGCATACTAAGGTTTTAATGAGGGAAGTCTTCATGGTTTCCAAGCTTGATCAAAACTTATGGTTAAGCTTGAGGGGGAGTGTTGGAATAAAGAAAGTATTGGTCTGCCCCAGGCTGGACTTGAGAATCAGACTAAGCTGGACTTGAGAATCAAAAGAAGCTGGACTTGAGAATCAAAAGAGGCTGGACTTGAGAATCAGACCAAGCTTGACTTGAGAATCAGAAGAGGCATGACTCGAGTATCAGACCAAAGGGGAGTATTGACATGAAGACATTAATAACAAGAAGAGATCAAGAGAAGAGAGGAAAAAGAATTGAAGAAGACTCACTGAAGACTTGAGGAAGACTCACCGAAGACTTGAAGAAGAACTCACCGAAGACTTGAAGAAGACTCGGTGAGGACTTGCAGAAGACTTGGTGAGGATTTGAAGAAGACTCAGGCAGTTTGAAGTTCAAATCTAGATGTGCTGGAAAACAGCTGTCATGCACTTATTTCTCTCTCTCTCTCTCTCTCTCTCTCTCTCTCTCTCTCTCTCTCTCTCTCTCTCTTTCTCTCTCTCTTCCATCTGTCTTTAAATATATTGCAAGCAACAAAGAAATAAAGTAAGGACATAGAAAACTCCTCTATTCTCTCTACTCTCTGGTCCAAGAAACACTATTCACACTCTCTCTCCTTTCTTTTTTGAATCAAACACACACTCTCTCTTCTGTGCTTGAGTGTTCTTCACTCTGTTCTTCATAAAACTTACACTTCTTATATATATCTAGGTCAGCCGCCCTTCCTTTTCTACCCCTAATTCGAGTTAATCTCTTTGTTGATATCTTCTTTGTCCTCTCGATCTTCATGATTATCCTGGAAACTGATATTTATCTTCTACAAAAATCAAGCAATCCATCAATGTAGTTTGTGCTCATTCTCGTCTAAAATTGAAAGTTGGCTTTGGACACGTTTTAGACCTTCTTGGACCGTTTTTTGACTTAAACATTTTTAAGATTTCTTTAAGAGAAATCACCTTACATACGATGTTGGTGCCCGTACAGTTGGTTCCATGAGATAGTAAAGACCAATCATATAGTTAAGATAGCAATGGTATTGAGTTAACCGTTACCGTTTTATACGAGTGACTCGAAATTTTACGAGAAAATACGCCTTTGCTAATTTTATTGTAAAATTTCAACAGTTACTCCAATCGAGACAAAACAAGAGACCGTTCGGTCAAGACTCGAAGGGACGAGCTATGAGGGCGAGACTAGTGGAGGCGTCATGGTCTCTTGCTGGCGATGAGGCGTGGTCGCCTTCTGACGGCGAGTCAGAGAAGAGGATGTGCTCGCCTAATGGCGACATGGAGAGGGAGTACGACTTCGTTGCCTTATGGCGATGTCGACGAGAGAGCATGGTCTCAGCCTTTCCACGTCATTTATAGCCTCGTGTACTTCTTGTTGCTCCAAAAGTTTATCCCTTAAGATTTTCCTGAAGTTATTTAAACGAGATTCTTAAAGGATAGCATAGTAATCTTGGACGTTGATTTCGAGATTACCAATTTTGACCCCAACATATAGCCCCCAGCTCGTATGTTTCGATTGTGATTCTTGTGAGATATTAATACGCGTTTAATTGGAATCTACGGCCAGGAATGTGATTTTTTCCTTTTCTCGAAAAGTTTTGCCGATTTTTTTGATGTGGAGAACTTTTCGTCCCTATATGTATTGAACCCCCATTCTTAATTCACTGCACACTTTCTCAGCTTTTCAACTTCTCTGTACTCTTATTTTCTCGAGAGCTTCTCTATACTAAGATGTTTTCCTCTCGCGATGAACAAAGAAGCCATGACGTTGAGATGGGCATTGCCCTTCGTGTAACTTCGTCGAGTTCTCCCATTTTTGGTGTTGTTCTGAGGCATCTGGCTGAGTTTCTCTCCATTCAGGACAACTTGACTCGTCGTGATGCAGAGATGGAGAGTTCCTCTCACGTTGATCCGTCAAAATCTCATGCTCCAACCGGTGCTTTCACAACTATGGCCAAGTTACCACCTCCCCCTTCAGGTTGTTCCTGCAGTGGAGCGGCTAACGTACTTGTGCCTGAGGCCGAGGCTGTGGCACAGCCGTCGGGCTCGTCTACCACTCCAATCCCTATTGCAGAAACCAAACAAGCTCCTCAATCAATGCCTTCTCCTCCAGCCAAGAGAGAGATTTTTTTAGGACTGCGTGCTACCAGTGCCGCTCCCAGTGCACTCCCAGTGTTACACCAAAAGGTTGCAAGACGCCATGTTCCAATCCAGATGCGGCTAAGAAGAGAATATGCGCCATAGGTGTTGAGGTCGGGCCTACACCTCTGTAAGCTTCTAGTTCGAGTCTGATGCCGCAACACCGTGCCAAAATTTGTTTTAAGGATCTCTTTTTGTCAGTATGTTAGCTCTTCTCTTATTACTATTTTTTATTTGCGCAATTCGTGTCTTTGATCCATGGGATGAGTAACGACTGCGGCTCTGAGGTTGAACGAATTACGACAGAGCTTGCTGAGTCGCAGGATAAGTTGTTGCACTTTGAAGCGAAGCTGAATGCTATTGAGGGTGCTCATTCCCTCGAGTTGTTTCAGTTGGAAACACGAATTGGCGTGCTCGAGAGGGATCTCGGGAAGACTGAGAGCACTTTGCTTAAGTCGAAGCAAGCTTGGAAGACTAAGGCTTCAGAGGTGTGTTGCCTGCAGTATCAGATTCAAAGCGGAGGAGGCTCAACAAGTTGCGGGATTGAGGAGGCTAAGGGCAAGGTGAAGGGAGATATATGTGCCAAGTTTCAGAATCGTTTCACAAAAATTGCCAGCTCCCTCAAGTCCCTGATGGATGTTTGCAGTAGGGACCTTGCCCTGGCGGTTGTTGAGGGAGGGTTGAGTGAGATTCAGATGTTTCGGGGTGTAGAGGCCCCGTCGCAGCAGGCCGAAGAGGCCAAACTGTCTGCTCGCAAAGAAGAGCAGGCAGCCATTGAGGAAGACTTTGACTTGATCTTCACTGGCCTGAAATCTGACTGTATCCTTACTTCGCTTTCCGGCGACCATGAGAGGCAGGAACCCGTGGGTGTCAAGCCTCATGACACGGTAATGGGAGGCAAAGATGATGCGGCCCCGAACCCCGTTGAGGTAATGAGTGAAAAAGAGGTCTCTGGAGGATGAGTAAGTTTGTAGTCCTGTTCGGGACGTTTGATTTTTATATTTTCATTTGTGTTTTTTCTGGCCAAGTGTGGCCATGTTTTTGATACAGGAATGGTCGTGTATGGCTTTGAATCCCTGCCGTTCTGTGGCTTCTTTTAATGAACTACATTTTTTTTATGTTGATAGCATATGAGTACCTTTACGCGGATGTAAAGGGAAATAATATGAGTTCTCATCTCACTTCTAACTCTTAGTGGATCGTTACATTCGTCGCTTGTCAAAGATGAGAATACTCAAAGATTTTTAGTTTGGGGAGTCTCATGAACGTATAAATAAAAACGAAGAGACATATTTTGGAATTTCGTATTGGTTTATTGATACTATGCCTTGAGTGTTTGAGACCAGTGTGTTGGGTTTAGGGCGAGACGTAGACTTACTTTCAGTTTAGGGTTTGTGATGTCTGTTTTGGCTTACATCACCCATTGCAGGTTCAACCTGATTCCATATCAATATGAAGTCTGTGAAAAGTTCTCGGCTTATATGACTTGCACTGATCGGGAACCGAGCATCTCTCCAAAGAAATTTTTGAAGTCGTCTAGAAGTGCTGACCAAAATTTTGGATTTCTTTTATAAGTGTGATATTATCCTTGTGTTTGATGTCTGAGAGATCATCTCTATGGGGGAGGGAGATGGCTAAGTTTGTTAAGGATGCTGAAGTTTATTCGTTGTGATCACCAACAAAAAAAATGGTAGGTGATACCTTTGAGTTTGAATATTCGCGAAGGATACGTGTTTGAGAAGATGTTAGTGCGTATGACTGTTTGATCTTCCGAGATGGAGATTTCGTCAAGTAAGATACTTTTTATTTATTTGAAAAGTGATCCTTCAGGCGTTTGCGACGTCTCGTGATGCTGAGGAATGTTTTTTTCTTTTGTATGCCGCGTTTCGTGTTTGAAATGTTTTCGGGTTTGAAGAGTTTATTAATTGTTTGTTAGATTTGTCTATGGATGTATTTTGTATGATATTCATTTTTCAGGTTATACGATAATTAGTTATTACTCGGTCGGAAATAAGGGATTTATGGACTGCTATTGCTAGCCGTTAAGTATTGTTTGATACTGAAGGCATTAGTGAGATAAGATATTAGCGAGAGACTTTGAAGTCGAACCGTGTTTTTTGTATTGATAATTTAAAAAAAAAAATTCGAGTACAAGAGCGTGGATATTTTATAATGTGAGAGTATACGTATAAGTACCCCCTCCACCCCTTTTTGGAGAGGGGGACAGCTGAAATCGTCTTGTGACGAGTTGCATACGTATTGCATATGTACCCGTTTTAAGGATCAAGCCGTCTCGTAGTATTTTTGAGGTGCATTGTGTTCCAGGTTCTTGTAATCTTGACGTCTTGCATGCTGGCGATTTTGTACTCTCCTGGTCGAACCACTTTTATGACTTTGTAAGGTCTTTCCCATTTTGCTCCGAGTTTTCCCGTGTCTCGCTCGGTGGTGTTTTGGAAAACTGCGTAGGATTAGATCGTCTTCCTTGAACTTGCGGCTACGTACGTTTGAGTTGTATTACTTTGCGGCCGCCTGTTGATAGTTTTGAATTCGTATGAGTGCATGATCTCGGTGCTCTTTTATGAGGTCGAGATCGTCTAGTAGCATCAGATTGTTCAAATCTTCTCGTTCTGAGAGTAGTCTCCTTTTTATTATGGGGAATTTAACTTCTGTCGGGATCATGCATTCCGACACATATACAAGGGCGAAAGAGGTCTCTCCCGTTGCTTTTCTTGGAGTCGTTCGATGGAACCATAAGAATACTTCGATTTCTTCAGCCCATCCACCCTTTTTAGCGTCTAGGCGTTTCTAAAGTCCATCTAGGATGGTTTTGTTAACAGTTTCAGCATGGCCGTTGACTGGCAGATATATGGGAGTTGATTTGGTCAACCATATATTCCATTATTCGCAAAATGCACCGAATATGGTTGAGATGAACGGAGATCCATTGTCTGTTATGATCTCATACGGGACTCCATGTATGCAGATAATATTTTCCATACGAAGCTTTCGACTTGTGTGTCTTTAATGCATGCGTATGAATTTGCTTCAACCCATTTTGAAACGAAATTTGGTTAGACTAGCAGGAAGCATTTATGTTTAGATTTATTGTTGTGGTTAAATCCGTTACGACAAAATCAATGTTTTAAAGTACCGCGGGAATGATTTATCTCTTCTAACTAAAAGAAAATGATAAAACACCGTGTCCGAGCACCGCATAGTCTTGTTCATCTTAATGTTTCCTACAAACGGGAAACGAGATCGGCTCAAAGTCTCGTTGCCCATGGGCAACGAGATACAAGCCATGTCTCGTCGCCTACGGGCGACAAGACCATTACTGAGTTTTGTTGCCCACGAGCAAAGAAATAAGAGCCTCGCCTCGTCCCCCACCAGCAACGAGGCCAACACCAAGTGTCGTTGCCCGTGGGTGACGAGACAAGAGCTCTGTCTCATCTCCCACGAGCGATGAGACTCTCACTGAGTCTCATCACCCATGGGCAACGAGAGAAGAACCATGTCTTGCACCCACGGACGATTAGACCATCCCTAAGTCTTGTCACCCGAGGACGACGAGAAATAAACCCCATCTCGCTACCTACGGTCAACGAGACCATCTCCGCTCCATCATTCACTCCTTCAAGACTTTATCGAACACATTCTCGTATCATGTTGATTAGAGTTTCTGTTGAAGTTTTGCGATAAAATAGCAAGGATTTGTGTTCTCGTAAAACCTTGAATTAATCGTATAAAATGATAACGGTTAATTTAACACATTGTTATATCGACTATACAAACGGTTTTATTATTTCGCGGAACCAAGGATACAGAAACTAACATGGTGTGAAAAATGATTTCTACGAAGGAAATCATAAAAACGATTTCTCCAAAGGAAATCATAAAAACACTTAAGTTATAAAATGCCCTGAAAAGGTCTAAAATGCAACAAAAAGTCCATTTACTATTTCAGACGAGACTGAGCCCTATTACAATGATGGCTTACCTAATTTCCGAATAAAATAAATGTTAAATTTGTAGATAATCAAGGAAGATTGAGAAGATAAGGAAGATTTTTGTTGAAAGATAGACTCGAATAAGGGGCAGAAAAGGGAAGGCGACTAACCTTGGATGGATATATAAGAGAGGCCAAGGCGAGGGGATGCAGACACATAAATTCTCAGTAAAAGACGTAGCACTTAGAGCAAAATTAGGCAATTTTTTTTTATTATCGAGCTGCGACTCAACTAGGTTTTAAGGTCTTAGGTGGTTTGATCTAGAGAACTCGCCAACAGCTCTTGCGGCTGAGGCCTTTAACTGTTATAAATGCTCACACACATATTCGAAATAAAATTTACTTTGCTTTGTTTTTATTTTAATTTATTTTGCCTTGTCTGTTTGTGATTTTGATCACTTGTCATTTGACTCAGCAGAAATTCGGGACCTAAGGGAAAGTTAAGGTTTCTTAGCTTTCTTCCGATTACGGAAATCAATGGTGTGAATTTCGGTTCCCACAGTTTGGGCCTAGAAGGAGGGGATGTACTGATCAATCTAACTAGCACCCGCAAAACACTTGCTCAGATATGACTATAGACGCTCAAAACAATCAACCACCTCACGATGACAACACCCTCGATGACAACGTTGAAAACACTCCAGCAGCAAACGTCTCCCTGGTTAACGCAAACGCATACACCATAGCGTTCGAGGAGATTAAAATTTTCTTTCTGATCAAAATCCAGAAGAAGCAAATCCTGTCGTCGCACGCCAAACGCGGACAATCCCCAACCTCTCGATCGAGAATCGGGAGCTCATAACGGGTCAACTTGGAACCCAGCGATCAGTCTGACCCTTCGGACGGGGACACTGACGTGCATCTGAGGAGGACGAGAATCCGCACGACTTGGAAGAACTCTCTGTTTGATATACCCATGACGAAAGAGGAAGAGAATATCTACAGGGTGGATAAGGAAAAAATAGCCGTAGAACAGGCTCGAGTTACTCGCAGCAAACGCCGACAAACTCGGAAAACTGCTGGCAACGATCTTGAAGAGATGCGCAATCTCCGCGACTATATCACAAAAATGACCGCGAAGTGAAACAGGTGAAATCTCAAATTCACCACGCCACCAGTACTACACCAGAGATCGCCAGACTCCTTGAGGAGGCTCGGAAAACTTCGTTCACCGCTCGTATCAGCTAGACGAAAATCTCGGACCCTGGGAAGATCAAAATTCCCATGTATGAATGGACCAGCGATCCCAAAGAGAATCTGAAAACCTTAGATTGCGATGGGTAGAGCTAAACTCAGGGAAACATAAAGATTTTCCGGCTACTGCCGTCTATTCGTCAAAAATTTCCAAGGAGCAGCACACGAATGGTTTTCTCGCCTAAAACAGAAATCCATCGGAATTTTTCACCAACTCGTTTCAGAGTTTCTCAAGCAATATTCCATGCTCATGGACAGAGAAACCTCCAACGTCAACCTTTGGAGGTTAAACAAAAGGAAGACGAATCTTTCTGCGACTTCATGAACCGGTTCAAAATCATCATGTCAAGGGTCAGCGGAATCAGCGATGAAGTGGCTATCTACGAGCACAGAAATAATGCTCTGGTACAAATCAAAATTCAGATACTGGATAACTCCAAAAAGCCGCACACGATTAAGGATTCTCTCTATAAGGCCACATACTATATCATCATTGAAGAGGAGATGAGAGTCCTGTCACAGTAACATAAGCCAACGAAAGCATCTGCGAAAGACCCAGCACCAGAGCAGAAGTCAAAAAAAGAAAAACCCTCGTAACAGAAAATACGTCCATCACAAGGGAGAAGAGATACAAGGAGCGCACAACTATGCCATAAACTCCACGCCATAGAAAGGAAGAACAAGAGGTAATACATGGACCCAATATTCTAACTACGACGAGAATACCTTATGTGAGTTTCACCAGGCTAGGGGCCACTCCACGATAAAATGCAAATTTCTCGGTGCTAGGCTAACGGCAAAGTTTCTTGCAGGAGAGATCTCAGAGGTGACTGGCATAAAAGATCTCATTCGAGATACCAATTGTTTGCCAAAAACTAATCAAACCCCGCCAGCAGAAAACGCTCCCCAAGGGAATCGATCAGGCAAGAACGGAAAACAGGGAAGAAAGCCAGAGGACAAAGGCAACAACAACAATCATCGCTGGGTAAACATGATCATCGGAGGATCACAGTACTGCCATGAAATTGTGTCATCGATAAAGGCTTCTCGACGGAAAGCTGAGACAATTTCAGACTGGTCTCCCCGAGACTTCCCGAACGAAATGATCACCTTCGAAGAACATGAAACAGTCGGAATGGACAAACCTCACAGCGATCCTTCGTAATTGACCTCGTGATAAACGATCTCAAAGTCGCCAGGGTCCTTGTAGAAACATGAAGTACCATTGACGTTACCTTCCACGGTACCCCCAAAAGGATGAACGTCGATCTTTCTGAGCTTACACCAACACCGAGGCTACTCACTGGATTCTCTAGCCCAACGTCAATGACCCTCCGATTGATTAAACTCCCGGTCATGGTCAAAGAAGTAACAAGAATCGTCGATTTCGCAGTCGTCGATCATCCAGCCATCTACAACGTGATCATGGGAACACCTTGGATAAAATCCATCAAGGCAGTCCCGTCGACCTACCACCTGTGCATCAAGTTCCCGATTCCTAACGGAACCACGACAATCTTGGGCTGCCAAAAACAGCTGCGACTTTGCGTCCTGGAAAAACATAAGTTGTGGCAGATCACGAAAACATCCATGGCTAAACCTAAACATATGAAGGTAACTCAGCCCTCGGCGGAAAACGCTTCTAAAAAACATGGTCCAGCGTGGCCTACTCAAACAACGGCTGCAGAAAAAAAAGAGTCAAGCAGACTTCTGAACCCAGTGCTTCCAACAACCCGAAAAAGTGTACTCCAGAAAAAAATCGCTGATTCGATAACAGTCAACACGAGTAATGTGATCGACACGACAATGCCAAACGAGTAAAACACTCATCGAAACAAACTGAACTACAAGACGGCTTGATCCCCGAAAAGTGTACATAGGAAATTCGTCGTAAAACGAGTTTAGCTGTCCCTCTCTCTAAAAATGGGGGGGGAGTGGGTATGTATACGTATACTCGTATACTCCCACATTTTAAAATAGTCACAGTTGGACTCGTTATTTTTTAAATGATATTCTATAATAAGACAACTGATAGCGTGCGGGTTAAGGTTTATTTCAAAGCAGGCAATCTATCAAATTAACTCTTTGAACTACCCTTGCAAATAGAGGTCTAAATGTAGTACTTAGGGATCGAATCCATAGAGAGCGAGGGTACCCAATAGATTTCTGTATTCTAATGGTTAAGCTAGGCAAGCTATAAATAAGAGGTTTATTTGTAGGTTTTATTCTGAAAAGAAAATTGTCTAAATAAGTCAAGTTGATTCAAATATGGAAAAGATAGATCTTGGGTTTTAGGCAAGTGAAATATAGTTGATAAGATGCAAGGAATTATTAATATGAAATGACCTTAATCAACAAATCTGACCCCCTCTCGTTCCAACTCTCGTATACAAACATAGGAGTCGACCGTCGATCGACGGTTATCAGACATGAAGTTCGTCCCCTAGGTTAATTGAACCAGCTCCCGCATGTATCTAACAACCTAGCTCAATGGAATTAATTATGGCACAGAACCTACTCTTGTAGTTGTCCATGTCCTAAGTTCATGTTTCTAGTTAGCTACTCTAGAACGCAAGAATTAAACATAATTCCAAAGATTGATATCTCTTTATCCTAGCAATCCTATTTTAGGGCTAATTCATCAATACCATTATAAACCCTTAATCTAACAAGAGAATTACTCAGACATGATCATTGAAAGCATAATAAACTGAATAATATAATGCATAAAATAAATAATGGGGTTCCAATACAAATCTCTGAATGAGTTCAGATCTTCTCCTCTAAACTACTAAGAAAACTCAAAAGCTGTAAATAATAATTTGCATGATATGAAATTTGTGTCTCTTTGCCTAAATAATGGCAAAGCCTTTATAAACTAGGTCAAAACTTGTTCATGGGCATTCTCGTAATTTCTCTTGACTTGGGCTTGAAGTCGGCCGATACTTCTGCGAGTAGTCCGTCGATCGACAACAAGGATGCTCCATCGACCGATAGTCATGCTTGACTTCGACTCTGACTTAGCTGATCGTGAACATCTACTGTATATCTTCTCTGAATGCTCTAACAAGCTCCATTATCTCCATATTGCTCCAAAACGTACCTTGACCAGAACAGACTCTAAAATACAGTATACACAAACATACTAGACTCCAAATAAGGTCCTAATGATGGCCTAAAACTGGTAAATAATAGGGTATTTCAACTCCCCCAGACTTAACATTTTATTTATCCCCAAGTAAAACAAAGGTATCATGTGAAAGAAATTTGAAAAAGTGGGACTCACATAATACATAAGTATAACTACCACCGGTACTATATCACAAGACATCGAATAATGCTAATCTAGGAGAAATTTATATGCTTTATCATAGTATAGCAACTAAATCCATTCTACCAGAACTCAGCAAATAATAATTTGACTCACCCCTCTACTGATCTCATTTCTTTGCATAAAAATAAAGTGCATGTTTTACCTTGGGAGTATCGATCAAAGGACACATAGAATCAACTCCTGCAAACCTGCATGTATAGGTATAAAGCCTTTCCTGATCCCTTTCTACCCTCTTTTCTCTCATAATCTTTTTGGATCTCAAATTCAATGGACAATGATGCTGCTACAATCCATCTTGCCATCTCATTTTCAATATATATATATACATTTTTTTGAAACAAAGTTGTAGGCGAATAATGGGGTCATCGGTGATGTACCTACCCCTCACTTCCAACAATGTGTGATCATTCCTTTGAATTAGAATAGTGGGTCATCGGTAATGTAGCTACCCCTCTGCATCTCAGGAAATCATCTCAATCTTTTCTATTATAGATTATGGAGAAAAGAGAGAGAAGGGAAATCAGAAATACACAGACTAGTACCTTACAGACTTGCAAAAGGAATTTAATCCGATGTAAACCAAGCCCCAAAGCAAGCAAAGTAGTCAGTATTAGGTTAGAGATCAGCTTTGGTCACTTCAAACGTTTTTAGTAAGTGTGATCTAATGGCATGATGATCCACTTTGGCATCTCTAGTAATCTCTACAATCAACATGTCTAAGAATGGTGCTATAGTGTGGTTAATCAATAGATAAGTTCTGATCATAATCCCCTTATTGACTTTATAATAAATATTTGAATACTTAATAGATAAAAGCTCAAAATAGATAAAAGCATCAGCGAACCTCCCTCAGACTTGAATAACATTGTCCCTAGTAATATCCCATCAGGTTTGGTTAATAAAAACTAAAGCATAAGTAAAAGGTTGAGAGAAATTTGATGTTACCAAACTCCGTAGGGAGTGTCAACCGATGGTGAGTGTTGAGAGCGACCGATGGTGAACCATTCAAGTCATGCCCGATGGTGAGGTATTCATGTCGACCGATAGTGGTTTTGAACTTTTCTACTCCTCCTTTGAAAACCTAAAGTAATTAAATAAAAACAGTAATTAGTAACTAAATAAAGAAAAATAAAAAGAAAACTTACTACACAATGGGTTGCCTCCCACTTAGCGATTGGTTATAGTCTTAAGGTTGACGTTTTGACTTCTGGACTAGGAAGGTGGTTCATTAAACTAATGTGGAAAGCAAGTATCCACATACTCTCTTGTCATCTTAGACCATGCACTGATGAAGCCTCTCACAGCGTCTTCTGCTCTGTTTTTCTAATTTTCCATCTTCCCTTGAGCAAACGCCAATCTGCTCATCCTTTCTTCGAGTGCTTGAATGCATTCCATCAACATGTTAAGTCTGGCATGTGTGTGCTACGAAATATTGTCCAAACTCTGGTAGATACTATCCCTCATCAAGTCATGAGAAAAGTAAACTCAAACAAGCTTGTCTTCTAATAACTCCTCTGTTGCCAGCCTCTGCCCAGATGCTGCGTGGTGACTGTTGATCGATGGCCAAGTGTTGCCGTCGGTCGACATCGACACTGAGCTGACCGCCCAAATCGATGTTTATTTTCTGAAGAGATTCCCTGATCTATTGGCCATAGCCAGTATGTCTGCGATATCGTCCTTGGACACATTTAGAATCCTTCCATCCATTGCTCGTGCATATCTATATGGGTCCCTCATAATTCCAAACTCATCTTGTCCGAGGTAGGCATAATCATTATCGTATACTGTCGGGTTGTCATCGATCAATGGTTCGGAGCCACCGTCGGTCGATGTTGCATTCCAACTTCCATAGGATACTTAGAAATTTCCAGCCTCTTCTAGTGCAAAAGCATGGTACTTGAATGCTTCTATTTCAATGTAAGAACCATCTTATTTTGGGTTATTGGTTTCTGGCATCCTCTCACGGATTGCTTCCCAATGTAGACTATGTCTCCTTGACTCTCTTCGTCGTTCTGATACGTGGCATAACCGTCGACTGATGGCGGATAGTGAGTATCGATCAATGCCGAAGGGTGGGTTTCCTTCAGGTTCTGGTTGAATCTACTGTCGAACGATGCCAAGGGTTGGGTGTCGATCGATGCTGTATCCGCAGGCCTGTTGTCTTGATCATATTGCAGAAGCATGTAGCAATCAAATCTGGATCATTACCCAATTCTATCTGAGTATTCTTGTTCTTGACTTTAACAAGTTCATAAAAGTTGTATGGATCAATCTAGGATAGGTACAACATGTTTGTCTTCATGTCGCACATAGCTCTCACTGTTGCCATGAGTGCTCTTCCAAGGAGTAAGGACGAGTTCCAATCAATCCTTATATCCATCACATGGAAGTCTACTGGAACTAAGGCGTTGCAAATCTGCATTGGGACGTCTCTGGCTATCCCTCCTGAGTTCAATTTGGAGCAATCCACAAAGGTGAATGAATCACTAGAAGGCTCTACTTTCATGCTTAGCTTCTCTGCCATAACTCTAGACATGATGCTAACTGCTGATCTAATATCGCAAAGGGCGTTCGTGTACTTGTGACCTTTGACAAAACATGGAACAACAAATTTCCCAAGGTCACTTTTCTTCTTGAGAGTAGTCTTCTGCTTCATCTTCTCTCTGAGGTCATTTAACATGCGCGCTATGTCATTTTATGTTTCCTTGGATTCCCCGAAAAACATCCATAATCTATGAGTATAATATGCTTCATCAAATTGAGTATCTTAAGGAATTTTAGAAACTGTTTTGGCAAAGCCATCCATCTCTTTGTAAGTGGCTTCTCTACAAAGATGTTTGGGAATCTTCTGTTTCCTTCTGGGGTTCCTTTATGTTGTGATGGGGCCAGATGTACCGGTGTTCTGTTCTTGAGTCTCCATCTTCGCAGGTCTGACAAATAGGCCGATACTCAGACTTGGTAAACAAATCGGTTCTGTTGTTGGGGAGTGTAGATCAATGCTTGCTTCTCGACCTCGATCGATGTTAGAAGATTCACACAAAGCAACTGATTCTGCAGGTTCCGTCGATCGATGTTCCAGTTCGGGTGTTGATCGACACCAATGCGAACTGCCGAATGACATGGCACTTTCTACGCGGAAATCTCCTTCCTAGAGCTGTTCCATCTTCACTTCTTGCCAAAAATCTTCACCTATCAATGCACTAACATGGTGCTTCTGACTAGCTTCCCCTTACTCCTTAATCGGGGTGTCATGTCTCTGAATGGCCTCACTTGTTTGGACCACTTGATTCTCCAACTTCTTGACATGAGTGTTGAAAGTTTTAAACTTTGTGTTGAGGTTGATGTACACGGGAATCTATCTTTCCATTGAAGTTCACAGTCATCTGCTGCTTCTTGCTTCTCCAGTATTCTATCAACCATAGCTTCTAACTTGTTCTCAAGAGGATTTTGCTGATGTGAATTCTGATTGTAGTTACTTCAGTTGCCACCATAGGAGTTTCTGTTGTACCCTTGATTTCCTAGTCTCTGGTAACCATCTCCACCAACAAAATTAACATCTTCTTCCTCTTTTTCTTCTTCCAGGGTTTTCACTTCTTGCTTCTTGAGAATTTATGAACCCTGTTCAGCTTTGCCTTGATTTCATCTATCTTCTCCTTGCTCAAAGATGGAGCTGATTTCTTACTCACATAGTCAGTGTTCAAGGTGCTATTGCAAGATGCCAAGTTCTCAATAAGCCTTGTTACCTCTTATGGACTCCTAGTGCTGAAGTTACCTTCACTAGCTGCGTCTTAAGCCATCTTGAACATCAGATCAATACCTCTGAAGAAAATGCTAAGTAGGTGCACTGCATTGAAATCGTGATGTGGACAGTCTCTCTGGTAGGACTTGAATCTGAACCAAGACCTTGATATGGCCTGATATTTACCACAATTGTTCCATGATATCATCCCTATTTGGAGTCTATTATATATTTTTGGAGTATGTTTTAGAGTATTTTTAGGTTCAGGTACGTTTTGGAGAACTTTGGCGATTATGAAGCTTTTTGAGATGCAGAACTGCGAAGACACGTCAGATATTTAGCTATCTATGAAAGTCTTCCCACGGTAATATTAATCTCGTATTTGGACACAAGATATATTTTTCAGTTAGCTTTCCAATGCCACCAGTTTGAGGTCCAATAGACGGTTAGATCTAAAGTTATGCCTGAATTACTGAAGAGTGGTCTATCTGCCTTGCGAGAGGAAGCTGTCGAGAAGATGAATGAGTGTCGATCTACGGCCCAGGATTTGTGTCGATCGACAGTGATCCCGAAAGATAGGCCCAACTTTTTTTAAGGCCGATTTAAGCCCAGAAGCCACCAAAATTTACCAGAATACCCCTGGACAAGTTTAGACCTAATTTATATAGTTTTGAGAGAAGATCAATTGTAATTCAAAGATTGAGTGGAACTATTTGGTTTTATATGATTTGTATATCTATTACTTTTTCAGACTATGATTTGTGTTATTGCTTCCATGTCTAAGTAATCAACTTGTTAGGTTTTGGGATTTCATGTTCTTAATGTCAAATTGATAGTCATAAAATTGCTAGGTTATCTATAGATCTCTACACCAGGGTGGCTTGTAATACTAGGATCTAGAGTAGTGGAATAGCAAGAGAGTGTGACTGATTACTTGAACCTAGAATCATAGGAAAATTGAGAGGCACGAGAGTGCAATTAATTAATGGAACCGAGCCCTGTGTGGATTAGATATCTAGGCACGTATGAGAGTTGTTTTGGGATCTATTTGAATATTATCGATAAGTGTGTTAATTCTTGTCTGAGGTAGCATTGATCGATACCCAAACATTGGTCGATCGACGCTTAATTCTTGTTTTCATGCGAGAGCTGGAACATAGAACATAGGCATCTGATTTGTAATTGCATGCGAGAGTTGGATTACTTGATTATTGAATTCGAGCTCTAGAATTTGGTCTATTAAACCCTTAGCATCCTTGATTTGTGTTTTGAATCCATTGATTGATAAATCCCTAGCTTAATTTATACATCTATAGTCTATTGTGTGCCCACGCTCCCTGTGGATTTGATCCCTAAGTACTACAATTGAACCTCTTATTTGAGAGAGTAAAAGTAGCTTATATGGTTAATTTGAGAGTGCATAACAAAAGCTACATCAAATTTGGCGCTGTTGCCGGGGAGCGAGGATCGTCATTAGACTTGACTAATAGGTTTAGTCTAGGTTTTTAATTTCTGTTTTAGTTACCTACATAAAAAATTTCTTGTCTTTCAGGTGAATGCAGAGCAGTACAAGGAGTAACTTGGAAAAAGCCTTACTATACCCTCGATCGACACTAACCGGCGAGTAGAGATGGCTGCGGCACTTATTCTGACTAGGGATGAGAATGGAGACCTGCATGACCCTGAGGTTCATCTGTGTAATGCAGCAGGTCATAAATTAGATGCACTGGGGGCTGTAATCCCTGATCATCGATCTATAATAGAGTTGATCATGCCTACTCAAGTCTATGTTAATAGATCTGCAATTCAACCTCGAGAAATCCAAGGGATCGACGGCCAGATAAGACCTGCATACTTTACTCACGTGACCGAGCACCCCTTTGATGGCCTTCCCCATGAAGATCCCATGGACCACATTGAAACACTAGAGGATTTTTTGTTTAGCATCCCGGAGCATGAAGGAACTATAAACTATCTCCTTTGCAAGTTATTTAAGTATTCTCTCTCTGGGAATGTAGTTGTTTGGCTGAAATTCTACCACCATGATCTCTCACTACCTGGGATGATGTCAAGACTGCGTTCTGACTAATTTTTTTGATGATGCCAAGACCAAGGAGCTAAGGGATAATATTTTGACAACTCTCAGGGACCTACTGAAGGCTTAGAAGCTCTTGGGACAGATTTAGGGGGTACCGAAAAGACTGTCCACATCATGGTTTCTCGGAGGTTCAACTGCTGGGGTTCTTCTGCAAATGTATTGATGTGCTGTATCATATGATTTTGGATCAGGCAATCGAAGGGAACTTTAAGACCAGGACTCCAGAGGAAGCTAAGTGAGTGATTCAGAACTTTGTGTCTAGCAACAGTATCAGGAATATGGATACTCACAAGATGCAACACGTGTTATGAATAATGACAAGATCATTGGGGTCGAGGCCAAAACTGATTATGTACATGAAATCTTGTTGGTGGAGGCTGCAGAAGAGGATGGGAATCATATAAATGAAATCAGTTTTCAGGGCCATATTCAGAGGATGGAATCTATGATCGAACTAGTCATAGAAATTCAGCAGAAGACAAGTGCATACTTAAATCTGAGGTTGGATTTTATCCACAAAGAGCTGAATGGAAAATTTAAATACTTGGACGCCCATGTCATGATGCTAGACACCCAAGTTTTTCAGAAAGCAGAAGCTGCGAAGAAGCTAGAAGCTCTGGTTAAAGAGAAAGCTGAGGAGAGCAAGAGGCATTAGGTTGACGGCATCTTAGATAATAACTTTGGGGAAGTAATCGAGCATGAGAAGCTGGAAGAAGGTGCTCTTCTAGTCAAAACTTTTATTTCCTTTGGCAGCTTGCAATGATGTCGATCGATACCATCAGCTGAGCATTGATCGAGACCCATTGAAGGGCACATAGTAACAGTGAGAATTCAGAACCACTCAGACTTCGACACACGACATCCGCATCCTCCCAGCCCATAATGTGTTAAAACGAATGTCGTCGATCGACACCAACATGATGGCATTGATCGACATCAACAGGCGCGGTGCCCAATGATCGATAACAGCAGTTGAGCACCGATCGACACCCACCCATGGCAAGAACTAATGCACACCGCTCATCAGAAAGGCTAATAGTGAACACCAATAAGCAGGATGTAGATGCACCAGAATAAGGGCAATTGATCCTAGCTGAAACCTCTTTCTTTGATAGTGTCGATCGACGGCACACACCATATATCAATCGACACCAGCTGGACGAACTTGAATATGTCACGGACAAGCAGGCATCGAAAGAAAGAAGCCCAAACAAGAGACTGAAATCTAGAGAAACCTATGTTCCGAAACACATCTGGAGAGAAGCTAACAAGGCTGAACTTGATGGATTCCAAAAGAGAATAAAGAGGGTTCCTAAGGATATGTTTTTCGAGGATGCATATCACCAGTACAGACTTGGTAATTTATTCAAGAGAGCAAGGAGACATATAAGGACATTGAGCTGCTGTTTAATATGGTCAGCCGTTGATCCAAGAAGGCACTGAAGAAGGAACAAGATCTTGGGAAGTTTTTGATTCCTTGCTGTATACATGACACCAATTTCCCATACACCCTCTGTGATACTGGATCTGCTGTCACCATCATGGCCAAGGACACTGCCGAACTGTTAGGATGAAGGTGAAACCTTCTCAAGATAGTTTTGCCTTTGTGGATAACTCCAAGGTAAACTCAGCAGGCATGATCAAGAATGTTAAACTAGAGATAGGTGAATGCATTGTTTCTGTGGACTTTCATGTTTTGGAAATCAAATCAGGTCGATAATCTTCTCTTATCTTTGGAAGGGCTTTATGGCTACAGTGGAGGCATTTTGTGATCCCAAGAAGAATAAGATGTGCCTTACTAGTGTTGATGAAAATGTCTTTTACTATCTCGTGGGAAAGACCAGAAGTGAGGGGTTTATTTCATGGGTAGAGTCGTCTGAAGATCCAGCACCTGCATCTGATTCAAACTACGAAACCACAGCACCAGCATCAGCGTCGATCGACACTCACCTAATAGGGTCGATCGACACTCTCCAGATATTAGAGCGACTTGTGATTGAAAAAGCCTAAGTCTGGGGAAAGGACAAGGAAGGTAGATGCAGATTTCTTGTCACCGGTTCCTTCGTGATGTTATGAGGGAAGTCTTGAGTATAGTATGTGCTGCAAGGAAAGTCTGCAACCTTTTACCAAGGTCAGAGTGCTATGTGATCTAGACATGAAAGACAAAGGGGAAGCTTCTGCAAGAGATTTTATCAACAGCATCAACAAAATGAGGAAGAGGGACACTGAGAGCTGTTCTGGAACAAGTTCTTAATCTCATCCAGACTAAATCAGATCTCATGAAGTAAAGCTAATGACTATAACCAAGCGCTAAGTGAGAGGCAACCCACTGTTTAGTAAGTTTTTAATTTGTTTTTACTTATGCTACTTTTAATTTTGGTTTTTATTTTACTTTTGAAGGTTTTAAGAAAAGGAGTAGAATGTTCGAGTTCACCATCGGTCGACAACATCAGTTCAACATTGATCTACCATGGAACGTGACCATCGGTCGACATCAATCAAACATCCATCGACACTCTAGAGAGGTATCGAGTTTTCTACTTAAGGTATTTACCTATTATTTGAATTTTCATAACCAATTCAGGATGGATTACACTAGGGACAATGTAATTTAAGTCTGGGGGAGGTTCGCTGATGCTATATGATTTGTTTTGAGTCTTATTTACTGTATGTATATATCAAAACAGTCTTATTGAGTCAAGAAGGGGACTAAGATCAAGATTTACTATTGACTAACCACACTTTAGCACCATTCTTAGAAGGTTGTTTGCAAAGATTACTAGAGATACCGAAATGGATCAACCTGCCACTATTTCACACTTGCTTAGAAAGTTTAAAGGAACCAAAGCTGATTTCCAACACTAATCCTGACATTATTTTCTTGCTTTGGGGCTTGGTATACACTGAATCGGATTCCTTTTGTAAGTCTGTAGGTACAAGCCATTGCACCTTTGGTTCCTTTCTCTCTCTCTTCAGCCTCTACCAAACAGCTTATAAGATTGAGATGACTTCTCAAGATCCAGAGGGGTAGGTACATTATTGATGACCCCACTATTCTAATTCGAAGGAACGATCACACATTTTTGGAAGCGAGGGGTAGGTACATTAACGATGACCCCAATATTCGTCTACAACGTTTTCCAAAAGCAAAAGAAAAGAAATTAAAAGAAAAGAAAAGAAGAAGAAAATCAAAAATAAGATGGCTAGATGGATTGTATCAGCACCATTTTCCATTAAGTTTGAGATCTAAAAAAGATTAAGAGAGAAAAGGGGGAAGAAAGGAATCAGAGAAAACTTTGTGCCTGGTTGTTCAGATACTTGCAGAAGTAAGAGTCCATGTGTCCTTTGATCGATACACCCAAGGTAAAGAATACAGTTTTATTTTATGCAAAGAAATGAAATCAGTAAAGGGGTGAGTCAGACTAGTATTTGCTAAGTTGTTGGTAGAATAGATCTGGTTGCTATATTAGGATAGGGTATATAAAGTTTCTTTGTGATTTACTTGATAGGATGTGGTTGCAACAAGGTAGGACTTACACATTATGTGAGTCTTTGCTTTTCAAAACCTCTTTCACAGGCTTTGTTTGCTTGAGGACAAGCAAACGGTTAAGTCTGGGCCTGATATTTACCACTATTGTGCCATGATATCAGCCCTATTTAGAGGCTATTCTATATGTTTGGAGTATGTTGTAGAGTATTTTCAGGTTCAGGTATGTTTTGGAGAACTTTGGTGATTTTGGAGCTTTTTGAGATGCAAAACTGCGCGGACGCGTCAAATGTTTAGCTATGGGTGGAGATCTTCCCACGGTTAGATTGAGCTCGTAGTTGTCACAAGATATATTTTGAGTTACCTTTCCAATGTTACCGGTTTGAGGTCCTTATGACGGTTAGATCTAAAGTTATGCCCGATTTACTAAAGAGTGGTATATCTGCCTCACGAGAGGAAGCTGTCTAGAAGATGAATGAGTGTCGATCGACAGCCAAGGCTTGGTGTCGATCCACGGTGATCGGCCCGACTTGTTTTATGGCCGACTTAAGCCCAGAAGCCACCACAATTTACCAGAATACTCCTGGACGAGTTTAGACCTAATTTATATAGTTTTCTAAGCCATTGTTGACGGCTAGGCTTTATGTTATTGATTGTCTTAGTTTTGGAGAGAATTTGGAGAGAAGATCAATTCTCCTTCAGAGATTGATTGGAACTCTTTGATTTTATATTGACTCTTATATCTATTACTTTTAAGACTATGATTTGTGTTACTGCTTCCATGTCTGAGTAATCAACTTGTTAGGTTTAGGGATTTCATGTTCTTAATGTCAAACTGATAGTCATACGATTGCTAGGTTATCTATTTATCTCTACACCAGGGTGGCTTGTAATACTAGGATCTAGAGTATTGGAATAGCACGAGAGTGTGACTGATTACTTGAACCTAGAATCATAGGACAATTGAGAGGCACGAGAGTGCAATTAATTAACAAAACCGAGTCCTTTGTGGATTAGATATCTAGGCGCATACAAGAGTTGGTCAGGGATCTAGTTGAACATTATCGATATGTGTGCTAATTCTTGTCTGGGGTAGCATCGATCGATACCCAAGCATTGGTATCGATTGACTCTCGATTCTTGTTTGCATACGAGAGCTGGAACATAGAACTTAGGCATTTGTTTGGTAACTGCATGCGAGAGCTGGATTACTTGCTTATTGAATTCGAGTTCTAGAATTTGATCTATAAACCCCTTAGCATCATTGATTTGTGTTTTGAATCCTTCGATTGATAAATCCCTAGACCTAGCTATTTTATCATATTGTTATCAAACCAATCACCTGCTTACTTATCTACTATTACTACTCTAATAAATTGTTTGCCTAGCATAATCTAAACATCTATAGTCTATTGTGTGTCCACGCTCCCTGTGGATTCGATCCCTAAGTACTAAAATTGAACCTCTTATTCGAGAGAGTAAAAGTAACTTATATGGTTAATTTGAGAGTGCGTAACAAAGGCTACATCAGACCTTCTGAATGATTCTCCAGGAATTTGTGTGAAAGTGGCGATTCTGCTTCTCAAGTCTTATGCTTGTGCATCATCAAAGAAATCGCGCAGGATGCGAAGCATATATATTTTCCATATTTGATATCTGTCCAGGATGTCAGAGATCCTGGTGGTAGTTGTTTAAGCCAATGCACAACATCTCCAGTAAGTGGGTACTTGAATAGCTTACAGAATAGATAGTCCTCAGGGACTCCATTGGCCTTAATAGCAGATACTAGATCCTCAAATCGATTCAGGTGATTCATAGGGTGCTTATGTCGCAATCCATGGTAGGGTGTCTGCGCAAGAAGTGCGAAGAA
Organism: Moricandia arvensis; assembly: GCA_905132765.1. Lineage (NCBI taxonomy): Eukaryota > Viridiplantae > Streptophyta > Magnoliopsida > Brassicales > Brassicaceae > Moricandia > Moricandia arvensis. Next base: position 32,574 of record CAJHQP010000068.1, on the reverse strand, counting down.
GGACGGTATGATCTCAAAATCATTCATGTGGAAAGCTGGAGGACGAATAGCGGATCTGTTACCATAGAACTGGTATGGACGATTGTAGTATGCCAGTTTCTGTTGAGCAGCTTCAGGTCAAGCTACTGCAGCGTATGCTTCTGGTTCAGGGACTACAGCCCCATGATCTATAAATACTCTGGCATGTGGCATTACGCAGATGACCCTCAAGGTCATACATGCCTCCTATCTCATCTCGAACCACAACTAAAGTCGCAACCATTTCTCGCGAGCTACCGTTGATCGATGTCGTGTGGGTACTGTCGATCGATGTTGGTGAAGAGCGTCGATCAGCGGTTGAGTGCTACTGTCGATCAATAAAATAAAAAATAAATTTTCAGTAACTTGCAATAAAAAAAGCCTATACTAAACCATAGAAAAGAAATCTAATGGCGTTCCTTGCTCCCCAACAACGGCGCCAAATTTGACAGCGTGCGGTTTAATATTTATTTTATAGCATGCAATCTATCAAATTAACCCTACGAACTACTCTTGTCAAGAGAGGTCCAATTGTAGTACTTATGGATCAGATCTAAAAAGAGCGAGGGCACACAATAGATTTCTCTATTATACTGGTTAAGCTAGGCAAGCTATAAACAGAAGGTTTATTTGTAGGTTTTATTCCGAAAAGGAAATTGTCTAAATAAGTTAAGTTGATTCAAATATGTAAAAGATAGATCTAGGGTTTTAGGCAAGTGAATTATAGTGGATAGGATGCAGGGAATTATTAATATGCAATGATCTTAATCAACAAATCTGACCCCCTCTCGTTTCAGCTCTCGTATGCGAACAGAGGAGTCGACGGTCGATCGATGGTTATAAAACATGAAGTTCGTCTGCTAGGTTAATTAAACCAGCTTTCGCATGTATCTAACAACCTAGCTCAATGGAATGAATTCTGGCACAGAACTTACTCTCGTAGTTGTCCATGTCGTAAGTTCAGGTTTCTAGTTAGCTACTCTAGAACGGAAGCATTAAACACAATTCCAAAGATTGATATCTCTTTATCCTAGCAATCTTATTTTGGAGCTAATTCATCCATACCATTATAAACCCTAAATCTAACAAGAGAATTACTCAGACATGATCATAGATAGCATAATAAACTAAAAAAATATAATGCTTAGAATAAATAATGGGGTTCCAATACAAATCTCTGAAGGAGTTCAGATCTTCTCCCTTAAACTACTAAGGAATCTCAAAAGCTGTAAATAATACTTAGTGTAATATGAAATTTGTGTCTCTCTGTCTAAACAATGACAAAGCCTTTATAAACTAGGTCAAAGCTCATTCAAGGGAATTCTCGTATTTTTTCTTAACTTGGGCTTTAAGTCGGCCAATACTTCTGTGAGTAGACCGTCGATCGACAGCAAGGATCCTGTGTTGATCGATGGTCATGCTTGACTTTGACTCTGACTTAGCTGATCGTGAACTACTACTGGACATCTTCTCTGAATACTCTAACAAGCTCCAGTATCTCCATATTGCTCCAAAACGTATCTTGACCTGAAAAGACTCTAAAATACAGTCTTGACATACATAGTAGACTCCAAATAGGGTCCAAATGATGGTCTAAAACTGGTAAATAATAGGGTACAGCAACAACGCAATATAATTCCCAAAAACTCGCAAATCTCCTTTATTGCAGCGAAACTCAATCTCACTAATTACTTTACGGCCAGACTGGCAATCCATTAGTAAAACAAACAGTTATCGTATAACCCGAAAATAGAAATCATACGAAAAAGGAAATCCAACGACCAAACAGTTAAACGAAGCTTTGAAAATGCTCTCAAACAAGCTACATGATCAAACGAGATCTTCGATCAAACGCGAAATCACTTCACCAAAACGAAAAACATATTCTGGAAAAAGCGAAACGTCGCAGACTTTCAAAAATCAATTTCCTTAAAACTTGGAAGAAACTACTAAAACAGTCCTTAACGCGAATATAAATTAACAACTAACACAAGTTAGAAAAGACAAGTACTTGCTCTACATCACCTTCGCCGACTGGCCAGACGGCCAAATCAACCGTTCTCAAACGAACTCTTAGCCTGACCTGCTCCTCTCATAGAATTGGTCTTCATACATCTGACACAGGGATAAGCATACCGATCGATGCAAATCACATAAACCGAGAACTCATCGCAGATTTCAATACCAAAACGAAATCAGTTTAAACTCGTAAAACGGGTCAGATAAGCCGGGATCAACCCCACATACTCTAGGCACTAAAATAAACATAGGTCTTACCCTAAATGACTCTTAACTCTCAAAGGCATATTATCATTGATACGAGATACAAAAACTTACCTCTTCGCTGATACTTAAACATTCATAAACTTTGCAAAAAACCTACCTCTCAAAAACCTCCGTCCTAACACAACTACAAGTATCACAATCTGCTAGAACAAAGGAAATGAGGAACACACTCACACTCTCACGTTCTCGTTGAGTCTATTAAAGATAAGTCTACGAAACGAAGATATATTCGAACACCCCAAGGGGAAAAGTACAATACATCGCAGAAACACAAAAGAGAATATGTTCCCTTCAAATACAGTTAGCCTTCACGAGCTATAAAAAAATTACCCAAGATTGAGTAATCACTGACACCGAGCGGAGCCGAATCTGATTCACCTCAACATCTTCTCACGGGGCAGCAGGTCCGACCTCCTTTGACTCATAAGAAGCGGGGATCAGAGCCCAGTGTTCCCATATCCTCCCTTTGATCTCAAGGATCATCAGCTCCGTATTAGCCAGATTGGCCAGAAACCTCGCTATCTTCGTCTTCTCAGTTTCAAAGTCGTAGTCATTGGCCTGTGTGCACGACAAACCAGATACAGAACCTCGGCACTCGCGGTAGTCCCCAGAGGACATTTTCACCTGCCTGAACTCTCCGAATTCAGCCAAAAACCAAGCTGAGCGATTGTTCAAGATCGAGGCCATCTCCCTCCGTCCAGATCAACGTTCACGAAGGAGATGTGAAGATCGCTCTTGCTAGAGGACCTTCTCACACAGAGAGTGCGCCTTGACCTCACCCTTCAAACGGGAAATCTCCTTCTCGGCCATCTCGACCTTAAATCAAGCCATCTGCTCTTCCAAACAGCTTGCCCTAAGCGCCTTAACTATCACGTTAAGGACCTGCAGAAAGTTCTTTACAAAATTAGAGCGAAAACCCGACAAACAAAATCAAATAAATATGAAAACTAACTCCCATGCATAACCGCGATGCCTCCGCAAACTTCTGTGATCCAGCAGACTCTTTGCTGGCTGCGGCTGACCCGACAGAACGGTAAGCGAGGCAAGGCAGGCATAAGGTTTAACCCAACTCCGAACGACGGCAACAGAGTCTGACTAGTGCCGCTTCCATCTCCAGGAAGAAAATGTCGATACCACTCATCAGTAGGGAGTTCTGCCCCCTCGTAGGAAAGATTTCCTTCGTCAATGGCAACTTGTTTGTTCTTGGGAGATCTTTCCCTTTCCCTCACAACAGGAATATCGTAGGGAACAAAATCATCCATGGCCGGATTCGAATCCTCCTCGGCCACCGTGTAAGGTCAAGCTCGATCCTGATGATACAATACCACCGCGCAAACTCGCTTCGGAGAGAAGTAGACCCAGTAAAACGGACTGCCATCTCTAACGATGACCATATCTGTGGGAAATGGGGGAAGAGGATCGGTAACTGCAAAACAAAGAAAATAGATAAGTGGTCAGACACCGGCAAAAAGAAAAAAACCGACAAAGTATCCGATCACGATACCCTTGGGACCCCATCTACGCCTAAAATAGGGATGCATTCTTTCGCGACCGAAGCACTGTCTGTGCGTAGAAAGAAGAAACGCAGGTACCAGCTGTGAAAATTGGTCTTAAACGCCTTAATCATCTCCATATTGTTGCTAGGTCTGAGACAGTACCGAAGTGGCAAACCTGTACTTTGGGGATACAGAAAAGCCTCGAGGTAATTGACACTTATGTCCACCCCTCGATCATCGCTCAATACTAGCAGTCCAACGAGATGATGTAGACCGACAAGGGAAAGTTGACTTATCCACAACTCGTTGCAGTCAAAGAATTGAATTAAACCTCCGGAATAGAAAACCACAAACAAAAAAATAGGAGGCGTGCCTCGTAATACGTGAAGTAACCACGAGGGGGAGCATCGACACTTTCTCTGTGTTTCAAAGTTCGAAACTCTACCTCCCCCAGAACTCGAGAAAAGTCTCAGATCGTCTCGTTGGATACCAACACTCATCTGCAGGCGGTACCATACCGCATGTAACTTCCCAGTACGCAAGCGCCTATTTAGGATCAGCAAAATTTGGTAAGAACTCAAATTTCAAAATAGCCTCATCATCCGGAACGCGCAAGATCTCGGGATCAAACGAAGAGGGCGATGCGTTCTCTGATATTCTCTTTCTTGGATCCATGACAAAAATAACAAAGAGAAAGAAGAGAGGAAGAGATTTTCTACCTTAAGGAAAATTTCTTGTGGAAATGAGATAGTGAGGAATCTCAAAACTTACTCCACAACTTATAGGGAAAAATATACCATTCACCCTCAGAACTTTTGATCATTAATTCCGCCTAACTGACATAACATACATAACACCTCACGAGAATATCATGATTCTCGCAAGCTTGGGGGCTAACTCTTGGGGTCAAAATCGGTTACGACGGAATCAATGTTCTAAAGTTACCGCAGGAATGATTTGTCTCTTCTAAGTATAAGAAAACGAGAAAAAATCGTGTTCGACCTCATGGTCTTGTTCATCTCAACATCATGTCACAAACAGAAACATGATCGGCTCAAAGTCTCATTGCCTGTGGGCAACAAGAACCAAACCATGTATTCTTGCCTACATGAGACGAGACTATCACCGAGTCTCATTTCCCACAAGCGACGAGACAAGAGCTACGTCTCGTCACCAATGAGCGACCAGACCAAACCAAGTCTCTTCGCCCGTGGGTAATGAGACACGACTACTTTCTTGTTGCCCATGGGTGATAAAACCCTCACCAAGTTTGTCGCCCATGCGAGAGCAATGTCTCGTTGCTCACGGGCGATGAGACATGAGCTGCATCTCGTCACCTCCGATCAACGAGACCAATTTCTCTCCTTCTGGACTTTATCGTACTGATTAGAGTTTCCATTGAATTTTTGAGATAAAAATAGCAAGGATTTCTCTTCTTGTAAAAACATCAAATCGATCGTATAAAACGATAGTGATTAACTTAACACCATTGTTATCTCGACTATAGGAGCGATTTATTATTTCAAGGAAAAAACAATACATAAACTAACATCATATAGAAAGCGATTTCTCTGAAGGAAATTGTGAAAACTCTTAAGTCATAAAACGACCCGAAAAGGCCTAAAACACAACAAAAGGCTCATTTATAATTATGGACGAGAAGGAGCAGATTACAATGGCAGTTTACCTAATTTCCGCAAAAGATAAATTGAAAATAAGATAAATGTTAAATTTACAGATAATTATGGAAGTTCGAGAAGATAAGGAAGACTTCCGCAGAAAGATAAAGTCGAATCAGAGGCAGAAAAGGGAAGACGGCATGTTAACTTGAAGAAAGGCATGGAGCCAAAGATGAGTTTGGATTGAGTTTGGGTTTTGTACACAGTTAGGGCAAGCCCTCCGGAGATTGTAAGTCAAAGATTCAATAGTTGTTTGAGGAGTCCAAAGGTGTCTGAAAAATGTCCAAAGATAGGGCTTAAGTCTAGGAGGGACTTAGTTATTATTTGGAGAAGTTTAGGTGTTGGTGGAAAAATAGGGCGACCAGGAATTGGATGGTACGGAGGGTAGGAAACGTACCCACCGTGCAAACATAGGGTGACCAAATCATGTTCTGGTATGTATTTATCAAAGCTCGGGAGAGTTAGTGCAAAAATAGCTGGAGGTGCGTACAGGAGGTCCGTACCTTCGACCGTTCAGATGGAGCAGCCTCACCAATTTACCTCGATCGACCAGAAATGAAAATGTGAAAACTTAGGGAGCAAGAGTAGTTGTCTGAGATTGTGACCATTGGGAATGGATAAGAGGGGAGCTGGGCGTGAGCTGTTGATGGCTGGAAGGAGCTGGTCAAAAAGTGGCTTTACCTTTTGACCATGGACCACACAAGACTCCTCTTATCCATTCCATTTCAAACTTGGGCGATCTGAACCATTCAAGCTTCCCTTTCCATATTGCCTTAGCCAATGAAGGACCAACACAGAGATTAGATTGACCAGCCGAAGACTCAATCATAGGCGTCCATACTTCAAGCAACTATCAGCCCTTAGATTTAGGTTTCTAATTTTAACAAGTTGTAAAAGCTTACAAATAATCTTGTATGTGTTTTGGTAAATGTTAAGAAAGTAAGGGGGTGGGGATCCCCTCTTCTTCTTCATGAGTCTCTAGTCTTTCAATATCCCTAATCTCTTTAATCTCTCAATCTCCTTAGTCTATACATCAAAGTCTATTCCCTTTAATCTCTCTCTCAAATCGCCATACAGCTTTCATCTTGCTCCATTGGAGATCCTTCACACACACAATCAGAGATCCTTTAAAACATTTTATGGTATCAGGGCCAGGTTCATTAGAACTTGGTTCAAGCTTCTTCTAATCTCAAAGCTCACTCCCAAGTCATTTCCAAACCGAGAAGAAGTTCTATCCAGCCGGTTGTTCAATATCTTCAAGGAGATGGTGTGTTCATCCATGGCGATCCAGAATCAGTTCTTGGCCCCTCCTGGTCTCTCATTCTCACCGTGAAGAAAGAAGGTCCTTGGAGATAAAGGTTGTAAAGTGGATTAGCTACCCTCTTCAACAAACCAGTCCTATCGCTTTCTATTCATTATTCATGAAGAAAGGCGAAAGCTTTCAGGTTTTTCATGGTGTGGCAATTCAAGCATGAAGAAAGGTGGGGTATTTGACATGGAGGGTTCGATAGGAAGGTCCACGGAACAAGGAGAGGTTGGAGTCGACACCAACAGCTCATGTTCTGGTTGTGTATCATGGATGTTCAAGGAACTAACACTAATTCTTTGGCTGTAAAGAAATCTCTCTTGCTTGTAAAGCTTGAGGCTCTATGAACTGATTGTTGTGTTGTGATGTGACTGAAAATCTGAGGATATGTCAAAAGATTGCTAAATGAAATGAAATTATTTAAAATCTGTCCCATGATGCTTAAAGAGTCTTGTTTGGTGCTTGAAAATTAAAAATGTTTAACCCCGGTTCTAAATGAAATGTCTTGTTTGGATGATAGATGGTTTTGTATAATCCAGCTTGCTTTCATGAGTTAGAATCTGATTAAGGTTAATGCATGATGTATTGTTGCTGCCTTAAGGTTGAGACATCTGGATTCAAGTCTAAGATGCGGTTAAGGTAGGAAGCTATTGCTTAAATACTTTGTCTTTGAATCCTGATCAGATCTTGCTTAGTTTTATAGAGATTTTTTTGCTAGATAAGAACTTGATAATGCCTTGATTCTGTCTATTGCAATGCTTGAGACGTTGGTGATCAAACTTGACGATTAGTCAAGGTTTGATCCCAATGTTATTGTGTCTTATCTTGTCTTAGGTTTGAGTGATGTTTCAGGTTCACAAGAAGTGTTCTTAGTCCAAAATTATTTCGAGTTCAAGAGGAAGACTTTGCCCATTGTTGAAGAAACAAAGAGTTGTTTGTGCTTGTATGTATTGCCAGTTGTCTTAAGCGCAGCTGTAGGTAGTGATGTGCTCCTGGTTCATGGTGACACACAAGGCAAGGTCATCACCTAAGCGTTGAGGAGGCCGGTAACTTGAAGGTACTGAAGCTGAAAACATGAGGGTTGATCAGTTGGTTTAAGAACAGCTGTTAGGTTGGTGCGCTCCTGGTCTTAAATTTCATTGAGGCTTACTTCAAGCTTGAAGCTAGACGCAATTCAAGCTTGAAGTGGGGATTCAAGTGAGATACCTGAATATTCTAAGCTCAGGACCTGTTTCCTCTTTACCATTGAAGAAAAAGAAGATGAAGCCATCTGGGTTTAGGCTGTGGCGAGTCTAGACAAGAGGATGTTCAGACTACTCTTGGCTGTGTGAAAAAGAAGGATACTCTATCAATGCGGCTTCTAGTGTGAGGTGGTTGAAGAAGTAGCTGAGGCATTCACCAGCATTCCATCAAGATGGCGAGTTCAGAAGAGGCTGCAATGGTTTGATGTGGTTTAGTGTTTCAGATCAAGAAGCTGTCCATCCAAAGTTGTGCTTTTCAGTCTCAAGCTTGAGGGGGATTGTTGAGAAGCTTGTATGATCTGAGAGTACTTGGTGGTTATTCAAGAAGAGTAGTCAACCAGTTATGGAAGTGTGGTAAATAATGAAGAAGAAATCTCCAAGGCGGCTTCTAGTGTTGAGGTGATTGGAGAGAGGCTGAGGCATCTTCTTATAGTTCCAGGAAGGTGGCAACTCATAAAGAAGAATCAGCTAAGACTCAGCAAGTGTTTGGTACTCAATGAAGGAGGATCTGGTATGTTCGAACACTTCAACCTAACAAGAGGTTAGGTGAAATGGGTAGAGACCAAGATAGGTTCTGAATAAAAGTACAAGAAGTGTTGGTGATGTGCAAGAGAACTGATGATCTACCTTGCATCCCAAGAGGGCCGGGATCCAGGGTCTTTGTGTCCAGGAGGTTTTGTCCGACAAGGATTTTCCTTGTAAGTTTTTTAATGAGTGGATTTTTCAAGGTTCTAAGCTTGACTAAGAATCACCTATAGTAAATCTTAAGGGGGAGTGTTAAGTTGAAGAAAGAAATGTAACCAAAGATGAGTTTGGATTGAGTTTGGGTCTTGTACACAGTGAAGGCAAGGCCCCCAGAGATTGTTGGTCAAAGATTCAAGAGTTGCTTGAGGAGTGCAGAAGTGTCTGAAGAGTGTGCAAAGATAGGGTTTAATTGCACGAAGTACTTAGAGTGTCTGAAGATTGTGCAAAGATAGGGTTTATGTCCACGAGGTACTTAGACATCATTTGGAAAAGTTTGTGTGTTGGTACAAAAATTTGGCGACCTAGAGTAGGACAGTACGGACGGTATGGAACCGTATGGACCGTGGAACTTTATGGCGACCCAATTATGTTATGGTATGTCTTTGGAGAATCTTGGGAGAGTTAGTGCAAAAATAGGGCTAGGTACGAACATGAGGTCCTTACCATCGACCGTTAAGACGGAGCAGCCGTACTACTTTACCCGGATAGACCATAAATGAAAATGTGCAAACTTAGGGAGAAGGAGGAGTTGTTTGAGCTTATGACCGTGGGAATGGATAAGAGGGGAGCTGGGAGTGAGCTGTTGATAGCTGTAAAGGAGCTGATCAAAAGGTCGCTTTACCTTTGACCATGGAGCACACAAGACTCCATCTTATCCATCCATTTTAAACTTTGGCTATCTGAACAATTCAAGCTTCCCTTTCTATATTCCCTTATCCAATGGAAGACCATCACAAAGATTAGATTGACCAGCCTAAGACTCAATCATTGGCATCCATACTTTAAGCAATTATCGGCCCTTAGATTTAGGTTTATGATTATTAAGAAGTTGTAAAAGCTTATAAATACTCTTGTATGTGTTTTGGTAAATGTTAAGCATGTAAGGGGGTTTCCCCTCTTCTTCTTCACGAGTCTCTAGTCTTAAAATCTCCCTAGTCCCTCTAATCTCTCAATCTCCTTAATCAAAGTCTCTTCCATTTAATCTGTCTCTCAAATCGCCATCAGACTCTCATCTTGCTCCATTGGAGATCCTTCACACACACAACAAGAGATCCTTTAAAATATTTTATGGTATCAGAGCCAGGTTCATTAGAAATTGATTCAAGCTTCCGCTAAGCTCAAAGTTCACTCCCATATCATTACCAAACCGAGAGAATATTTTATCTAGCTGGCTATTCAATCTCTTCAAGAATATTGTGTATTCATGCATGGCGATCCATAATCTGTTTCTTGGTCCCTCCTGGTCTCTCATTCTCGTCCTGAAGAAAGAAGGTCCTTGGAGATAAAGGTTCTGAAGTGGATTAGCTACCCTCTTCAACAAACCAGTCCTAGCGCTTTCTATTCATCATTCGAGAAGAAAAGTGAAAGATTTTAGCTTGTTCATGGTGTGGCGATTCAAGCATGAAGAAAGGTGGGCTATTTGACAAGGAGAGTTCAAGAGGGAGGTCCACAGAATAAGGAGAGATTGCGGTCGACACTAACAGCTCATGTTCTGGCCGTGTATAATGGAGGTTCAAGGAACTAACACTAGTTCCTTTAGTTCCTTGGCTGTAAGGAAATCTCTTTCTCTTGTATAAAGCTTGAGCATTTATGAACTGATTGTTGTGGTTTTATGTGATTGAAAACCTCAGGATATGTTTAAAGATTGCTAAATGAAATGAAATCATTTAGAATCTGTCCCAGGATGCTTAAAGAGTCTTTTTTGGTGCTTGAGAATATAAAATGCTTAACCCCGGTTCTAAATGAAAGTCTTGTTAGGATGATAGATGTTATTGTCTAATCCAGCTTGCTTTCATGAGTTAGAATCTGATTAAGTTTAATGCATGATGTATTGTTGCTGCCTTAAGGTGAGACATCTAGATTCAAGTCTAAGATGCGGTTAAAGTAGCAAGCGATTGCTTAAATACTTTGTCTTGAGCCCTGATCAGATATTGCTTAGTGTTTAGAGAGGTTTATTGCTAGATAAGAACTTGATAATGCCTTGATTATGTATATCGCAGTGCTTGAGACGTTGGTGATCAAACTTGATGATTAGTCATGGTTTTGATCCCAATGTTATTGTGTCTTACCTTGTCTAGAGTTTGTTTGATGTTACAGGTTCACAAGAAGTGTTATTAGTCCATCATCATTCCGAGTTCAAGACTAACACTTTACCCACTACTGAAGCAATGGAGAGTTGTTGGTGCTTGTGTGTATGGCCGGTTCTCTTTAGCACAGCTGTAGGTAGTGATGGGCTCCTGGTTCATGGTGACACACAAGGCAAGGTCATCACCTAAGCTTTGAGGAGGCCAGTAACTTGAAGGTACTGAAGCTGAAAAAAAAGGGGGGATCAGTTGGTTTAAGTGCGGAAGTTAGGGTGGTGTGCCCCTGGTCTTGAAGTTCATTGAGGCTCACTTCAAGTCTGAATCTAGACTTAATTGAAGCTTGAGGTGGATATTCAAGTGAGCTACTTGAAGATTAAAAGCTCTGGAACGGTTTCCTCTTTACCATTGAAGAAAATGAAGATGAAGCCATCAGGGTTTCGGCTGTGGCGAGTATAGACAAGAGGATGTTCAGACTACTCTTGGCTGAGTGAAAAAAGGCTACTCTATCAATGCGGCTTCTAGTATGAGGTTGTTGAATAAGTAGCTGAGACAGTCACCAACATTCCATCAAGATGGCGAGTTCAGAAGAGGCTACAATGGCTTGATGTGGTTTAGTGTGGTGAAGAATGAAGAAGCAATCTCCAAGGCGCCTTCTAGTGTTGAGGTGATTGTAGAGAGGCTGACGCATCTTCATATAGTTCCAGGAAGGTGGCGACTCAAAAAGAAGAAGAAGCCAAGACTCAGCAAGTGTTCGGTACACAATAAAGGAGGTTATGGTATGTCTGAGCACTTCAACCTAGCAAGAGGTTAGGAGAAAGGGGGAGAGACCAAGATTGGTTATGAAGAAGAGTAAAAGAAGTGTTGGTGATGTTCAAGAGAAGTGATGATCTACCTTGTATTCCAAGAGGGCCGGGATTCAGGGTCTTTGTGTCCATAAAGATGATCCTAAGACACAAAGACCTACTGGCCAATCCCTAGGCCTTGAGGAACCTACTCATTTTCCCTTAGAAGGTCTTGTCCCAAAAGGGTTTTCCTTGTAAGTTTTTAATGAGTGGATTCTTCAAGGTTCCAAGCTTGACTAAGGATCACCTATAGTCAAGCTTGAGGGGGAGTGTTAAGTTGAAGAAAGAAATGTAACCAAAGATGAATTTGGATTGAGTCTGGGTTTTGTACACATTTAAGGCAAGAATTTTGGAGATTGTTGGTCAAAGATTCAAGATTTGTTTGAAGAGTCCATAAGTGTCTGAATAGTGTGCAAAGATTGGGTTTACGTCCACGAGTTACTTAGACATCTTTTGGAGAAGTTTGGGCGACCCAGAGTAGGACAGTACAAACGGTATGGAATCGTTGGAACGTGCAACCATAAGGGGACCCAAAGTATGTTCTGGTATGTCTTTGGAGAAACTTGGGAGAGTTAGTACAAAAATAGGGCGAGGTATGCACAGAAGGTCCGTACCATCGACCGTTAAGATAGAGCAATCGTACTACTTTACCCGGATCACCCAGAAATGAAAATGTGCAAACTTAGGGAGCAAGAGGAGTTGTCTGAGCTTGTGACCGTTGGAATTAATAAGAGGGGAGCTGGGAATAAGCTGTTGATAGCTGAAAGGAGCTGGTCAAAAGTTGGCTTTACCTTTTGACCATGGAGTACACAAGACTCCATCTTATCCGTCAATTTCAAACTTTGGTGATCTGAACCATTCAAGCTTCCCTTGCCATATTGCCTTAGACAATGAAATTCCATCACCAAGATTAGATAGAACAGCCCAAGACTCAATCCTAGGCGTCCATACTTCAAGCAACTATCAGCCCTTAGATTTAGGTTTCTAATTTCAAAAAGTTGTAAAGCTTTGAAATACTCTTGTATTTGTTTTGATTAATGTTCAGAAAGTAAGGAGATTTCCCCCTCTTCTTCTTCACGAGTCTCTAGTCTTTCAGTATCGATAGTCTCTCTAATCTCTCAATTTCCTTAGTCTAAACCTCAAAAGTCTCTTCCATTTAATCTCTCTCTCAAATCACCATCAAGCTCTCATCTTGCTCCACGAGATCCTTTAAAACATTTTAATGACCGACCTTGGAGGGATATAAAAGAGAGGCCAAGGCGAGGAGACGTAGACACACAGAAATTCTCATCAAAAGACTTAGCACTTATAGCAATATTAGGCAATTTCCATTTCTTGTCATCGAACTGCGACTCAACTAGGTTTTAAGGTCTTAGGTGGTCTTCCGGCCGAGGCTTTTACTTGTTGTAAATGCTCATACACAGATTCAAAATAAAATCTTCTTTGCTTTGTTCTTATTTCAATTTATTTTACCTTGTCTGTTGGCTATTTGATCACTTTTTCGTTTCGCTCAGCAGAAATATGGGATGTCGGGGAAAGTTAGGGTTTTTATACCTTTCCTTCGATTACGGAAATCAATGGTTGAATTTCGGTTTCCAAATTTTTGCATGGGGCCGACGATATCTATTGACCATCGTATGAATAGGCAAGGTGCCGAAATAGATGTGAGAATCTCAACGGGTTGATGGATTGTTTGCCCATGTCTCTGGAATTTTTCGCATTTTGTGTGAATTTCTCGCAATCTTTGATCATCGTTGGCCAATAGTAGCCATGGAATTTTATTTTGATTGCGGGGGATCTTCCGCTAGAGTGATTTCTGCAAGACCCAGAGTGGACCTCTTTCACGACTTTCCACGCTTTGTCTCCCTCCACGCATGTCATTAGTGGTCAAGAGACTCTCCATTTATAGATTTCTTCATCTACTAGGACGTATCATGCAGCCTGGGTTCTGATTTTTCGTGCCGCCAATTTCTCTGTAGGAAGTGTTCTGTCAGTGATGTATGCTCAGATCATTTCCAACCATGGCTTATCGCAGCCATGGTTTTGATGTATCGCAGCCGTATTCAGATTATTCCAAATTTACTTCAGGTTAAATGTCGACATCGTAGACGTCGTCGTCTTGAAAACTGATTAAGTTTGTCACGATTGGCGGCCTGGTGCTCGGTGTTCTATGAGCTCCAGGGGAATTACTTGTTTAAGCTTGGATCTGAGCTTGACGCTTATGCCGCTAAAGTGTCGGTCTGCACAATTTCCACTTTGGGGATTCGCGTGAGAGCGAATTGATCGAAATTCTGGGGGAGATCTTGGACGAGTTTTAGGTATGAGTCCATCCTCTCATCTCTGGCTTTGTACTCTCCGTTGAATTGATTTACAACGAGTTGAGAATTTCAGTAGGCGTGGATGTTGGGTATGTTGAGCCCGTGAGGCAATCGTAGTCCAACAATAAGTGCTTCTGATGCAACCATGACTGAACCAGTAGCCAGCTCATGGGAGGAAGAGCTGAACCAGCTGTTTGATGCAACCTCAGACCTTGATGAGCTAGATGTACTGAGCCAGATGAGTGACACTCGACCAGGAGCTGATTCGGAGCTGAATGAGAGTGACACTCGACCAGGAGCTGGTTTGGAGCCGGATAGGAATGACACTCGTCCAGGAGCTGATTTGGAGCTGGATGGGAGTGATACTCGACCAGGAGTTGATTTGGAGCTGGATGAAAGTGTCACTCGACCAGGAGCTGGAAAGAAGGCTTCTCAGCCCAAGTCTAAATTGGTTGATGCAACTTCTCGGCCCAAGGATGAAGTTGGATACGATACATCCTTCTCAAACAAAAGTAAAGCAATATTGACCCAAAGAACTGATGGGCCAGGAATGATTTCTTCAGTTCAAACCAGAGACGACCAAGACCAATTTTCTTTCTCTCGTGCCCCAGTTACAAGATCTCAAACCAGAAGCCTGAAGAAAGCTATTGTTGGATTGATCTACCCGGAATCAGGACCAGATTCGACTGAAGGCCAAAGATCAGACAAACTTCTCAACTATAAAGTCTTTGGTCTTGACTAGAATTTCCCTTAGTCTTTTCTCGTTTTCTACAAGTCTTTAAAGTGTCTCATCTTCCATTTATTCTACTTCAACTCTTGTTTGTGTTCGAATAAAATCATACACTCTTTTATCAAAAACCTTTCTAAGGTTTGTGAATCCCTTGTTCATCATCTGAACATTGATCGCCAAAGGAATTCATTCTCCAAGTGCACTTGCTTGTGATAAGAATCAGAATTCATTCTCTTGATCGCAGGCTAACCTACATAAGTGTTGATTCCTCCCTCAATTAACACTGAAGAACCACCATCCATCTCGAATTCTATCCACCCATCATTTATCTGCAAACAAGCAGAATATCATTCAAACCAGTCGATCATCCTTCAAGGATCAGGGGAAAACGAATCCAAACAACTTGGAGCTGTGTGAGAGTGACACTCGACCAGGAACTCGAAAAAAGGCTGCTCGGCCCAAGTCTAAATTGGTTTATGCAACTTCTCGGCCCAAGGATGAAGTTGGATACGATACATCCTTCTTAGAAAAAAGTAAAGCTAATATTGACCCAAAGAACTGATGGGCCAGGAATGATTTTTTTCAGTTCAAACCAGAAACGACCAAGACCAATTCTCCTTCTGTCATGGCCCAGTTACAAGATCTCAAACCAGAAGCCTGAAGAAAACTATTGTTGGACTGATCTACCCGGAATCAGGAACAGATTCGACTGAAGGCCAAAGATCTGTCAAACTTCTCAACTATTCAGTCTTTGGTCTTGAATAGAATTTCCCTTAATTTTTTCTCGTTTTCTACAAGTATTTAAAGTGTTTCATCTTCCATTTATTCTACTTCAACTCATGTTTGGGTTCGAATAAAATCATACACTCTTTTATCAAAAACCTTTCTAAAGTTTGTGAATCCCTTGTTCATCATCTAAACATTGATCGCCAAAGGTGTTCATTCTCCAAGTGCACTTGCTTGTGATCAGAATCAGAATTCATTCTCTTGATTACAGGCTCAACTACAGAAGTGTTGATTCCTCCATCAACCAACACTGAAGAACCACCATCCATCTCAATTCTATCCACCCATCATTCATCCGGAAACAAGAAGAATATCATTCAAACCAGTCGATCATCCTTCAAGGATCAAGGGAAAAAGAATCCAAACAACTTGGAGCTGGATGAGAGTGACACTCGACAAGGAGCTCGAAAGAAGGCTGCTCGGCCCAAGTCTAAATTGGTTGATGCCACTTCTCGGCCCAAGGATTGAGTTGGATACGATACATCCTTCTTGGACAAAAGTAAAGCAATATTGACCCAAAGAACTGATGGGCCAGGAATGACTTTTTCAGTTCAAACCAGAAACAACCAAGACCAATTCTCCTTCTCTCGGGGCCCAGTTACAAGATCTCAAACCAGAAGCCTGAAGAAAGATATTGTTGGATTGATCTACCCGGAATCAGGACCAGATTCGACTGAAAGCCAAAGATCAGTCAAACTTCTCAACTATTCAATCTTTGGTCTTGAATAGAATTTCCCTTAGTCTTTTCTCGTTTTCTACAAGTCTTTAAAGTGTTTCATCTTCCATTTATTCTACTTCAACTCTTATTTGTGTTTGAATAAAATCATACACTATTTTATCAAAAACCTTTCTAAGTTTGTGAATCCCTATTTCATCATCTAAATATTGATTGCCAAAGGAATTCATTCTCCAAGTGCACTTGCTTGTGATCAGAAAGAGAATTCATTCTCTTGATCACAGGCCCAACTACAGAAGTGTTGATTCCTCCATCAATCAACTCTGAAGAACCACCATCCATCCTGAATTATATCCACCCATCATTCATCAGGAAACAAGCAGAATATCATTCAAACCAGTCGATCATCCTTCAAGGATCAGGGGAAAACGAATCCAAACAACTTGGAGCTGGATGAGAGTGACACTCGACCCGGAGCCGGAAAGAAGGCTGCTCGGCCCAAGTCTAAATTGGTTGATGCAACTGCTCGGCCCACGGATGAAGTTGGATACAATACATCCTTCTCAAACAAAAGTAAAGCAATATTGACCCAAAGAACTGATGGGCCAGGAATGATTTCTTCAGTCCAAACCATAAACGACCAAGACCAATATTTTTCTCTCTCGTGGCCCAGTTACAAGATCTCAAACCAGAAGCCTGAAGAAAGTTATTGTTGGATTGATCTACCCGGAATCAGGACCAGATTAGACTGAAGGCCAAAGATCAATCAAACTTCTCAACTATTCAGTCTTTGGTCTTGACTAGAATTTCCCTTAGTCTTTTCTCGTTTTCTACAAGTCTTTAAAGTGTTTTATCTTCCATTTATTCTACTTCAAATCTTGTTTGTTGTCGAATAAAATCATACACTCTTTTATCAAAAACCTTTCTAAAGTTTGTGAATCCCTTGTTCATCAACTGAACATTGATCGCCAAAGGAATTCATTCTCCAAGTGCACTTGCTTGTGATCAGAATCAGAATTCATTCTCTTGATCACAGGCTCAACTATACAAGTGTCGCTTCCTCCATCAATCAACATTGAAGAACCATCATCCATCTCGACTTCTATCCACCCATCATTCATCCGGAAACAAGGAAAATATCATTCAAACCAGTCAATCATCCTTCAATGATCAGGGGAAAACAAATCCAAACAACCAATGATTCATCAGCTTTGTATTCGGCTTCATTATTTGAAGCGTAAAAAATTAGTCGAAACGACTATTCCAACACTTATCTAGTTGGTGATGTGAGCCGAGCTCCGATTCATGAACCTTGTTTGGATGAAGATCAGTCAATGTGAAGGGGTTGGTTCTTCATTTTTCGTGCCCTCCATTGGGAGTTCTACCAAGAAATCAGCAAGTACTTGTGATTTTTTGCAAGTTCTTGTTCGATACTCGATATCTTATTTGTTCAGCTTGACCGCCCATTTCACTAGTCTTGCCAATTGAAGGCACTTATCCGTCAATCTCGGGAAGAAGCAAATGAGTTTCGCGACTCTTCTCTTTAGCCTTTGCATTTCTCGTTTTTTTTCGGGGAAGCCATTTTGATTAGTTTGTTGATCTGCTTTGAGTTCGCCTAAGCTCTTGAGTACATGACGAGGTAGCCGAGGAATTTTTCCAAAGCTATGGCAAACTAGCATTTGGTCAGGTCCTATCTCATATTGTGTAGGTTCAATCTCTAAAAGAATTCTCGTAAATGGTCGAAAAATTTGTGTTCATCGAGAGATTTTGCGAGCATATCGTCGATGTAACCTTCCATGGTTTTTCTGAGCTGCTTGGAAAACATACGATTTATGAGTCGTTGATAGGTCGCACCTGCATTCTTGAGGCCAAATGGCACCACCTTGTAACAATATGTGCCGCAATCAGTGATGAAAGCCGTTTTCTCATGGTCGTCTGGGTTATTCATGATCTGATTGTACCTGGAGAAAGCATCCGTGAATGATATGAGCTTGTTTCTTGTTGTCGCTTCGACCTGGCGGTCGATGTGAGCAAAGGGGAAGCTATCTTTTGGACATTCTTTGTTGAGATCAGTAAAATCCGCGCAGATTCGCCACGTTCCATTTTTCTTTTTGACCACCACAGGGTTAGCGAGCCAGTCGGGAAATCTGACTTCTGTTATTGATCCTACATTTAAGAGTTTTTAGATTTCATCATTGACTGCAGCGGCACGTTCTGGTCCTAAATTTCATCTTTTTTTGTTTGACTGGTTTGAAAGTTTGGTCGACATTGAGTTCATGACATGTTATGTTGATGTCAATACCTGGTGTATCCTCTGCAGCCTAGGCAAACATGTGAAGGTTCTCCTTTAGACAGGTTATGAGTTCCGTTTTGAGGCATACCAAAATAAAAGGTTGGCAAATATGGTCGCATTTTTCTTCTAAGGCCTCAACTTTCAGCAATTGCCAAAATATTTTTGTTTTGTCTTGTAATGAGGCGCTTTCGTCAGAAATCGCGTTCCTTCTCTTTTAAGAAGATGTTTATGCTGTGGAATGTTTTTGTTTTAATTCTGCAGCGAAACAAATTTGCGATATTATCCGATCTCCCCAGATTATTTTGATTCTTCTAGAGGTTTAAACTTAAGACATAGATTGTATGTTGATGAAATAGCTTGCATGGAATTTACCCAAGGGGTTCCCATGATTGCAATGTATGATGTAGGGCGATCAATGACCAAATATTCCACGACTTTGGTATTACTCCTACCTTTAACTGTGAGGTTGATTGAGCCAAGGGTCATAGTAGTTTCCCCTGAGAATCCCACTGTTGGCCTTAGAGTTTCCGAGATTTTAGATAATTCAATTTTCATTCTCTCAAGGGTATTTTGAAGATGATATCAGCCGAGCTTCCTTTGTCGACTAATATTCTTGCCACGTCCATATCTCGGATTGTCAGTTCAATGACCAGGAGATTGTTGTGGGGTTTATCTAGATCGGATGTTGCCCTATTTTTGAAAGATATGATGTCGCTACCTCATTTGCCAGACATATTTTCTTTTGTCCATTCGGTAACTTGAAGTTAGACAATCCGACCCCCATCCTTCTAGTGCCATACTGTGGGAACCACAATTTGCACTGTCGATTTTAGTTAATGGAGGAAAGCCAAGATTCCCGACTTTCCTTGGGGATTCTGATTCCCTGCGCAAACACACGAATAAGAAAAAGTAACAATAACAAAATAATGTAAGAGATTGCATAGAGGCGTTTTATTGATTAATATGATGTATAGTTTACAGAGTTTCACCGAAAACAAGATGGACGGAAATTCGTCAACAATGGTGAACAAGAGAACAAAGCAGTAAACGTTCTAATAATGAACTCAATAGTCTAGACACCTAATTCCTAAGTTCTCCTAGTACTAACAGCTATTTTCTAAGGTCTAATTTGGATCCCATTTTCTCCTCGACTTAGCTCTTCTTATAAATGCCTTCTAGGTCGGTCATCTTTCTTTTTCTGCCCCTGATTCGAGTCTATCTATTTGCGGAAATCTTCTTTATCCTCGATCTTCACGATTATCCTGAAAACTTGAGATTTATCTTCTTTTCCATTTATCTTCTACGAAAATCAAGCATACCTTCATTGTAGTTTGGGCTCATTCTTGTCTAAAATGATAAGTGGGATTTTGTCGCATTTTAGACCTTCTTTAGTCGTTTTTGGACTTAACCGCTTTTAAGATTTCTTTCGAAGAAATCACCTTCCATAAAATTCTGGTGCCCATACCATTGGTTCCATGAGATAGTAAAAACCAATAGTATAGTCGAGATAGAAATGGTATTGAGTTAACCGTTACCGTTTTATACTAGTGATTCAGAATTTTTCGAGAAAACATGTCTTTGCTAATTTTATCGTAAAATTTCAATAGTAACTCCAATCAAGACGAAACAAGAGACAGTTCGGTCAAGACTCGAGAGGAATAGGTATGAGGGCGAGACAAGTGGAGGCGTCATGGTTACCAACTGGCGATGACGCGAGGAAAAAGCTTGGTCGCCTGCTGGCGACGAGGTGAGGAAGAAGCCTGGTAGTCTGCTGGCGACGAGGCGAGGAAGGGGATGTTGTCGCCAAATTATGACGTGAAGATGGAGTACGGCTTCGTCTCCTCATGGTGATGTGGACGAGAGAGCATAGTCTCAGTCTCTCAGCGCTGTTCATAGCCTTGTGTACTTCTTTTTGCGCCAAAGCTTATCCTTTAAGATTTTCCTGAAGTTATTTCGAATGAATATCTTAAAGGATAGCGTAGCAATCTTGGAAGTTGATTTCGCGATTACCGATTTTGACCCCATAATGATTACAATAACAGGAAATCCCGTCATAGTTTTACTCCCGCCTAGATATGTATCCAAGCGAGATAATTATCTCTTCAACACAGCTGCATCCCAAAGTTTCATGTACTTGATCGAACAGCAAAAAAAAAATCAATTGTTTCAACGGATGTTTTTTTATCACCAAGTCAAGATGAATATTATATGACAATGGCATGAAATCTTTGGCTCTTAATCGCGGCATTCAAGAGAACAGGCTAGGCTGTACCAGGTCGATACCGCCTAGAATTTTTGACTATCTCATGGGAACAGGTTCATTTTCGAAGCATTTTTCCTTTCCAATATTTTTCCATTGGAGCTTCCCTAATTCCTTTTATAGAAACCATATAAGAATTTCCTTAATAAATTATTAGAATTAGAAACCAACCTCTTCAATTTTCATTTTGTGTAATCTTTAATTTATTTTCTAGTCCAAAACAAATAAAGGATAAAAACCCCTATAAATTAAAGATACATGAATTTGAAGAAGTGGGACATGGCTATACATCGACATGCAAGAAAAAAATGAAATAAATTATCTAACACTTCAGTTCTATGCTAATTCAAATTGTGTTGCTCTGTCAAAGAATTAATGGATCGATTCCGCCTTAAATGGAAAACTCTGATTGGGACAAAACGAAAGACATTTCAATCAAGACTCAAAGGAGAACATGATTTGAGCATATGAAGGCGATTTCAGGACTCATGGGAGATATGTGGGCGATTTCAGGACACATGAGAGCTATGTGGGCGATTTGAGAACTCATGTGAGTTATGTGGTTGATTAGAGAACTCATGTGAGCTATGTGGGCGATTTGAGGACTCAAGGGAGCTATGTGGGCATTTTGAGAACTCATGGACCTATCTGAGCGATTTGAGAACTCATGTGACCTATGTGGGAAATTTGATGACTCATGTGAGCCATGTGGATGATTTGAGGACTCATGGGATGTATGTGGGCGATTCTAGGACTCATGGAAGCTATGTGGTTGATTTGAGAACTCATGGGAGCTATGTGGGCGATTTCAGAACGCATGTGAGCTATGTTGGCGATTTGAGGACTCATGGGAGCTATGTGGGCGATTTGAGGACTCATGGGAGCTATGTGGACGATTTGAGGACTCATGGGAGTTTGTCTGATGTTACAGGTTAACAAGAAGTGTTATTAGTCCATCATCATTCCGAGTTCAGGACTAACACTTTACCCACTATTGAAGCAATGGAGAGTTGTTGGTGCTTGTGTGTATGGCCGGTTCTCTTTAGCACAGCTGTAGGTAGTGATGGGCTCCTGGTTCATGGTGACACACAAGGCAAGGTCATCACCTAAGCTTTGAGGAGGCCAATAACTTGAAGGTACTGAAGCTGAAAACAAAAGGGGGGATCCGTTGGTTTAAGCGCGACAGTTAGGGTGGTGTGCCCCTGGTCTTGAAGTTCATTGAGGCTAACTTCAAGTTTGAAGCTAGACTTAATTCAAGCTTGAGGTGGATATTCAAGTGAGATACTTGAAGATTAAAAGCTCTGGACCGGTTTCCTCTTTACCATTGATGAAAATGAAGATGAAGCCACCAGGGTTTCGGCTGTGGCGAGTATAGACAAGAGGATGTTCAGACTACTCTTTGCTGAGTGAAAAAAGGCTACTCTATCAATGCGGCTTCTAGTATGAGGTGGTTGAAGAAGTAGCTGAGACAGTCACCAACATTCCATCAAGATGGCGAGTTCAGAAGAGGCTGCAATGGCTTGATGTTGTTTAGTGTTTCAGATCAAAAATCTGTCCATCCAAGCTTGTTCCTTTCAGTCTCAAGCTTGAGGGGGACTACTGAGAAGCTTCTATGATCTGAGAGTACTTGGTGGTTATTCAAGAAGAGGAGTCAACCGGTTATGGAAGTGTGGTGAAGAATGAAGAAGCAATCTCCAAGGCGCCTTCTAGTGTTGAGGTGATTGTAGAGAGGCTGAGGCATCTTCATATAGTTCTAGGAAGGTGGCGACTCAAAAAGAAGAAGAAGCCAAGACTCAGGAAGTGTTCGGTACACAATAAAGGAGGTTATGGTATGTCTGAGCACTTCAACCTAGCAAGAGGTTAGGAGAAAGGGGGAGAGACCAAGATTGGTTATGAAGAAGAGTAAAAGAAGTGTTGGTGATGTTCAAGAGAAGTGATGATCTACCTTGTATTCCAAGAGGGCCGGGATTCAGGGTCTTTGTGTCCATAAAGATGATCCTAAGACACAAAGACCTACTGGCCAATCCCTAGGCCTTGAGGAACCTACTCATTTTCCCTTAGAAGGTCTTGTCCCAAAAGGGTTTTCCTTGTAAGTTTTTAATGAGTGGATTCTTCAAGGTTCCAAGCTTGACTAAGGATCACCTATAGTCAAGCTTGAGGGGGAGTGTTAAGTTGAAGAAAGAAATGTAACCAAAGATGAATTTGGATTGAGTCTGGGTTTTGTACACATTTAAGGCAAGACTTTTTGGAGATTGTTGGTCAAAGATTCAAGATTTGTTTGAAGAGTCCGTAAGTGTCTGAATAGTGTGCAAAGATTGGGTTTACGTCCACGAGGTACTTAGACATCTTTTGGAGAAGTTTGGGTGTTAGTGCAAAAAGAGGGCGACCCAGAGTAAGACACTACAAACGGTATGGAATCATTGGAACGTGCAACCATAAGGCGACCCAAAGTATGTTCTGGTATGTCTTTGGAGAAACTTGGGAGAGTTAGTGCAAAAATAGGGCGAGGTATGCACAGAAGGTCCGTACCATCAACCGTTAAGATAGAGCAATCGTACTACTTTACCCGGATCACCCGGAAATGAAAATGTGCAAACTTAGGGAGCAAGAGGAGTTGTCTGAGCTTGTGACCGTTGGAATTAATAAGAGGGGAGCTGGGCATAAGCTGTTGATAGCTGAAAGGAGCTGGTCAAAAGGTGGCTTTACCTTTTGACCATGGAGTACACAAGACTCCATCTTATCCATCAATTTCAAACTTTGGTGATCTGAACCATTCAAGCTTCCCTTGCCATATTGCCTTAGACAATGAAATTCCATCACGAAGATTAGATAGAACAGCCCAAGACTCAATCCTAGGCGTCCATACTTCAAGCAACTATCAGCCCTTAGATTTAGGTTTCTAATTTTAAAAAGTTGTAAAGCTTTGAAATACTCTTGTATTTGTTTTGATTAATGTTCAGTAAGTAAGGAGATTTCCCCCTCTTCTTCTTCACGAGTCTCTAGTCTTTCAGTATCGATAGTCTCTCTAATCTCTCAATTTCCTTAGTCTAAACCTCAAAAGTCTCTTCCATTTAATATCTCTCTCAAATCACCATCAAGCTCTCATCTTGCTCCACGAGATCCTTTAAAACATTTTAACGACCGACCTTGGAGGGATATAAAAGAGAGGCCAAGGCGAGGAGACGTAGACACACAGAAATTCTCATCAAAAGACTTAGCACTTATAGCAATATTAGGCAATTTCCATTTCTTGTCATCGAACTGCGACTCAACTAGGTTTTAAGGTCTTAGGTGGTCTTCCGGCCGAGGCTTTTACTTGTTGTAAATGCTCATACACAGATTCAAAATAAAATCTTCTTTGCTTTGTTCTGATTTCAATTTATTTTACCTTGTCTGTTGGCGATTTGATCACTTTTTCGTTTCGCTCAGCAGAAATATGGGATGTCGGGGAAAGTTAGGGTTTTTATAGCTTTCCTTCGATTACGGAAATCAATGGTTGAATTTCGGTTTCCAAATTTTTGCATGGGGCCGACGATATCTATTGACCATCGTATGAATAGGCAAGGTGCCGAAATAGATGTGAGAATCTCAACGGGTTGATGGATTGTTTGCCCATGTCTCTGGAATTTTTCGCATTTTGTGTGAATTTCTCGCAATCTTTGATCATCGTTGGCCAATAGTAGCCATGGAATTTTATTTTGATTGCGGGGTATCTTCCGCTAGAGTGATTTCTGCAAGACCCAGAGTGGACCTCTTTCACGACTTTCCACGCTTTGTCTCCCTCCACGCATGTCATTAGTGGTCAAGAGACTCTCCATTTATAGATTTCTTCATCTACTAGGACGTATCATGCAGCCTGGGTTCTGATTTTTCGTGCCGCCAATTTCTCTGCAGGAAGTGTTCTGTCGGTGATGTATGCTCAGATCATTTCCAACCATGGCTTATCGCAGCCATGGTTTTGATGTATCGCAGCCATATTCAGATTATTCCAAATTTACTTCAGGTTAAATGTCGACATCGTAGACGTCGTCGTCTTGAAAACTGATTAAGTTTGTCACGATTGGCGGCTTGGTGCTCGGTGTTCTATGAGCTCCAGGGGAATTACTTGTTTAAGCTTGGATCTGAGCTTGACGCTTTGCCGCTAAAGCGTCGGCCTGCGCAATTTCCACTTTGGGGATTTGCGTGAGAGCGAATTGATCGAAATTCTGGGCGAGATCTTGGACGAGTTTGAGCTATGTGGGCGATTTGAGGACTCATGGAAGCTATTTGGGCTATTTGAGAACCCATGTAAGCTATGTGGGTGATTTGAGAACTCATGTGAGCTATGAGGGAAATTTGAAAAGCTTGTGAAGTTATCTAGGAGATTTGAACTCATGGAGTCATGAGATAGCGGCTTTGTGGGTGATTTGAGCTCATGGAGTGATGAGAGAGAGACTATGTGGGCGATTGGAGC
The DNA here is from genome assembly GCA_905132765.1 of Moricandia arvensis. NCBI lineage: Eukaryota > Viridiplantae > Streptophyta > Magnoliopsida > Brassicales > Brassicaceae > Moricandia > Moricandia arvensis. The sequence continues at coordinate 7,362 of CAJHQP010000068.1, read as the reverse complement.
TCATGGACTGATGAGAGAGAGAGAGAGAGAGAGGCTATTGGGCGATTTGAGCTCTTAGAAGGATAAGAGAGAGGTTATGTGGGCGATTTGATCTCATGGAGTGATGAGACAGAGAGGCTATGTGGGCGAGTTGATCTCATTGAGTGATGAGAGAGTGTCGGCCCCTTTCTTCCTTTCTCATTATCTTCGTTGATTGCCTCATGAACTTTCAGAACTACTAGGTTTTTTTACATTAGTTTTTCTGTTTAGATCTCATGAATGTTTTCTTGCGGAAGATTATCTTATGGATTTTCATATAAGGTTTTCCGCGGAAACTTTCCAATTTTTTTTGCGGAAGATTATTTTGTAAACCTTGTCATTTATCGCAAAAACATTTCACAAGAACATTTATCCGGTATTTTCATATTTGGATAGAAAATTTTCATTTCTTTCCTTGGAAGAAATACACGAAATTTTGTTCTTGTATCCTTATTTAAATAGGCTCGGCTTATGCGGCGTAGGTTCTTCGACATTTCCAGCTCATATTAACATAAGGTATATTCCCCAAAAGATTTTAGCCGTGATTTTGCCTTGACCAATTTGGACCCCAGTAACATGCATTTTGTGCATGAAAATTGTACCACCTTGCATCTTACTTGGGAAGTAAGGGTTCTATTTCTATAATGCCATGCTTTCCTGATGAATTTTGCTTTTCGTAGATACTATTTTACTCAAGCTTCAAATTTTTGTCTTCGGAAAAAAAATATTTTCAAAAAATAAGTTACAAACTCGTAATGTATTCTCCAAAATAAATTATTTGAATTATTTATGTAGCTGGGGTATTACACCATCCTTGTTCTTTACAAACAATATTGGTTTTCCCCAAGGGTGAAGTACTCGGCCTGATAAAACTGTTATCTGATAGTTCTTCCAATTGCTTCTTTTACTCAGCCATCTATGCTGGTGGTAGACGGTATGGAGCTCGTGAAACCGGCACTGCTCCTGGCTCCAACTTAATCTTTAGGATGTCTCATCTGGCTGCTGGTGGCCCTTTTAAGGCCTCAAAAACATCCTAGTACTCAGAATGAGACATCCTCAAGATTAACTCTCAAAATAGTCGCCAAAACGTCTCTGCTCTTCTCTCCAGTAACTCCTTCGCATGCAACTTGGAGCCAATGGAAACTCTTTGGTGTTCCAATATGATATTTCCTTCTGCTCTGGGGATAGGAACTCCTGCCCTCGGGTAATCCATTACTACTCGATGTCTTCACAACTAATCCATTCCAAGTATAACATTATTACAACTCAGATTCATCTCCATCAAGTCTCTGAATAAATAGACCCCTCCAATCATAACTGGTACATCGCAATTAATTCTATTGGTTCCAATCTATCTATGCCAGCTGATATACAATGGATTTTACCACTTTAGGCCATGGTATAAGACCTTTTTAGAGTGTATGGTGTGGCCTTGGATAGGAAGGCCTTGTCCCAATCACACTTGAGGGATGATGGGTGGATCCTTGAGCCTTTGGAGCTCTATGACGTTGGGTGTTCTTCACAATAGAGCTATGGGCTGCTCTAGAGTTGTTTAGTGACTCCTGAGACACAGGTGCACCCTGCTTCATGTCTAGGATGTATCACGGAAGCTCACGCTACCTAGTGTGACAAAGGAACTTGTTCACCATGTGAACAATGAGGGAGGTCCCCAAAAGGACATGTTTAATAGCCAAAAGCTTTATATTTTATTCAATGAAACTGTAAGCAACAATATGTTCAGATTTTGGCTTATATAAGACATGTAGAAGACCCTAACTAGAAAACATCTAATTCTAATCTAAAAAGGAAAACTAAAGTCTATTTCTAATTGGTATACGAAACCTTAACCCTAATCCTAGTCCTAGTTGGTTTAGAATTACAAGAAATCAGAAATACACCTAAGCTAATCAAACCAGCCAACTTAAGCCAAGATGGTCGATCTTTCCATTTATTGGGCTTGAAAGGCCCTCTTTAAGCCAACAACTTCTTGGGCTCGTCCATGAACAAGTCCACCATGTTCTTGCTCTCTTCCTGGTCCATGTAGCACGTGAGAAGATCATCCTTAGTCCATGTAACGCTCCGCTCCATCGATCTTCTATTAACATGCTGCTTCAAGGCCGTTTCATGAGTTCTTCTTTAGTACAAGCCGTTAATCTCCTTGTTTGGCTCATTGAAACACACCATAAGCAGTGAATTTTCTGGTGCACACACGAGCTTTGAATCCTCAAAGTTGAGGCTGATCCAGATCGCACCAGTCTATTTTATTTGTCTGGTGTCTATTTTAGAGTTTTTTCAGGTTCAAATACGTTTTGGAGAACTCGGTAGATTCTGGAGCTTTTTGAGATGCAGAGCTGCGCAGATGCGTAAGAGGTTTAGAATTGGATGGAGACCTTCCTGCTGTGCGATTAATTTCATATTTTGACAGAATATAGAACTTTGAGTTGGCGTTACAATGCAAAATCTTTGAGGTCAATCAAGTTACTATAGTCAAAGTTATGCATGTATTACTAAAGCGTGGTACGTCTACCTCGCAAGAGGAAGCTGTTGTGATTTAGAGGGAGTGCCGATCGACACAAACCTCTTGGTGTCGACCAATATTGATCCCAGAAGACATACCATATATATATTTCAAGAACGACTAAGGCCCAGAAGTCACCACATATTACCAGAATGCTCCTTGGCTATTAGGCCATATTCATTCTACCCTGACTTAGTCCGGCAGTTCATGGCCCCAGCTCGGGTGATCTATCAGAACTTGAGGGCAAAGAGGGCGACCAAGGTCTATTGACCTTCATGGTCAGGGTTATCAGGTATAACATCACCATCCCTGACCTCTGCCGCATCTACAGGTTTAACAACCCCGAGTACCTCGCCTGCACTGTCCCTTCCTACCTGGACAGACCGCCTTTTAGGTGATCATTTCCACAGGTCTTTTCGACTCCAACTCAGCCACACAGACATACGTCCGCCACCCGTTCATGTGCTACTTTCTGAAAATCCTTGCTGACACCCTGTTGTGCAACATGGAGCCCAACAAGCTGAGGGTTCAGGAGCTTACATTGTTGTATGAGTCAGTCAGGGGCTTGGTTAAGCTCGATGAAGAGGACATTTCACCACCTGTGAGCGACCAGCTGATGAACCTTGGGGCCATCTTCACTGAGCACTTAGTGTCCCTGAAGAGGAAAGCCTTCTAGGGATCTGGCGGGAAGATGGAGACGGTAGGGAGCCTTCTGACACCCATTTTTCTACACTTTGATATCAGCCTTCAGGGAGTCTCCGTGAAATCTGAGTTTGAGTATTTAGATGAGGCTCACCTTTCGAGGGTAGTATGGCTGAAGGAAGGACGCTTCTGGTCCTTTGTAGATGATGCGGGCCCCAGAGGATAGATCTCCCAAAGCCCGATGTGACGGATTTCGCTAACACCCCTGCATGTCTCGAGTTCAGGCCAGACGAGCGCCTCGAGCGCAGTGCACCTGTCCGTATATGGCGCAGACGAAGACTCAAAGCAGCACACGCACCTGCATAGGACCAGGCAGCAGCACCGCCACCCCCTCTGCCAGAATTCTTACTGATCCTAGAAAACCCCACCCACGATCACGGAGACTTCCAGCAATTCATGGTGGAAGCACTTCAGGCCATATGGGGTAGGTTAGAGGCTATGACTCGGTGCCAGTGTTTCAGCCGTCCGCGTACCAGGGCGAGGTCATGACCAGCAGCTACAGCACCACCATGCCAGAAGGATATGGATACAGTCGACGAGGAGTCGCCTACATTTTTTGCTCTCCTCCTTTTTATCTTTATTTCAAACTCGTGCATGACTTATATTGTTATGTTTATGTTGTTGGATATTAGAACTCACGTTTATTATCATTACTTGCTGCATTAAATTTATTTTCGAGTATCTTAAGAAATCCCGCGGGTTCACGCGCCGCGGAAATTCTCAAAAAATATTACGAGACGACAACTCGTAGCCTTCCCTCTTCACCCATATCAATGCTCGATAAAACCTTGGAAAATAAGGGACGGAGTTCATTTTGTGAAAAAAAGTCACAGCAGCGACGAGGATTCAAAGCCACAAGCGGCCAAACCCGAGATAAAAACATGGCCACACTCGGCCGGAGCAAAACACGAACAATAACATAAAAATAAAAAAAGTTTCACATGAGACTGCAAACTCAATCATCCTCCTCACGCGGAGCCTCACCTTCACCAGTCACCCCTTATGGGTTCGGAACCGCGTCGTCTCCACCTTCCTCGGCTATGGGACCCTGACCCTCAGCGTCGCCCAAGCAAGGCGAAAGGATGCACTTGGATTTAAGGCCCGTGAGCATCAGTTCAAAGTCTCCGTCCGCGGCCACTAACTCGGCTCTACGAGCAGAAAGCTTTACCTCCTCGGATCGCGGAGACGGAGTCGCGTCACCGTGAAACGACTAGACTTCTTTCATACCTCCCTCGACACCTACCAAGGCCAAGTCCATGACTCGGACGACCGCCAAGGCATCAAGGGAATTGGCAATCCTCGCCAAATGGGTCCTAAACTCGGCACACATGGTGATACGTCCTAGATTCAGAAAGGATCACTCAAACGGTTTTGAAGGATATGAAGTCACCAAAAGGGAGAACTGATGGGTTGAATGGTGACACAAAGGGTTGCGGATGGCCCGATGATACTACCAGAGCTTCGTCGTTGCTTGCTTGATGTGACGCACAAGTCCAACGAACAAAGGTTTGTTTACTCGGAGATAACCTCACCAAGAAACAGAAATGTTCTAAACAAAGAACAAAGAGAATAAACTCAAAATAAGAAGAAAATTGATTGATTTGTTGCTGTAGAATGATTACATATTTATAGTAGCAAAGGCATATGAAAGGACTTAGAATTTTGTGGAAAAACATGCATAGAAAAAGCAACAAAGATTAAAAATGGTCAAATGACTCTTCGGTTCTTGATTTGGTCGAAATGACCCTTGGTGTACTGTCCAGGTTCATCTGAATCTAGTCTGGTTAACAAATGACCCTTCGCCTGCTGTCCAGGTTCATCCGTACCAAATGGGTGTACTGCGGTAAGGAGCAGGACGTACTGTGGTATGTCCGTGTGGGTGATTGATGAACTTTCGTGAACGGATGACAACTTTAGTTGAACCAAATCTTCAGAGAGCTTAAGTATCCTTGCTTTAGAGAGATTAGAATGATCGATCATCATGAAATCATCAAACTGGTCGGAAAGGTCATGCTCACGACCATCGGGACATGCGGTACGTACCAAAACGGGCCAGAAGTGAAGTGTTGTGTCCTAACTCAGGTTCCACTCGTTGATCTTGAGTTCTGGCTTGACTATTGGTCTTAGAATGTCGAATGGGTAGGGAAAGACTTGCTGTGGGACAGTCAATTCGTTCATTAGGTCGTGGTTCCAGCCTTAGGTCATTTCCGGATGTACGCGGGTCGATTCTGTAAATGGCTCGGTCCGTTGATCTGGTACAGTTGGATGGGTGAACCTCGGTTGGACTGATCTGATCGTCCTGATCACCATGCTGGGCTGGTTCCACGTACTGGGGTGCATCATTCCTTTCCTCTTCAAAAGGATGTGTCCACAAATCTGGATCATCTGCACGGAAAAGAGATAGATCAGAAACATTAAAACTTGAAGAAATATCATACTTACCTTGAAGATCAAGCTGATAAGCATTGTCATGGATTTTCTTAATGATCTGAAAGGGACCATCGACTCTAGGCATGAGTTTAGACTTTCTCTCTTCAGGGAACCGTTCCTTTCTCAAGTGAACCCACACAAGGTCTCCTTCCTTAAATATGACCTTGGTCCGTTTCTTATTTGCCTTTCTCTCATAAACCTTTGTCTTGGCTTCAATGTTGGCTCGAACCTTCTCATGCAACTTCCGAATGGTCTTAGCCTTCTTCTTTCCATCTGTACTGACTCTTTCACTCAAAGGGAAAGGCAAAAGATCAAGTGGAGACATAGGGTTGAAGCCATAAACAATCTCAAACGGAGAAAACTTAGTAGCAGAATGCACAGAATGATTGTATGCAAACTTGACATGAGGCAAACATTCTTCCCAAAGTCTAAGATTCTTTCTAATCAAAGACCTAAGCAAAGCAGATAAGTTCTGGTTTACAACCTCAGTTTGACCATCAGTTTGAGGATGACAAGTGGTGGAAAACAAAAGCCTCGTTCCTAACTTGGACCACAAAGTCTTCCAAAAATAGCTAAGGAACTTAGCATCTCTATCAGAAACAATGGTTCTAGGCATTTCGTGCAACCTAACAATATCTCTAAAGAACAATTCAGCAACATGCATGGCATCATCAGTTTTATGACAAGGTATGAAATGAGTCATTTTCGAAAGTCTATCAACCACCACAAAGATAGAATCTCGACCAGACTTAGTTCTAGGCAATCCAAGAACAAAATCCATAGATATATCGACCCATGGATGAGATGGAATGGGTAAATCTGAATACAAACCTTGATTTTGTACTTTGGATCTGGCTTTCTTGCAAACCACACATCGGTTGCAAATCCTCTCTACATCCTTCATCAAGCTTGGCCAATAAAAATGCTCATACACCACCTTGTATGTCTTCTTGATTCCGAAATGTCCCATAAGACCTCCTCCATGTGATTCCCTGACAAACAACTCCCTCAAAGAACATTGGGGCACACACAAGCGGTTATCATAGAATAGGAAATCAGACACTTGATAGTACTTCCCATAAGCGGTCTTGGAACATTTTCTAAAAACCTCTTTGAAATCCGGATCAGTTGCGTACAAATCTTTTATAAATTCAAATCCAAGCAACTTTGTTTCTAGAGCTGAGAGAAGAGTGTGCCTTCTAGACAAGGCATCAGCCACCACGTATTCCTAACCTTGTTTGTACTTGATCACATAAGGAAAAATCTCAACGAACTCGACCCAACGTGCGTGCCTTTTGTTTAGCTTTTGCTGGCCCTTGAGGTATCTCAATGATTGGTGATCAGTGTGGATCACAAACTCCTTTCGCCAAAGATAATGTTGCCAAGTCTGAAGAGCTCGCATCAAAGCATACAACTCCTGGTCGTAAGTGGGGTAATCGAGCGTGGCTCCTCCAAGTTTCTCACTGAAATAAGCAATGGGTCTTCTGTCCGGCATCAAGACAACACCAATACCAACACCCAAAGCATCACATTCGATTTCAAAAGTTTTAGAAAAATCAGGAAGCATAAGTAAAGGAGCTTGAGTTAACTTCCCTTTGAGATTTTGAAATGCTTCTTCTTGGGCTTGTTCCCACTTGAAACCAACATTCTTTTTGATCACCTCAGTGAGTGGAGCTGCTATTGTCATGTCCCCG